>VWZG01000661.1:878454-928326 GCA_013396735.1 Grallaria varia | reverse complement strand
GGTGAATAGGGAGGAAATGGGACAAAAATATTAACAACTGTAAATTCAATTTCCAAGTGTAGCATTACTGTGTTCCTTCCTGAACGGAGTACTGCATTATATTAGTCTTCATTTTGATATTGAAAAAGGACAAAAGGCTATGGTACTCTGAAAAACATTATTTCAGTTAAACTTCAGAGAATATGAATCACATATGACTGAAATACTATCATAAATAGCAGATATTACTTCTCTTCATCCAAAAAAATAAACGTCTGCAACCTTAGTTATAGTCAAATGCATGTGATTTATATACTACTTCTTTTACATTAGAGTCCAAAAACCAGCTCTTGCTCAAACTGTTTCTCAAACTAGAAAGCACCTGGTAGAGGAGTTTATTTATTAAGGAGTATCTACCTCAGTATTAATTTTTATAGAACTCTTTTGTCATTGTTATAGGTTAAACTTTGTTATTTCACTGTTTGGAAGTGGCAGGATCAATGGATTCCTGACTGGGTCTTGTAAACAGGGGTTGAGTTTATTACTCATCAGTTGATTCCTGGAAATTAAGAACCTGGAAGACAATAGTCAAGTAGGATCGAGAAGTGACTGCAATTAATAGGTCCCAGAATATAACCAAGATTGATAAAACCCCAAGTAACTTCAAATTTTAGTGGTGAAACTGAGAAACAGAAAAGTTTTGATTGGTTGGTTCTTCAGTTTCGATTTAACTTTATTCCTTGTGAATCACAAAGCTTTCAAACCGGCCACTTTAGAATTAAATAGCACAAAGAATTGCCAAGCATTACAGTAAATGGTAGTTCAATTTTTGCTGTAAGATGATGAGTTTTGGTGGAGGTTGTGCAATAAACTCACAAGTAGTTCAAAGAAGACGTTGTAGGTTCTTGCTGCACAGGAGTAGCTTTCTTGTTAATGGAAGGCAACTATGCAGCAATGAGAATGCACTGGCAGAGCACTCGAGCTGCAATGATATGTGCAACAAGAAGGCAGGAAATGTAAGCAAAGGGCAGTGACTCAAGGTGAAGATAAGCTGGAACAGTGAAGAAGCTTGCAAATGTGGAGCCTGAGAGATATGGTGTCAATTTTTGCAAAAAAGTTATTTCCTAAAAAATTATAAAATTTCATGTCCAAGGTCTGAGAAAATCTTGTTGTAACCAATTATTATTAATTAGCATTTTCTGTGTTTGCAGATTTTGGTTTTGGGTTGTGTTGTAAGTTTTTTTATTTAAACTGACATTAAAATGACCTTAAAATACTTTTTGGTGGCATATGGATAAGGTGTTTGCATGTTATATTATCTTTGAAGCTTTATATTGCCCTTCTCTTGGCCCGCTATGCAGTTACTATTTCATACATAACAAAATTGTTTAGATATTCACACACAATCAGTTTCTTTTCTAGACAAAACCAATGAACTACGAATGGTAAATGCCCTAGAGATACTACTTCTTCATGTTGTTTCTATTTACTTATCTTTTTTTTATTGATTCTTTAAAAAATCATCTCACTTTGAACATGTGAATCAATTAATAATTAGGTGGGGGACTTTTTTATACAAAAATTTATAAAAGCAAACTGTACATGTATCTTCTTGAGAATACCTAAAATCTTCCCTGTTTTGCTGTCAGGTATCTAATTAATAACACACACACACACACACACACACAGAGTACTGGGAAAATATTTCTATTTTTGCTGGAAGAGAACAGGAAAAACCAGTAAATGGTAACAAAGAAAAATTCATGGTTTTTTGAATTTCAGATCAATGACATCTTTAACAGATATGTGAAATAGTATTTAAGATTAGCCAAACAGCTTGATCCTACCTTTTTTTCCTTTTAAAAATTGATCTAATTTCCAGATTTCCGTTCTGTTTAACTTGAGTCCTGGTAACACAAGTATCAAATTGCATCAAATAAATCACAATAAATGCTTAATAGACAAATATGCTTGTTGTTTTTCTTCTACTTGTTAATGACCTACACAGACATATCTCTGAACTTGAAAGCTGCTGTTCTTGTTCCTGACTGTCCTTTTTGCAGTGAATTTTATCTTCATAAGGACTGTAAAAAAAATGTTGTAGCGTGGCTGATGAAACTTGGTTTCAAATTTGATAGCAATCTCCTAGTTTCCTTGTGCTATCTGATAAAAGATGCACAGAGAGTAAATTTGCTATTCATGAACAACAAAATATTTTATAGAAAAGTAATCTTCTAATATAAATGTGAAACTTGTCCCATGTCTTTGTTGTTCTATCTATCTATCTACTTCCTGTATCAAAGGAAAAATTTGTCAATTAAGTGATCATTTTTAAGGAGGGGAAAAAAAAGTACCTCCCAGGGAAGAATGAAAAATTATACCAAAATAATTTTCTCCTTCTGCCTCCCATGAACTGCTTACAAGTATATATAACCATTTGCTTCAGAAACAATATTACACTGTACTAAGGATACTGGTCCCTATTATTGCTTAAGTTATTTGGAAACTTACAGTGGAGACACTCTTACTGCTTACTGGGAACAAACCACAGAAGGATTTGCCCTGCAATAACACAATGTAAAGAAGGTTTTCTAAAATACAGGACTTTGTGTTGTTCTTGTTGTTGTTTTGAAATACTTAGAGCTCAGAAATTACTAAGAGGATTCCCAGACCTTTTTTTAAACTCTGATTTATGAAGACACTTTAGTGCATACTTTATAGTATGTGAGCAGTCCAGTCAAGAACTGATTAGAAGCTATCTGAAAAATATCCAAATGATAGGATAGAATCATTGGCTACGGTTTGGGTTCAAAGGAACCTTAAAGATCATGTAGTTCCACACCCCTGCCATGGGCAGGGACACCTTCCACTAGACCAGGTTGCTCAGAGCCCCATCCAGCCTGGCCTTGAACACTTCCAGGGATGGGATATCCACAGCTTCTCTGGGCAACCCATTCCAGTGCTGTTCTACCCTCTCAGTAAAACATTCTTTCCTAATATCTAATCCAAACCTACCCTCTGTCAGTTTGAAGCCATTCCCCCTTGTCCCGTCACTCCAGGCCCTTATAAATAGTCTCTCTCCATCTTTCCCGTAGGCTCCCTTCAGGTACTGGAGGGACACAAACAGGTCAATCCAAAGCCTTCTCTTCCCCAGGATGTATATTCAAACATTCCATGAAACCTGGAATTAATGCTGCTGTTATATTTACATCAGTCCATTTTTTTTGGTTGCTCTACTTGTTGTTTTACTATGTACAAGCAACTCTACAGCAAGTTTTGACAAAATGCCAGCTATTTTTACAGAAAAATAGAGCTTTTACATCAATTTTAAGCATAAAACCACAAATGGAAATAAAGTTAAATTTAAAACATTCTACAATAAGCAGGAGTCAAAATGTGCCTTTTGGATCCTATTTCTTTTTTAGGCCTTGCTTCTTTTATTTCAAATTTCTGTGACAATGTTCTGTGACATAAAAGCTAGTCTTTAAGTAAAGATAAATACACAACCAAATACTTTTCAACAGAAAAAATTATTTTCTAAAATAAATTATCTTGGGAAAAAAACCTTCCATGACGGGACTAATTATCATAATTATTTAATGTCAGTTTCCTAAAGCATGGAAGGAGTTTGGGCTTTTTATTCATTTGCTGTTTGATGCTCTCTGTTATAGACAAACCCCTGTGTTATGCAATAGTCTTGTGTCTCCTAACTCATAATGCTTTTGATATTTCATATTTAAAAACTGAATGCAATCCTAACCAAATCAACTATGAACATTTTCACTTTTTAAATAAACAGACTGCTGAATTCAAGGTGTTAGCAAAATAATTTTTAGCACTACTTTTTCATATCCATTTATAAAGTTGAAAGAAATATTACATCTGTCAAATGCTGACAGCAGACTAATAGTTATCACAACTAAGATGATGTTAACTTAAGAATGACATCAACCTTTCTGCTTCCAAAACAGATAATGCTAACCAAAACTTGAAAATTACACAGCCACCTGGGATGGATGGTAAAGTTTAGGCAGGACATCCACAAAGTATGTGGTTTTGGAGTGACAAATTAAGGCTTTTGAGGAGCTACAGAGTTTTCAAGTGGGAGAAGCTGATAAAAATCACATGAGGCAAAACAGAGATCTCCTTCAGAACACACAACTGGGCTGAGGGTAGAGACAGAAACAGGATTTTCTCTGTACTAGAGAAAAGAAAAAAAAAAAAAAAAAAAAAAAAAAAAAAAAAAAAAAAAAAAAAAAGAAAAGTTTGTCCAGGAGGAAAAAGTAAAACAAATCCCCACCTTGCTGTTAAAAAGAAGGGCTGGGTGGTGTGAAACATTCCTCTTTCTAGAGCAGTAACATGTAAGGTCTGAAATTACCTGAATAATTTACCTTCTTTTATAAAGAAAAGAATCTTAGTAGGAATACCTGTTTTAGAAGAACAATCAGTCAAGAATATGCAGTTCAGCAGTCATTTAAACCCCAAGAGCATTTATTGTAGGTGCATCTCAAAAAATGGCTGAGACCTTCCTCTGAGACACCCACTGGTGGCCACTGGATTCTGATGTATAATTAGAATTATATATTCAGTAACTTCAAGGTAAAACAGTTGCAGGAAATTCCAAAAGAAGAGCAAAAATAAGGTAAAATACCGAGATTAGAGCTGCTATAAAGAATCCATACCTATGGAGACCTCCAGGACCAATATTGGAACCATACCAAGTTCTATTTTGTTATACCACTTTCCATGTTAGAGAAAGCAAAGGGAAGTTGTGCTTTGCAGCGGAAAGAACAGTCCGTGAAAGGAAATAATTTAGGACATTAATTTTTTCAACAGTATTTTTACAAAAGACAGACTACCCAACTAAGGGCCAATCCAAACACATGAACATGCAAAAAACAAAAAACAAACAAAAAAAACCAAAACCCAAAAAACCGCCCAAACAAACAAACAAAAAAACCAAACAAAAAAACCCCACAAACTCTACTACATGATGCTGTATTACATCATCATGGAGCAGACATCTACATCTGGTGAAAGACAAAGTCTGTGATTGCTAATCAGGAAACATGCTGGGAGAGGTTATCTAAGGAAGCAAGTCTCTTGTTACTGAGGTTGAAGAATGCTGGAAATTAAGGGCAAGCTTTGTTATATAGATAAAAAAAAAGGTAGCTGCCCAAAATACACGGCAAGGTACTAAATACAGGGAATGAACCTAAAAAAAATGATGCCCTCCAAGACTGCACCTAGTTGTGCCCTGCAGTCACTCCTGGGCAGTTAGTCGGTGGGACCAGAAGAGAGTCAGCTTGGAGCAACCTCCCTGCTCCCCCTGATCCCTGCAGTGGGGAACTGGGATCCTCAGCACCAACTGCATCACTCTGCATATCAGGTCCTATTGGTCCTCACTACTTGCTAATGTAGACATAACCAAATTATATTTATTTGGAGACTGAAGCAGGGCTACATATGGAGAATTTCACCTTTGACAAGGACTAACTTCATTTACATTAACACCTGTCTAGACTGTTTTCCTAAGTATAAACATAAAAAATCTCCTCAGTGTATTTGGGCCCTTCTTAGTTAATTAACCATATGTGACGTAAAGTGATACAACCCAGTTAAAGGTATGTCATTGTTGATAGGATCAGTTACAGTCAGACATAAGTATTCATTGCTTATACCATCTGTGCTGTACTTCTAAGTGCAGAACCCTGTCAATGAAAGTATATACAGATTAACTGTATTCGCTTTCATTAAAAAACATCAATCTGGTTTGTCAGCTCTGGGCACTTTCTGTTAAAAAGTTGCAATAATATAATGCACAGTCACCTCCTCCTTCCAGCATATCATGGCTACATGATTTGAAGGGTTTAGCATAATATTTGTCATTATTCTGCTTCTTGAGTAATTTTATTCTTAACTGATGGCAACTGTCCAACAGTCTTCCAAAACTCCACTTATATACCAGTCTGGGAAATCATTGTGGTCATAGTAAGGAAGTAAATCTTGCCTTTTCTACTACAAGTTTATCAACATTTTCTAAGGCTTCTGTTTTTTCATTGCTGTTTTTTAGTATTGCAGAATCAGATCATATCACATTTGAGGAGGATAAAGCCCTCAAAACAGTAATTCAAGTCTTGGAAACTTTCAGTTGCCACACAGATATGCCTACAGACAAATACACACATGTATATATAGTAGAAATACTACAACTAATTTCATGCCTTTGATGTTAGCTGCAATGAGAACTTACAGTTAGATTAAACAAATAGTCCCAAAGTTAATTAACAATTTCATGGATGAGTCTTGCACATAAAAAAACAGTGTTCAGCTCTGTAGGTTTTGGAATAGGTCTTATTTTCATTCCTATCATTACTACAAGAAAATTATTTTTATTTAATAGCACAATTATAGGATACCAACACAGTCTCTGGACGGGTGTAGAACAGGTCTTAAAGAACTTCTTTGGAGCACGGGAAAAAGCTGTACAACTTTTAGAGATCAAAAGTTCTAAAAGCAGGATGAATTACAATTTACATTTCTTTCCTCACAAGTGGGGCAACAAACTGATGGGATAAAACATGTTTTAATCAAGCTCCCTCTAAAGATGACATCTTCCTGAAAGATTACATCCCCGTGTTCTACTGTTAAATTATTACTGTTAAAACTGTAATTAATACAGTCACTTGAGAAAGCAGTCTGTGCACCTAAGTGCATTTCTCACTTCTAGAATATTTGAAGTCTACACTTAAGGATTCTCATGAGCAAAAAGCAAGAAGATGCACTTCTATTGCTATTGTTTGTACACTGGGTTTATCTGTGTTTCATTTGGAAGGGATTTAGTGGCACACCTATGTGGGAAGAGCCTGGTCAGTTTAAAATTGAAAAAGAAAAGTAAAAAGCAACAAACCAACCAAAAAACAACTTTTGGCTGATGAGTACTTTCCCCTGTGTTTATTGTAAAGTAAGTCTAAGGGCTTGGTCTCCTGAGATGTAACACGATGCTGATGAGGATACTGACCAAAAGTTTAATAAAATCATCTAGAAGACATAGAATTTTGGAGAAGAGCTTAAATACATTCATTAAAAAACCCAGAAAAGTCAAAATACATTTATGACTAGCATGCTTTTTTTTTCTTTTAAAACAGCTGAAAGTAAATCACACTTCAGGAGGTTTCAATAAGATGCTTCAATAAGGAAATATTTATTTGACATCGAGCAAGGTGCCTAGAATACTTTTTATGATTTTATATAACAACTGCAAACAAAACACTCCTTACAGCACCTTCTGAAGATAAAAGTAAAAAAGAAAATTTTGCAAAATGTAAATAGTTCCTTCGCCCACCCAACAGAACATATAACTATTTTAATGAAGCCCTGATTATGAAAGGACGGTACCTGCATTCTTCATAATACAAGATATTTAGAGAAATCACCAGAAAAATCTCTCAATTTGCTTTCAAATAATTGTAATTTTTTTTTATATTTAGTAGTACTTTTATATGTTATATTATAAAACCCCAAACCTCACATATCTCTACACAGAAGAGCCCGAAAGTCTCTTTTCCTTTTGTCCTCTTTATTCATAATCTCAAAATCTTACCTACTTCTAACAGTAAACTATATTTAACTAAATCTACTAAATCTATTGGAGCACAGATGATCTGACTCTCACATTAATTGCTGACAGATACACCTTTGAAGAGGCAGCATTGTTTGAATCTCACCTGGAGGACAAGGCTCGAGCAGACTAAGCAGAGAGGTTTGCTGTGATAGCACCAAAGAGTTACATGATTACGTGAAGCTGTCAGAGTTGGCAGGTTCAAAATCCCAGTATAGAACCAAACAAATTGCTTGATTTTTGAAGTCAAAGAAGTTATGTAACAAGAAATTTGTTTGCGTGGAGAAAATCTCTGTACCCTTTCATGCCTTCCATGTGTATTTTTCAAAAGGCAGGCAGTGGCATATTTGTCTTGAGATGTTTTTGTACATTAGATAGGTGAAATTCGCCCTTCAGAAATCAGAATTCTATCTTCTGCGCAGTGCAGACACACAGACATTATATAATGTGTTCTTCTACTACAGATGCTCCACAGTAAAGGTTGTACACTTGCCACAGTCTGTGCTGTTTGGTTTCAGAAATGTACATTTTAATTAAAAGCATGTATTCAATTTAATTGCACATGGTTTTGGTTCTGTGCTAAAATCTTTGGATGAAGGTTTGTAGTGCAGATACCTCCTTGAAACACTCCATACCAAAGATGGCTATGCAGGCTTTGGGCTGGAGATCCAAGGTAAAAGTGCTAGATAAAGGCCTCAGAAATTAACAGTGTCTGCTGCAGCAATCTCATCATACTGCCTCGATCCTTCCTCCTCTCCTCATTAAAGACAGACTAATTGGAATGTAGCACAGCATTGGTACAACTGTAGTAATTCCTCTGCGTAGTTCCAGGAAACAAACTTTCTGAACAAAGGAAACTAGAATTCTACCATTCCTTTTCAGATGGTTACATCTACTCTTTGGAAATGCAACTAAATAGCTATTAGGAGTGTTGTTACAATTCACGTCTACTACAGAAGATATTTTAATAACCAATTCCTACAACAAGCTAGTGTTTCAAACATAGCAAAATTCATAATTATCATTATTATCTATAACGATCACACTTCAGGAGAAATTGCCCTAGGAAACTCAAAATATTAAGGTATCATTGTTGTAAAGAGGTCCATGTTGAATTTAAAGTGGATTCAGGTCTTCAGCTATTCACAGTTCAACAATGTGCTTTGTTCAGACAATGAAGTTGTGAAAGAGTTGCTCTTGATTCCCCAAAACAATAAAATAAACATTTTACAATTTTTTGTTGAAAAGTCAGGTAGTTCTAACTGTTTCATCATGAATAATATTAGACTTCCTTGTAAGAAAATAATAATTTAATATAGAAACTGGAAAATGAAAAAATCAAAGTTTGTTTTGTAAAACTGATTCTCTCCATTTGCAATTTTTTCTCCAATTACGTCTAGACATAATCTTGAATTAATTCTTTAGGCATAAATTTCTACTATATATGCCATTGAAATCTATAAAAAACCTGCCAAATCAAATGGCTACAGCAATTATAACACTTCAAAAGCAATTTTGTAGGAAGAATTTACAATCAACACAATAAAAACTGAAGAAGAGGTCTTAATGGTTATGGTACCAGCCTTGAGATGGCAGATGTGGGTCGAATCCCTCATGCCAGCCCAGAGCACATTATGAGCTGAGCTCTGGGTCACAGATGCACAAAAACAGCAAGGTTCCAAAAACTCCCCTGGTGGAAGTTGGATACTTGTGAAGATCTTAGACTTGGGCCCTTTCTTTCTCTGCCTTGTCTGTAGGTCAATAAAATGGATTTAGTAATCCCGTCCTTTAAATTAACGTAAAGGAAAGCGGAAAAAAATCCACAAAGAGCTTAATTAGTGCAAAATAAGGAGCCCCCACCCTGCACTAAAAGTCTAAAAGGTACAGCACACTGCAAACTTCCAGGGTGCTCAGAGACATCTTTAAAAACATTTTTATCAGCAGCTGATGTTCTCATTTATTTATTTCCCTCAGACGATGAATTTCTGCCTCAGGTCTCACTTTTTCCCCAAGAAAATAAAAATACTTTGTTCCCCATCTCATGCAGTTATCCAGGCTGATGCTCTTTTCTAAACTGCAGCTTTTCATGATTATCATTATTGCTGCTTCAAGTTTTCACTGTTTGAGTGAAGCATCCTATTTTCTATTTTAGTTCTGCCTCTTCAGCACTCTTCCTCCCTACACTTTTTGCACACTGTATCCTCAAATCACACTCAGTTTCAGATGACCATTTTGTACACAACAAAAAGTTCAAAGATGAGATACGTTTCCAAAGTCCCTCTGGACAATATTTGTCATCTGTGAAAAAAAATGAGGAGACAAAGGATGGGGAACAGATGACAACTAAAACTAGGACAATGCAAAATTCATCAAATGCAGTGATCCAGAATACATCTGCCACTTAGTCAGTTAGTCTCTGCATTTAAGTCCTTAATGCCCACATGCAGAACAGCCAAGAAGCTTTTCCTCTCTCTTACCTGAGGTGACTACATATGGCTTAGTCCTACAGAAACCAATGTCAAGACTGGTTTCTAGGATGCAAGTATATCACATCACAGCACAGTGACACAAACTAAAACAATGCTTTACGTACAAGTGACATCTTATATTGACTTGTCACAGTTTGTACCATGGTCTTTATATTACTTCCCTTAGCAAGGCAATCTCCCTGTAACTACTGAGTATTGGTACCGTCCACTGCTTTAAACAAACATGAAATGGGGGCTGGAAAAGCAGTTCATAGCCTTAGCTGCCCTCAGTTACCATTGCACGAGGATATATGCAGAAATTAAATCTAGTTATTTTTAAGGAACTATAATGAAAATCTGTTTCAATGCAAGGAACAGAAAAAACATCAATGAAGCAGCTGAACCTGTTATTTGCTTTGCTACAGTGGAAGATCATATTTGGTTATATGTTGAGAATTAATTTGGATAGCCAAGCAACAAGGAACAAAGCAATCTTCCCACTCTTGACAGGACCAGATATTTTGCCATACTCAGAGGAATAGAGGGGAAAAAAATTAAAAAAAAAAGGTGAACCCATTTGTTTATACATGGTTTATATATGTTCAATATAGATGAACAAGATTCAAAGTTTGGTACTGGTTTATTAGTCTCAGATTCAAAGCTTTCAAATATAGTTAAATAAAACCAAATGCAGTTAAATGAATACAAACTGATTTCTAATAAAACACTGAATTCTTGTGCTTTTTGTGGTTATCTGGTACGCACTTCCAATAGCTGAAGCCAACAGAGATCAGATCTGGAAAATTAGCTTTGCTGAAAATAGACAAGCAATTCTTCTCTAACATTTACACTAACATTTTCTGTGAAAAAACCCAGCAATCTTCTGTACTTCATTTGAAAGGAAGAATAAATGTCAGTATCAGGCATTTTTCCCATTCTGACCAGGACTGCACATCGGCATGAAAACCCAAAATCAGATTGCTACTTACCTGCTCTGTTCTGCCTTCAAACTGCCACCAAGTCCTGACCCACATCTCACCATCTATACCATTCCCCAACAGCTCTGAATGAAGATGATTGCAAAGTGAATATCAAAAGGTTTAAAAACAGTCTCGTGTTTTCTCATTAACTGTTATTCAGAACTCATTTTGTAATAGCATCTACTCTTGAAGGAGACACTTCCCTGAAATGGTCTTGTGTAGTCTTCCTGACATTAAGAAGGGAATACTTTTTTAGTCAGTGTAAATACTTCTGAGCTTATACAAGTATTGATGAACCCATTTTTATTAGATGCCTCTCAAACTCCACTTGGCTTCCAAGCAGGTCAATCAAAAATGAACTGGATGTCACTCACATCAGTGAAAAAGCAAATGTACATAACACTTCATCTCTGTAAAGTATACATGGATACAGCCAGCTTGCAATTCACACACTTATGCCATCCTTCATTCTATTTAATTTTTTAGAAGTAGCATTCCTTTTATCCAAATTAAACTCATGCTGCTTTTCAGTTATCTCTCCATGAACATCTGGCCATCCACTCAAGCTGTGCAATGCTAAAACAAAAATTTAACACTTTGTCTCACAGGAAGTCCCTTCTAAAATCATTTTCAGTCTTTCTAGAACACTTAACATATGGCCTTCACTGATAGCACTAATTAATTTCCTTCTATGTCTTCACAGGTAGGATACTTGTTATGTCATCAGCTGTAGGTATGGCCTTTCCCACCCATATCCTCAAACAAATGCCTCTCCCGTGTTCCCAAAATATCACTTGCCAATTATGTCATGGCATCCTTCTCTGGCTTTCACAAACCTATATACTCAAATTTGTTCAGTTTTTTCGCTGCAAAGATAATATTTCTAGCCGCAGAGTTCATGATGACCTTCTTTTTAGCTCCTTGGTGATCCTCTAGGGCCAGGATTCACCGAGAGGGTCTCCAGAGTGGGCTGTGTTGACAGTCTGATGCCTTGGGCCAAGCACTACTGCATTGCTTCACAAGCTTCCCATCGTGCTAGGGAGTTACGACCATAAAAGTGCATTTACCTGTGTGGTGTTTGGGTCTGCTGTCACTTTCTCAGTCTCCCACCAGAGACACTCTCAGCAAAATGTCGGGTTTTCTCTGTTTTTATTCACTACAACTACAAAAAATACAGAACAGCTCTGCCAACTGGGTGTGCAGACTGCTTATAACGTTAGCCCATGGCCAGCTGTATGTCCTCTTCCACCTATATTTAATTATTATTTAGATTACATTTCTGTGTGTGTGTTCAGATCACTAAATTTTTCCATGAAAACAACTCTACATCAAAATCAGACAAACAATCAAAACACTGTTCTTTCTGCATTATGATGAAATGAAGGAAGGAAAGAACCTTACTTGGGTCATTTTTTCACCTAGTCTTATTCTTTTAACAGTTCCTAGTTTTTCTTCATGACGTACTTTGTAAGTCAGTCTTCATTTTGGTTTTGCAAACTGAGAATTCCATGTAAATAATAATTAAATAAACCATTCTGGCAAAGATATCTCTGATTTATACCAGTGGATAAAGCAAAACCCAATAAAAAAAGCATTTACTTGTACAGATTTAATAGTGTGCTGATGTTAGACCATAATGCATAGTCATGTTGACTTTGAAAACATCCCTTTAAAATTATTCTACTGATACCCATTGCACTGCTGCTATGCTAAGCTGAATTAAATCACAAAATTTTAGTATTTTGATTTCTGAATAATCTTTAAACTTTTCAGTAAGCAACTAAACTTTTCAGTAAGCAACTTCCTTCCTGGAAGACTTGAAAGCTCCAAAAAACCAACAAACAAACTTGTTTTCTTCTAAAATGTCATCTGATCTCATATTCGACTATCAGTTCTCAGAATATGCTCAAAATGAAACCTATAGAAAAGTTAATGAAAACTACTGACTTCAACAGATCTTGGAACTATATTTAGGTACACAGAACATTCAGAAATATATCCAAGTTTGCTCACCAATACTGTACTCCAGAAAGAGAAACTGTGCACTGAAACATTAGATATATTAAAAAAAAATTATATTCCATGTTAATTATCAGATGTCCACATGCATATATTTATAGGCTATTTTCTGGTGCTCAAAGTAACCTCAAAGCAGCTTTAAAATATAAGGTTTTGCTATTTGGTATGTAGACACGTTAATATATATTTAATATGTTATATATATATACATATTTTACTATGAAGGCACATTAAAAAATAAATGAAAAAAAAAGAAATCATGAATGGTAAGCCTTGGTTTATGTTCTCACTACAAAACAGTCTTTACAGGACAATACGTATTTTACAATTTGAACAGACATTGCTCATTGCCCAGAAAGGACAACTATCATTGCCTAAAAAGCCTTTCAGCACTTGTTTTTTGTCTCATTACTCTAGAGTTTATCTGCTTTACTGAAGGTACTTTTCAAATCACTTAAAACTTCACATCCTATTATTAATTTCTGACAGGCTGTTTCTTTGGCACGTGCTATCCTATCCAAGCACTCCACCAACCTTCACTTTAGACAGAACATAACACATACATACATGAGACCACTGTGTGGAAAAGCATCAGTCATATAATTTCAGTTTAACTGGCAGAAAATTATCAAGGTTATTTTATTTTGGGAACCCAAAACAAACCTCTAACAGACTGAAGTTTTTCAGAGTACCTGTTTCTGTACATTCAAAACTCATCCACCCTGTTTTCTTTTGCTAGAGTTACAGGAATTCCCAGGTGCTGCCCTGGATGCCACAAGCATCTCCCTTAAGTACTCTGGAAATAAGGAATAAATGGGGTCCATCTGAACACAGATGTGTATATACAGCATTTATGTGACCTGAGTGGCAGAGGATCCAGCACTGACCCACCACTCACCTCTCCTAAAAGATTATTTTCTTCCTGAGGGATAAGTACAGGGATAATCCAAACAAGGGAGCTGTCCCTCCCATGCTGTTGGATCTAAGATGTGAAGCAACAGCTGGCACTGTGAGGGATCCAGACTCTCCTCCCACCCTCAGCCTCCTCTTGAGTAGATGGATGTGCAGCTGTGAATCCAGCACATCAGGCACACCCCAAACAAGGTGTCCAACTACCTTCCATTTTGTTGAAACTCCACTCCAGAGAACTACTGCACTTGGTCCAAAATGAGGACAGAAGATTTAAAACCACCTCAACAAAACAACACAAGGCATAGGAGAAAGTAAAGCTTGCATATTTTAAATGTTTAGCAAAGTAATTATTCTGAACACCATTAAGTGGTTAAGTAATCCGAAAGGAAGTAAAAGCTCAGAAAAATAAGATTATAGGCCCTGCCATAACATAACCTGATAAAAGATCTTATTTTCTGTGCAGCAATTTTAAAGCAGTACATAAATGAAATATTGATTTGAAGCATAAAAACCATTCTAGATTTAAACACAAAAGTAAAAATCTTTGAAAACTATAGCCAATCTTTTAAAATTAATAGATATCAAAAACTTAAGGTTTATATCATTATGCTGTATTAGTATAGCCACTCAGTTACCTCATTACTGCAGCATCATCAGTTCTCTGTTGTCCAAGGTAACAGGAGCCTGGATTCCCCAGAAACTGAGGGATGGGAGAGGAAGAGCAGGGAAGTGGAATGGTGAAGAGGCAATACCGATAGTTTCAGAGAGAATGCAAGGCCAAGATGTAGCTCCACAGGTGGATGTGATGCAGCAAAGCTGCGCGCCAGGCGCCACAGACAGACTCTGCCAGTGTGGGGTCAGCGCTGTGCCCGAGTTACTGAGCGCTCCTGCGCTGCTGAGGGAGTGCAGAGGAAAGGCTTTGCACTGAAGTCTCATCTCCTGGAGCTTACCAGCTCTAGCCCAGTGCTTCCATGTTTGCAACACCTGACCTTTTGGAAACGGAGCAGGAGGAAGTGATAGCAACTGCAAATAGATTCCCTGCGGGTTTGGTTCAGTTGACATTGAGTCCAAACTCATAAGAGCTGCTGGACTTGCCTCTGCATTCAGGAAAATTGATGGGAGAGGTTTAAATTAGGTCTGCATGGAGCCTCTTGGGTTCACACAGGGTTTACACATGAAAGTAGCTAATCTGTTTGTGGATTAAAGCTGGTTTTAACCACGTTAACATAGCACTGACATCTCATGTAGAGCTGGCTCTGCCCTTGTGTCATGATTAATCCAAAAACTGAATGACAACAAAATACTGAATGATAACTGCAGCTCACCTGTCCATCTTGTCTACTCAGTGCAAAAGATATAAATTTTATAGCTAATCAAGTCATGCTGTACACAAATTAAGTTCATTGATGTTGCTTTATTATCAGCTGAGACTAAATTTCAAGACAGGATATGTCAGCTTTCTTGTAGATCAGTTGTGCACCCCTCTCTGAATGGAAGGACAGCACACTAGGAAAAGGAATAACTACATGATGGCACATTACTGAGACTGATTTTTCCCAAAATTTAGTCTAAATCCACCTGAAGAAAACATGTCATCTGACAAAGTGGTCCTTGAATTTAACTAACCTGAGAAACTTAAGTTTTGAAGTTCCCTCAGTATATCGGAGTAAGAGCAGCATGAAGTGTATAAAAGTTTGTTTTACTTGAGATATTTGTTCAAGAGCAGCCAAAATTGCTTAGTGACCTAGACTAAATTACTTTTCTACCCCAGAGAGAGGGTGTTCCCACTAAACCAGAGATGACGGCACAAGAATTTCAGAAAGTATTGTTTGCATTTTACTGATCTTCAGATTGCTAACACACAAGATTTTAAAATAAAGCACCAGTAGTTTATAGAAAGCTATAAGATATTTATATTCTTTTCCTTTAAAAAACAATAAAGCACCATTAAAATATTTAGTATTCTATCAGAGTTAAAGCCTTTTTACTGCCTTTAGCACCAGGTTATCAAAGTACCCTCAGCAGTGTATTAAAAGCTAGAAGTAGTGTCCGTCACAGTTGGATCACTTCCTCTTTCCCTAATGGGGAAACTATGTATAAAATATAATGTTTTGATAAGGTTTCTTTTATTTTATTATTTTAATAAATGCATGCCCATACTTCTACATTTGTGTCAGAGACAAAGCTATGTAAAAGAATTGTGCCTTGCACTTGAATTTCCATAGGTTGTGGTTCTCACCACTCCAAACAACTCCTAGAAAAGCTCAGGAGACCAAACTTTATAAAGCATGTAAAAATTTCCAGTGTGCATAAACTGAATTCATTACAGTGATTTTCTACCTCAAAATGAAGGCAATTTTTTAAAACTAGCTTCAGTCACTTGCCACCTTTAAGATAAGCAGAATGACCTTGTAGTGAAATCTCTATTCTTTGGGAATATCTTGTCTGTGGAAGTCTAGGTTTCATATCAAGGAATCACAGAAAAAATGAGTTTGGATAGGGATGTCAAAATCACAGAATTGTAGCATGGCCTGGGTTGGAAGGGACCTTAAAGGTCCCTTAGCTCCAACTCCCCTGCCATGGACAAGCACACCTTCCACTAGACCAGGCTGCTTAGAGCTCCACCCAGCCTGGCCTTGGAGACTTCAAAGGATGGGGCATCCCACCACTCTTCTGCTGTGCCAGTGCCTCACCACCCTCACAGTAAATAAATTTTCCTAATGTCTAATCTAAACCTATTCTTCTTCAGTCTGAAGCCATTGACCCTTGTACTGTACCCACAGGCCCTTACAAAAACTCCCTCTCTCCATGTTTCTCATGGTCTCCCTTCAGGTACTGGACACTGCAATTAGGTCACCCCAAAGCCTTATCTTTCCAGACTGAACATTCTGAATTCTCTCAGTCTTCCCTCATACCAGTGGTGCTCCATCCTTCTGATCACCTTGGTGGTCTCCTCTGGACTCGCTCCCACAGGTCCATGTCCTTCCTATGCTGGGACCCCAGGGCTGGAGGCAGCACTGCAGGTGGGGTCTCAGCAGAGTGGAGCAGAGGGGCAGAATCCCCTCCCTCCCCTGCTGCCCACACTGCTTTGGATGCAGCCCAGGGCACGGGGGGTGTTCTGGGCTCCCAGTGCTCATGGCCGGGGCATGTCCAGCCTCTCCCCCACCAGCACCCCCAAGTCCTTCTTGCAGGACTGCTCTTGGTCTATTCATCCCCAGCCTCGACTGGCATCATGAACTGCTCCAATCCAGGGGCAGCACTTTGGACTTGGTCTTGTTAAATCTCAATATTCCCATGGGCCCACTTCTGGAGCTTGTCCAGGTCCACCCGGGATGGCATCCCATCCTCCAGATGTGTCAACCACAACACTCAGCTTGCTGTCATCTGCAAATTTGCTGAGAGTGCACTCAATCCTTTTATTTATGGCTATGTCATTAATGAACATCTAAGGATCATCTAATCTGATTCCCTGATGAAGCAGGTCTAAGAGCAGGTTTAGCAGGAATGTGACTAATCGTGTCCTGAACATTTCCAAGAATGGAGATCCAAGTATCAAATAGAAATATCACATCTATTGGAGTGTTCCTGGAGAGCAACATCCACATTTTCATAGAATTTCAAAGCAAGCTGTGATCACTGTGGTGCTCAGTTCTGATTTCCTTCATAATGGACTCAAATAGCTGGCCTCACTCATTTCTGTATCAACTCATTGAGTAAGGGCACGTCTCTAATAAATTTTGATTTAAGGTGAAATTTGAGATACTGCAGCAATGCATTCCATACTGAAATGTACAATTCCTAACATACAACATTAAACTCTATTCCATCTTAACGGACACTCTAGAAGATGGTAATTTTTGGTTCAGAAGACACATCCTTCTAGCTCTGTCTTGCATTACTTCATCTTTCACTACAAAGGCTTCTCTTACAGTTCAGTTATCCCATGCTCAGAGAGCAATTACTTTTTAGCTATCAAACTGCTTATTAACCCCAGGGGATTATAAATAAATACGTGAAGTTATGTGGGGACTGACAGAAAAGAGGAAAAGAGGGAAAAATGAAAAAAGACACTGGCAGACAAAAAAAAAAAATCTAGAAAGCTTGCATCTCAGTATCATCAGGATTTCCAAGAATGCTTCACTGTTGGTCATTTTACCAGCAGTAGTGAAAATAAAAAGCAGCCGGTTTTGTAATCAAGAGTAAATCAGATTAGGTGCTTTTATCAACAGCACAAAGTGAATTTTATGTTGAGTTGATGGCTGGAAGAACCAGGACTTATTTTCCTTCTGAAAACTGTTCCACTTTTCTCTCTTGTGCAAACTGGACTGAGTCAGATAGAGTTTTTTGCACTGGTTGGTTCAAGCTGTGGGCTTGAGTTCAATGCACTTAAAAAAATATGTGGTCATGTATCCCCCCCATCACTAACTCTTGCTGTTAAATCCTTCCAGTGAGAGTCTTACTGCGTGAAAAGTGTCTGTCTCCTTGAAAACAATTAGTCAATTACATTGCAAAGTCATGAAAAAGTACTTCCTCTAAAACCTATGAAGAAATCAGACACCTGCATGTGCAATGCAGTCTTAAAAGCAGAATGACAGGATTACAAGGTCAATGGTTTTCCTTCTAACAGATGTTATCTGGGCAGGATTCTGGCTCCTAGAGAGTTCAGAAAAAGGAAAAAGACAAAATTAAAACAAAAAACTACAACAGGCAGCAAAAACCAACCAAGCGAAAAAGAATTTTAAACAAAATAAACAAGAATAATGAGAGATGAGAAGTATATTTTTCTAAACCCACACTTAACTCATTCAGTAATATCCAAGACAGGCACAGAAAGTCAGTATCATTAGGTTTTTTTTCTTACTTAGATTCAAGAATGAAAGAATTTTCAAAATCACAAGGCCCTTCACATGTGGTTTTGAAACCAGAATTTGTTTTCATTTATAAGAGCAAGAAGAATATGGTTTGCCCACAACCTGGGCTTGAACAATCACTTTGTAATTATATAAACCAAGGATCTCCTCAAGCTGTTCTGTGTAGGACGGAAGTGAAAAATCCACATACAAATGAAGCAGAACCCCAAATCCTACCAAACGAGTGAGCTCCTGCAATTCAAGTCAGCTGGTCTAGAATGTGACGTGCAGTCAGACAAGACTCGGCAAGACTCTGAGGTCACTGTTAAGGTCAGTAAGCAGCCAAAGAAACAATATTCTGTAGACTACAGCATCAGTAAGCCCACCAAAGCAAGAGTGTCCCTCTCTCAAAACATAAAAAAAAAGTAGACAGAGACAATATCATTAGAACAATATACATGTTGTAATAAAGTAGAGGGTGGTAGTACTTAAATAATCCCTTTAAGGAGGAATCTAACTTTACTCTGCCACTGATTTTTGCTTTTCCAATTCAGCATAAGGTGTGATGTTCACAAGCGCCTGAAGCAAGTGTCCTCAGTGACCTGAAATTGGCAGGACCCAGAATCCAGGGATCTCAGCTCCACTCCAGTCCTGTATCTAGTGTTCATCATTAACCAGGTGCCACTGAGGTCCCGGAGGCTGTCAAGGAACAACACTGAAGCCATGGATGCCTCCTGCAGCCTTACCATGGCCAGCCTCAGCACTGGCACAGTGGCAGCTGGGATGCCATCGGAGACCAATCGTGCAGCTGGAGGGCTTTGGACAACACAGCAGTACTGGGGATTTGACTGCACCCCTACACACCCCATGGGACTCGTGGATCCCCCTAACTTTTCCTTGGCTCTTAACATGAGAAGATACCAGTTAAAGATACATTTTTGATGCAAACCTAATAGTAGAGAAAACAGCAATTTATCACTTCTACTGTTCTCCATCAAAAGAAAACACAGCATATGACAAGCACAAAACCTATTTAATATTTGTACATAAAGCAGACCTAATCTAGTTTTGAGTCTTCAGACACCATAACAATAAAATAAGAACGATTTCTGGACACTTATTATTCTGACATGGTTACTGAGCAATTTCTTACTAAAGACAGACACTGGGCACTGTCTCCCACAACTGAATACTGTTTCTATTATTATTCACTGCACTGGTACACCTAACATGAGAGTGTTAGCTCCTTGAAAAAACCTAATTAATTTGATATACGTAAAATGCCCCACAGACTCCCTTGAAGCACCACTCATGCAAATCCATTCCTATTGGGCTGATCCTTCAAGAATCAGACAATAGTTAACACAGGTATATGTCAAGACTCAAGGAGGAGCAACCTTGTGGCACCAAAGAGAAAACCCAAGCAACAAATGGAAGCATAAGACAGAACTAGCACGAATGTTTTTGCAGCAGGAATTTGTAGTCATCTCTAACACAAAGTTCAGAGGAAGCCACCAAGTTGATTAGAGGGATGGAGCACCTCTTCTACGAGGTGTGGCTGAAAGAATTGTGAATGTTCAGCCTGGGAAAGAGAAGGCTCCAAGGTGACCTCATTGCAGCCTTCCAGTACCTGAGGGGAGCCTTCAGGAAAGCTGGAGGGTGACTATTTTCAAAGGCATGTAGTGACAGGACAAGGGGGAATGGCTTCAAATGGAAAGAGAGTAGGGTCAGATTAGATATTAGGAAGAAATTCTTCCCTGTGAGGTTGGCGAGGCCCTGATAAGCTGTGGATGCCCCATTCCTGGAAGTGTTCAGTGCCAGATTGGATGGGGCTCTGAGGAACTTGATCTAGTGGAAGATGCCCCTGTCCATGGCAGCGGGTTAGAACGAGGTGACCTTCAAGGTGTCTTCCAACCCAGGCCATTCTATGATGCTCTGATATGATGGTAGGAAGTGCTACATGAAACACTGCGCAAAGTGTAAAATCTTCAGCTGTGCAAAGTACAAAGAAATATTCCAAGGGCTCTTTTATACATTATTATCTATGTTAATCCAGACCAGAAGTGTGGGCACACATTTCACATCTCTATCTGCTGTGCCTCTTATTTTTTCCTTATTTTCTTTCCTACATTTCTCTACCCTTAAGTAATTTCCAATTCAGCAGGCCACTCATTATCACTGAATATTTGAAAATTCTTTTAAACTCAGCAAACAAATGCTAATATTAAATATCAGTATCTATCTCTGTATGGGTCTGTGCATACATATACACACATACAGAGGTACACACAGTGATTCACATACCCTAGAGAATACAAACCTAAGATAATTGGTTCCAGCTGTTGGGATATAACACTATTTTCCCCACCAGATGGCAGTAACTTCAACTTAATATAACCCAGACCGGTCACCACATGCACAGCAAACAATGACATTCCTTATATTTGAGATTTTCCTTAAGAGGGAATGCTGAGGTTTTGAACATGTAGAGTAAAGCTATTTCAGTTTCCTTCTATTTAATGACAAACTGTAGGATGAAGTTCTCCTAACAGCTAAGCTCAACATTTATCAGTGTATCCTATAAAGTTGCTGTTTTGTTTTTTTAAACTCATATAATTCCATTTTTTTTCAGTATACTGTAATTTTGTCAAATTTGAGAAGTGCAGGTCTTATTTGCAGTCATTGTCCTTTTTTTCCAAGAATAATTCCCAAAAAGAAATAACTGCGTAACTTTCAATTTCATAACAAACAAATTTTTACAATACATGCTAACAATTAAAAAGACTAAAGGACTCCATAGAAGATGGGGAAATGGAAAACACCTTGTGCATAATTGTTTCAGAAAAACATATAGTGAGCAGATCTCTTGACTTATAAAAAACTCTAGGTAACCTCTACAGCAAAAATATTGCAGGCAGTACATACTATATTACATACAGACGAAATTGCCTTTAATGTGGGAGCTGACAATTTCTTCTACTGGTAAAAGCAAGAAAGTTTTGTCAAGTCTAGGCACCGTAAAAATAATGTAAAAATAGTGGATGGGGACTGCTCTGTAGGATATCGGCTTTAGGGAAAACTCACCTATTGATTCTAGTCAAAAGATTATTGTCCCACTTTTTATTTCTTTAATGTCTCCTAATTTTTTGAAGGAAATTTTCCAGAAGAAACTGTCCTGTATTACAAAAAGAGGACTTCGTTCCTATTCTACTATTGGTAGCATTCAGAATGATTAACTGGTTTATATGCATCCCTATTCTGACTGCAAAGATCATATCAAAAGTACGCATTCTTATTAATAAAACACCCTGATCTTCCAATAAATTTATGGCAAAATACACAGTCTGTTTGGACAGCTGGCTTCCACCATCCTCAAGCAGGATTCAAGATCCTTTTTTAGTTCCATGATCTTTTTTTTTCAGCAGAAAGACAAAGTAGAGCAAAAATTTTCTCCAGATATGCAAAACAAGTAAGTATAGTAATGTGGAAAAAAAACAGCACAAAAATAAAGAAACACAAAATTATCCAGGCTTTATGGATAAATAGAAGTTTGAGGGAAAACAGCAACAGCTAAAAAGAAACTGGTCTTAGACAAAAAAATAAAAGAAAGGAACTGAGTCCTAATAAAAGATTCACAATAAAAGGAGGAAATGTAAGCAGGAGGGAAAGAAAATATGATTGTGAAGCCTTTTGGAAGAGAGAGGAGGAAAGTGAAGAAAAGCCTGGGTGTGGCTATCAAGCCTGGCTCTAGGAATGCCGTTGTGAGAAAGTTCAATCTACTTCATCAAAAAGGCCTCTGTCACCTGCTCCAGTTGAATTACTGTTTTCTACTCATTAAACGTTAAGCAGTCAGGCATAGTCTTTCACACTTAGGGCTAATATTCCTGAATATTTCACTTTTAATGACTAGCTCCTCTAAATAAAACAAAAACGTAAATCCCATTTACATGGATGTGTACTGGATTACCAGCAGCCCAAATAAGTGCCATGTGAACTGAAGACAACCTCCAGACATAGTATAATTCAAAAACCCTTTCCACAAACTGTTCATTATGGCTTGATATTCTTCCGAGATCACACATTCAACATCGGCTGGAAGTATGAGCAGAACCCACCACAAAAGTCATTGCTAACATCGGAAGGAAGAGCAAAAGTAAAGGTATCAAAGGATTTTGAGCACGAGCCTGGCCAAAATGGTTTGAAGTGGAGAACGTAAACCTGTGTGAATAACCATGCATTCCAAATCCATCCTTAGACCAGAAAGAGAAGTCAAATGAGTCATTGCTGAAGGGGACAGAGTAAAGCACAGGGGTCCACTGTTCGACATAAGGTCCCAGAATGATAAGCTTAGCACAACCCTGCGATGTTCAAAGGACCAGTGAAGTAGGAGAGACAGGCAACTGCTTTTTCCTCCAACTGCAGTATCAGTAGTAATCCTACAGTCATGTTTAGAAAAAATCTGTATACTTTTAAAAGGATATGGGATAAACATAGATAAAGAAAGAGCCACAGGTGCTGGATACTGGGTAAAGTGTTATGGTGAAAGTCTTAAGAGATCTCTTTTAGCTGTCTTGAACAAATACATAGCAGTGATTAAAGGAAAACAAATACCACCTCTGAGTGCCCACAGAAAACAATGGCTCAGAGCTGATGGTGGTCAAATTTAAATTAGGTAAAAGGCACAAATGCTGATAGTTTGTTTCAGGAATTAATCACTCTTACTATGAACATGAATAGCGATTCAATAAAAACAGATCAGTTCCTGCTTCAAAGACAAAATACAAGAAAGTAACAGCATAAAATGTAAAAAGAGTTTGAACTATATGGTCCTATGGCACATTCTGACTTGAAACACAGCCCTGGGCTGTGAGGGGAAGCACCATGACTTGGGAGCTACTTCAAAGACAGAGGAGTGTCCCCTCCCTGCCCTGGGAAAGCTGCTGTGGGATGGGGAGGGCCTCAGCACTGCCCATGGCCCCACGTGCACTGGGTGCCTGGGATTCTGAAACTTTGGGTAATGGTCTCAAGGCTTACCTGCAGCTCGTGAAATGGCAAACACAGTCCCATTGTGAGACGGAATGGCAGCTGCACACCTGGAAGAGATGCAGGACATCAGAACAAGGATACAGGACTTGTGCAACAAACTAGCTGAGTTTCAGCTGTTATTTTTAAAATGAATCCTTCTTCAAAGAAAGACAATGTTACATCCCAGAATTACAAACTATAAAAACAAAAAAGAGGAATCTTTTCTTTTTTCCCCCCAAGGCTTGAAGAACTTCAACACATGAACAATTTTGCAGGAATTGTCATATATCAGCAGCTGAAACAACAAAATCAGGTACGATAACATCTCTCCTGCAGACCCCACACCTTGCAGCACATCACAAACTAGGCTCACTCTCTTGCTGGCTGCAAATTCAGTTGTGTGCTGACCAATGCAAGCAAATAAAGTCATGATTTTATGACTTTTATATAGTACCAACCAGCTCCATTTCTTAGATTGAATTTCAGCATCGGAAAATTCTCTTTTTTTTTTTTTTTTCCTCGACTCTGTGGATAGTTAAAAAACATATAGCTTGGATTTATGCACTAAACATATAATTTTTCTCATTTGTGCTAACATCTTCACAGTAGACACAAAGTTGTGTTTAGCAGAATATTTAGGGAAAGTATTAATCTTCAACCACATGTCTAGTGTAATAAATACAATACCAAGGGAAAACACATGTAGCAGAAGCACTATGCTGGGAAGAGATGTTTGGCTTACACAGTAAGAAATGCTCTGAGCTGTTTATTATCAATGTATCACATACAGTGCCTTCCTTTCATTAAGATGCAGTTTTTCAAGAAGAGGGATAAGTTAGCAAACTCTTGTTACGCTCAGCAAAAGCACAGGGTTTTTTAATGAGGAACCCTTCAGTTTCTGAGAGCTCAATTAGTATTAATTACAAGTTTAAAGAAGCACCACAACACATTCACATTGATAGTATAGGCATATCTACAGCATAATTACTGTCACTTCAATAAGTGCAGTCATGCATGTACATCCCCTTCTAGGATCAAAGTGGTGGCATTTCGGGTCCAGGCTCCTGCTATCAGAGGCAACCGTGTTTCATGTGCCTTTCTTAAATGTATCACTTTCCACCTTGCAAACAGTTAGACGCGTGTGGAAAAACAAAACCTGACTACCTTCTTGGGAGCCTTCTCCAGAACACTACTGCTTTTGATGGCGAGAAATCCAGTCTGATTTTCTGCCAATTATTTCTGTCCCAGCTCTGTTCTTCAGGTTAAATGATTGTTCTTCTCCACTCACAATTGTCCTCTCCCCACAGTGGATTTTTTTTTCTTGAGAAAGAGAAATAAAGGACTTTTTCCTTCCCGCTATCTGTTTTACTCTCATTTCTCTCTGTTTGTTACACTTAAATTCATGTTTCCTGGACCTGGGCACTCTGAATGCTTGGCAGTATTCCCAGAGAGGTTGTTGTGGTGCCCCTCACGGAGCCATTAATAATTTTATTTCATTATCTAAAAGGTCTAACTCAGTACATTTTTTAATGGCATAAACCTCATTTTTGGACATATCAGATCATTGGAATTGCAGTAATTTTGGATGAAGTTCATCTTACCCAGTTTTAAGCAGCCTCTCTGAGCTAGTCACTGCAGGCCATCTTAGAATCGGAGAGACACTTCACAGCATGATTCATCTGATCTGTTTATAGAGATTCTGACTGGGTAAAATCTGCTGTGCCCTAGAAATACTCTTCACTGACCGTGTCTAAACAAATACCTCAGTTGGAGACATCTATACTGAATCCACTGAACAGCTTATTTTGTGGTTTATTAATATAATAAGCTCCTTCATTTCCTTTTTTAAAATCTTGAGATATCACATAATAACAAAGGCAATCCTAACCACACATACAACTAAGTTTTCAGACTTCCATCCCATTTATATTCCTCACAGTCTCTCATTTGTGAAGTTTTCTCTGGATTACTCATTGATGGTACTTTTGAACAACATACTGAAAATGGCTGTTCTAGTATGCCTTTAAAACCCATAGTAACTAAATTTTCACAATTTTCACTTAAAAAATCAAGTGCCTGTGTAATGATTTGACACAATTACCAACTGACAATTGATATTCTAAACTAGCACATAAGCAACAGGTATTTTAGGAAATTAGACTGCTGTAACATTCAGCAGTGGAAACAAAATGCTGAATTTTGATCAATCATAAATAAAAGGATGTAGACTTCGGGAAGTAGGTAGATGCTTTTTGGCAACACATCTCTATCAAAGCTCCTTACTAACATCTAAGAAGTTTGAAAAGTTTGAATAATTAAGGACAAACATAAAAATCAAACAAACAAGCACAAATACGTGTTTCTATCATCTTCTCCAACTGAATAATTACAGAATTTTGCTTCATAAAGAACAAATTAAAATCAGAAAGAACTTGATTCTCTCCCTCACCTCCACAGATGAATGTACTTCCCATACTATATGGTCTCACAGCAGATTAATACTTAAAAATTTACTACTGTTGAATCTTAAAAATTTACCTTGAATCCCCTAAGTACGATCTATAATATGAGAAAAGTGTAACTATTCTACCACTGTTTCTTTGCTTTATGAGGGAAGTGCCAGTAGGGGTAAATAGGTTTTATACCAGGTCTTGCAGCAAGTAACAGGCTGGGCTGAATGCTTTGGGAGTTTTGATTTGGCCAATACACAGTCAGGAAGGTTTTCTTTACATCTCACAATCTTGTTTACATACAAGCATTTGAACAATTCTTCGTGTGACAAGCGTTTAGACAAAATTCCTTATGAAAGGGGATAAGTGGCAAAAGTTCTCATCCAAACCACTGTCAGTCCCAAACTAAACACAAAGTACAGAATATTTGGCATATTGCTGAACACAAGCACGAACAATTCAAAACTGAGGTATTTAGCACAGCAGAAGTTACGATGGATACTTGTCGTCCTACTTGGTGCTCAGAAACCGAAACTGAGAATAACTCTCAGAAATGCGAACACCTCACAACTTCACTCCTTGAACCACAGGACCAAAAGCATTAACTTCCAGATAGTTCAGGCTCAAGGACGAATTCATGGGCAGGAGGTCTCTAAACAGATACTGAAGGGTACAAGTAGGGATGCGCCCTCTAACATCACAAATCCAAAACTGATGGATGCCAAGAGAGTACAAGGGAAATGGATCTCCAACAGCAGAGAGCCCCATGGGCTATCCCTCAATTGCATGCCCTGTTGCCACTGTCATAAAATAAGCATCGAGGCAGATGGATTGTTAGTCTGGTCCACAAGAACGTTTCTTGAATTATCTTGTTCCATGAATAAAAACCAGACAGATTTCAGTATCACCCTAAGGAAACTTAAATCAAGTAAAATCGGGGGGGGGAATGCCAATTTAAAATTTCTATAAATACGGCCTAAAAGCAAGATTACCTAGTCAGAAATAATGAGTGAAGGAATACTGTTTGGGTTCTCACAAAACACACATTTGGACCCAAAATCCCAGTCACAGAAGGTTCAAAGGGATGTCATTTCACAGAAATATGAAAGATTTTCTCAGGATATAATTCCAGCTGCCTTTTTAATGTCAGACTATCAACTACCTTGAGCCTCTAAACCAAATATAAAATTTTTCATTCTCTAGGAAAATTCTACTTTCTTAGGCCAGAACTCTGATAAACATGCTCTTGACAATGGCATTTGTTAAGCAAACCTTTTCAAGGTTGTGGGCTTTTTCTTTTTTAAATTAATGTTTTCATTTATCATTTTTCTATGTATTCTTTCATACACTGCTTAGCACAAATTTTAGATGCTTGCTCTAGTTTGCAAAGTTCCCTACTCATGAACATACAAGTATTACAAGATTTCTTTCTTGTCAGTAATGTATAACTTCCCAAGCTCTTCAACAGATACAAACACAGGGGAAATTTTCACCCCTCTTCCTGAAACAGGACGTTATAATTCTACCATAGGCATATCTGTAGATAAAATAGCCAATGTTTATCCTGAGAGCTCCCTTTTTCATGACTATTTGGGGGAAATCAAATAAGAAAAAAAAAAAAGAAAAAAAAGTAGTCATTCCCCAGACAGCATAACATTTTAAAACCAAGACCAACAGTAGGTTAGACACACTCTGGTCCTTCATAAGCCCTGCCTGATTCTCCATAAGTCATTATGTATCATATAAGTGGAGGCAAGTGGTGAGGAAAAGGCATGTTTTGCATAAGAAGGATCTTTGTGATGGTTTTCTAAAAATGTTAGAAAGGCAAAAGCAACCATGTTTTAGAAAAACTTGTCTTTTTTTTACTTTAGGACAATGTACCTTCTTGCAGACCAGAAATCAAATCATGTTCTGGGCTGCATCAAAATCAGCATGGTCAGCTGGGTGAAGAAAGTGACTCTTACCCTCTACTCTGTTCTCATAAGACCCCACCTGGAGTGCTGCTTCCAGCTCTGGAGCTCTCAGAACAAGATGGACATGGACCTGTTGGTGAGAGTCTAGAGGAGGGCCGTGAAGATGACCAAAGGGCTGGAGCACTTCCCTATGAAGACAGGCTGAGGACAGCTGGGATTGTCAGGCCTGGAGGAGAGAAGTCTCTGAGAAGAACTTACTGGTGCCTTTGTAAGAANAGATGTTCCTGCCCATGGCAGGGACTTGGACCAAGATGGGCTTTAAGGTCCCTTCCAACCCAAACTGTTCTAAAATTCTATGACTTTTTGGCATGACTAGACCTTTGCAGCAAATATTTTTCCCCTGGGATCATATCACAGTGGTTGTGATCTTAGCTTAACCAGGGTCTACACAGGAATAAGCCATTTTTGCTGTTGTTCTCCATGTCTCTGCTGAAAAGCTACAAGAAATATCAGGTTATTACAGATTAACATTATTTTAGTAATGCTGAAGCTTCCTTTTCTATGAACAGAATATAAGCATTAAAAGGACTTCTACTTATCAGTAACAGAGGCTCATAAAATGGCAGTACTGAAGAGAACCTTATACACTTGAGATGTTCCAGGGATCAGCCTTTCATTTCAAAGCATCATAGAACTATGACATTGGGTGAGACAATGTGTCTTTCTGGTCATTTTACTCAGAGCTCATTCTGTACTTATATTCAAAGCATTTGGAAGTAGACATCAATAAGAGGCAACAGCTTAAACGGACTTTCTAAGGCTTTTTGTGGCGTTTTATATTCTAAGAAGAATGTTCAGGAGCCAGAGAGATTTTATTTGTTTTGTATCTTAAAGTTGATGCAGTACCAAAAGAAAATAAATGCAACTGTTACTAACTTAACAGATCTATCAGGCCTCTAGGTTTTGAGGAGGAAAGCCTGTAGACTTCCACATGATACCAAAATTCAAACAACACACTTTTAAGCTTTGATGATTTTGCTACATGGGTTTCTCCGAGTCCTTGTTCTTAGCAAGTCCAGCATCAGGTTTGAATATTCTTTGTCAGTAAGGAAATCTAGAAAAGAGTGATCCTGTAGAAGAAAACTAACGCATTTTTGGTGGGGATTAACCTGGCAGCACTTTTAAAAAACTTGAGTTTAAAAGGTGTCTTTTTATCAGACTTCAGACATTTGTAATTCATCTTGTATTACCAGACTCAACCTGGGGGTTCTTCTGATTTTTGCTGTTTTTGCTTTATCCAATAGATTATCAGGATGTGCAACTTGCTAGACTACTGTACTTGAAACAATGGCTTACAACATTGCTGTAAATCATAATGAAGTGCCAGATTATAAATTGCTTAAAGATGGTACCAAACTACAGAACCCAGATCTTCAGTGAGCAAGAGCATCATGGTCTCTTTGTTCTGGCATAGTATGTAAGACAGAACTGATGCTTTTTTTTGAAGAATCTTATCTGGGTGACTCAAAATTAAGAGACTTTTGGTGAAATAAGTAACTCTTTATAAAACTTTTTTCTCATTTACTAAAGTTTTCTTAGGATAGATGTTATGATTGGTTCACCTACCTAAACAGATTTCCACAATTAACTTCAGGTAAGGAAAAATGGAGGCAACAAAGGGTAGAAAAATGGCGCTGTTAGGGTTGGCACCTCCCATAATTCAAGGGAGCAATTCAGTCTAAAATTCCTCTAAAATAAACTGATGACACTGCAAACCTTGCCTCCAGCATAGCGAGATAAAACTTTGTCTACTTCTCTTGTGAAAAAAAAAAAAAAAGGAATTTATTCTGAAGAAAACATGGGCATGAACGGCATCAATTATGAAGGAAAATAATATCTAATAATCCTTGTTGTGCATACCACAAACTTCCCAACATCCAGGAGACATCTTCAGTATAAAAAAAAAAGCCCTCCTTCTGCCTGTTCTCAAAACCAATGATGCAGTCCCTTGGTTCAGAGAAGCTGAATTGGCTTCTATATCACAATGGAGGTCAGAAAACAGTGGTGCTTCTTCAGGCCCTGAGAGCCCTGGCATTCAAGAAGGGGGATAAGATGTTTAGATGATTTGCCCCTTCATTTAAATCAATGGTTCGAAGGGAAAGGTAAAGAGAAATATCCAGTTATTTGTCATCACTGCCTGAAATGAAGTAAAAGGCCTCAAACTGGCAGCCTGAGCCTTAGCTTGCATGAACCAGGTGCAGACCTGGCACATGACTCAAGCAACAGCCCAGTAAAACCTGGTGTTTTTTCAGAACCTCAGTGTTGACAACACAGGAGGGACAGGATTGTGTGTACTTTGGGGCAACACATCAATACATCGTAAAATCCACCCTACAACAACAGAAATAAAACTTAATGGTTTTACAATGTTTTCATTGCTCACAGAGATGCAACTATTCCCTTCAACACCAAGCTTTAAACATCTTTCATTGCAATGCTCTCAGCTCCTTACAGGAGACAAATTATTTCAAGAAATGATCATGAACATAATTAAGATCAGATCCTCTCCTTGGTATGCTGTGCAGACTGCTGTGAATCTAGGAATTATTTTCTTATCAATTACATTAAAATGGACAAGAGGGAAGCCTTTTACTTTAAAAATCTCTCTTCCAGTAGCAAATCTCTCTCTTTAAAAAAAAAAAAAAATTTGATTAAAACTTAATGTTTTATTAGCACGAGAATAATTTCAAGCAGCATTTGGATACCAAACAGCCCTGTCTTTTGCACTGTTTAAGCCAAAGATGCAAGATTGAGTTTTGATTTATTATTGAGGGTAACGAAAATTAAAAGAGTTCCATGCAGCCTAAATAAAGCTGAAGGCACAAAACTTCTACACGGTGTATGAATTTCTAAACTGCAGTCAGCATATGAACATGTTTGCCATCATAATGTGCACTTACAGTTCAGCAGGAGCACCACAATGCTGTATTACATCCAACAGCCTAAACAAAAGACCAGCAAACAGATTCTTCTCTTAAACTGATGGGCCTAGTTAATGGATCTTCTGGAGGAACAGTACAGTTTGTAATTATATCAAAGTCTATCAGAAAGCTGAATTAATATGCAAGACATAAATTATCCAGAATTAATCTAATTAATTCAGATCATGATCATTTTAAGATAACGAGCTTCCTACTATTGCTATTCATATTTAATTGCTTATATTGCATGTTTATATTTTCCTATGTAATTCTGGGGTGTTTTCTTAGTTAATTTTGACCTATAAATGCGCAGGATAGGCCAAAGACTTTTTTCAAAAAAGCCTACTACTACTTGGAGGCAACTTACTGTTAGTTCATATACATACTTTCATTTCAAAAACACAGTCCTCAATCTGAAGTTAAATCAAACCACCCTATAGATCAAAAAACTTCAGAATACACCCTGAGAAAATACTGCCCCTGATACACTCATAAATATTAATTACATTTATAGGATAGCAATACAAATTCTACCAAGTACCACCAGTCCCTGCAGCTATTAAAGAGCAGGGAAAAAATACTGGTGGAAATGACCTGAGTAATTATTAGTGATCCTGAAACTTCAAACTCTGTTCAACAGTTCGCCACACATTTTCCCCCACAGCAGTCCCTGCCCCCCCGTCCCGGTTTTAACAGGAATAGTTGGAATAAAATTCATCTCATATTGATAATGAGAACACAAGTGCCATAACAGAACAGCATATCTTAAGTATATAACAGGAGCTACTGGTCCTACAGCAAACTCTTTAACAGTAAAATTCTAATAAAATAGTAAGCCATCAAAATTTACAAACGAGCATGAACAGTTAAAATGTCACAGATGTAATAAACACAATTAAAAAACCAGGTACACTTATGCTGAAGCAAACACACTGCACATTTTAATTTTTCAAGAGGAAATGTAATATGCCACAGCTAAAGGAATAACCAAGCAAAAAGAAGCAAAGTACAAACACAAGGATTCTCAAAGGTTAATGGCTACACCACAAGCTTATCGTCACTGATCACATTTTTACTACCTATAGCGTGCGGATAATTTCTTTTATAACCCCTTGAAGAAGCCAGGACTATTATGTGTTGACTTTTGTGTGCATTTTTAGTTATCTTGTCTAGAAATTCAAATCTCAAAAATTAGCATTGTAGAGCCAAGAAAGGAAGAAAAATAACAGGCAAAATATTGCAACAAAAAAGTTATTGCAGAGAGATAGAAATTCATTCATACTCTGTCAAACTTATAATAATACGCACTTAGAAAGAAAAGCAAAATCTTATTTTAAATGCCACTTGCTAAAGCTACATTAACAAAAGGATTTGTGGCCCTGTCACAAAAAAACATTGACCCTTGACCTTTTTTCAGTTTAGAGAAGGAGAATAGCCAGAACTTTGTGTATCAAACAAATGTTTGTTTTATATAAACATTCTCCCAATTTTCTTAGTATGCTGGAAAAGCGGAGAGGGGAAAAAAAAAAGAAAAAGAAAAAGAGACAATATAAAAAGAAAAAATGAAGAAACTGCCCCAAACGAACGGCTCGATTCAGAAACAGTGCAAGGCAGCCTCTAAAGAGTCATGTGACTTTTTTTTTGCTAACAGCCATGTGCTCGCGTATCATTTTACTCTGAAATAACTCTGCGGATTTCAGCTCAACCTGCCTTTGCTTATAATGCATGACATAGCCTGTGAGGGAGCCTGAGAACCGTCCCTCTTCAAAAGCAAGGTTCCCATGCTTGGCCTGTAACCATGGAAGCAGATGCCTTTTTTGCTTACCCCTGCTTACCTCTTTGCAGCCACGAGCTGCTCCCTATTGTTAAAAGGGGTACGCCTTGATTTTTCTTCGTCGTGACTGAACTTGCCTCTTCTTCAAAGGGCACGATGCTGCAGGTCATTGGTCTAGACTGTTTGCACGGTCCAGAGAACAGCCTTGATGTAACCCTTGCTCCGTCTGTGCCACACCAGCAGCCGTGCGACTGCAGACTGTAGGGGGACATCGGAGATCTGTATTTGAAAAGAAGTCCGTCCGATTTTGCCATTGTGCCTTTTCAGTCATCGATCGAATGAATATCGAACCTTCTGTCGTTGCATGTGTGAAATAGATAGCTTAGCAAGCACTTTTGTGCCCAAACCTGTGCAGTGGGCCAAACTCTCTTCCTTTATTCACGAGTATTATCGGTTTTTGTAGTATAGTAATTTCTTAGGAACTTTAATAACAGTGTCCTAATGTTAGACCAGCCTCACAACAGAATCTCTTTGTTGTAATCTGCTTGACTTAGCACTTAATGTTTTTTGGTGGTTTGGTTTTTTTTGTTTTTTTTTTTAAAGGTGCTTTCTCTTTCAGTCTTTCCCAGTTGAACATCGGCCCTCTTAAAGTGCAAGGGAGGCTGATTTTGAATCAGCATGAATAGCCCAGAATCTTTTCAAAACAAGATACCAACTGAAGGTTTGCTGCCATAAGACTTTAAAAATAACACAGAGGGGAAAAAAAGTGAACTTGGAAAGTTTCCAAGATAAATTAAAAAAGTAAAAAATCCAATAAATGTGGCTTTTTTTGTTGTTGTTATTAAATAAAATAAAAGATAGTGTTAAAGAAAAGACAGATATTGTAATAGATAAAATAACCTGACAATGGTTGCTAAAACCCTAAAAAAATATAAGAATCTGTCTTCTTTTATTCCCTCGATATAGAAAGACAAATACTTTGGAAAATTAACGCCTGATAACATGGGAGCTTGAAAGCACTTTTTGCTCTTCTGTACTATTGCACAAACATTTTTGCTATTCACTGCTTAGCTTATTTTTTAATCTGTATTTAATTTTAAAAAATCATACAATAAATGTCGACACCATTGCAAGAAATTATGAAAATCATGTTAAGCCACTGAGAAAATGTAGCTGAAGTGTTCAGTTGAAGAGTTCAACAGAACTCTTAGAATTTCAGGGGGAAATGAAGAAAAAGATGCTTTAACACCTTCAAATTAAAAAAAAACCAAAACCAAAACAGAATTGTAGCTTATGTGGAAAATGATACATTCTTGAAATCAGTCGGTAAGCAAGTTTTTACTCTTCTTTTACCAGAACGGCAAACTCTCTGATCACTGCCTGTCAAAAAAACAATAATCTAGAGAAAGCCATCAGCACCTACTCATTGTAAAATGTGCCTGCCTCCACTCCGTCCTAATAAAATCTGGATCACATCAAAAAGGTCTTATATATTCGTCAGGGTGTTGCTTACCCAGCGTTGTCTGTATATGACATCAGTATATATATTTTTGAGATACCACTATCTCATACTTCAAGGCATACCTATTTTCTCTAATTGCCGCAGGCAAAGGGGAGGTGCACTAAAGAATAAAGAAGGTTATTGTGACAGATGAAACATAATTCACAATGAGTACTCTTTTCATCCAGCCCTAAGTAGCAGAGGATTACTCCAAGCTGAATTTTAGGGGAGTATGTATGATCTGATTTAATAATACGAGGACAGGCCACAAGCTGAAAGGCAATATAAACCAATTATGCTTTTGCTGATTGTTTGTGGGGGTTTGTTGTTGGGGTTTCTCCCCCACCCCTTCTCTTTTCTGGAAATAGAAGGAATACTAACATGAAGAGGGTCTGAAGAAACGTGGGGAAAAGTAAGAAATGCGGAGAAATAAAAGTTGGGATTTTCTGGAATGGATATTGACAAATGTTTATTCTATATTTCTGCTTCATGACACGTAAACGAAATAAGATCATGCCTTTTCTTCAGTAATTATGCGCTCTGTGGAAGTAGGTAAACTAATTTTGATATGCTTACTGAACTTGTTTTGCTTCTGAGAAATTCATACTTCAGTCTACTAAAAATGCTGTATGAAGCCAAGTTTAGATATAGATAACTGTGATAGTAAAAACTTTGTGCTAAGTGTGTGTATATAGCTTTTCTGAGTCACTATTTTAATATTTAAACAGTAAGTGGATAAGCTTGCATGACTATGTTCTATGTTTGTTTCCTTATAGCGTGCTTTGGAAAATAATTGCTTAGCACAAATTACTGTATTACATTTTGAAAGGTTTCATCTTTTCAGACTTTCAGTTTTCATGTAACAACTATTTTTTTATGACCTAAAATTGCATTCGGAATGCCTGGACATATGCAGCTAGTTAAATTGCATAAACTGCTAAGGTGTTTGGCAAAAAAAATCAAAACAGTATCTCATTTTGTCTATGGGAATATTAATTTAGATTAATTATTTTTTAAGTAATAGGTAACTTTTTAAAATTCCATTCTCTTCTTAGGGAATGTTTCTATAAATTTTGTATAATTAGTATGCAGAATAAAATTACTTTTAGATACAGATTCTAAATGTACTTTTCTACTCTTCAACCTGTTTGAAAAATCATAGACAAAAAACCTCAAACAACCATGAGTTATATGTCTACTTTTACATATTTTGGATTTTTTAATTATACAAAAACTGCTTAGCAGTCAGAGCTAATAAAACTGTGCTTCTAATTAAAAATTAATTATTACTAGGGGTTAGTTTATATCATTCAGATTTTGGACTGAAATATAAAATAAAGATTATTTGGAATAGACTTTCTGTTATTTAAGTGCTGCTATGTATCAGACCAGCTAACACAATTCAACAACTTAAGATCAAATGCTCCATAAACAAATAGCAAGGAAACAGTATAAAAATCAGTATGTGAAATTATTATTTATTATATTTTTTATGCCAGAAAATAGCACTGAACTTTTGTCTCTCTAGAGGCTGTTACTGAACGATTCTCTTACATAATATAATTTCATGCCACCCTTAAAAGCAAACATCGAACCGATAGAAGTATTTCCTAAACACCATAAGCAACTAGGAGTATTTGGTGGATAAGCAGGCTGCATTACGCACATCGCAGTACTATGTTTTAAAGAGAGAATGAGCAGGCAGAAAACGTATAAAATACCGTAAGAAAATTGCTCGAGTGGAAGCATACATTTTAATATTTTAGTTTGCAAAGGGAGCAGCAGCCAAAAGCCCTTCTAACCACCTGACAAACAGCAACAAACAACAGCTCTTGAGTCAAAATATTTATTAGGGTGTCATGTCAATGTACAGCCTAACATATGTGCCAAGGAGAAATTATTCTATTATCTTCAGCTGAGTGAAGCAGTAACAATGAACACACAGATTTATAAATACATATAGAACTGAGAATGTTCTTTCAAATCATACAACCATTTAACTCTCCCTGATAATTTAGAAAATACACTAAAAAGTGTAAAGTACAAGTTACATTAATTCATGTGACAATTTTTTCCAAATGTTTTTGTTGCCATGACTTACTGCACTTGCAATCCGCCATGAAGTTTCTTAGCAAGACATATATATACTTTAGCTTTTGTTTAAGGAGTCAAGTGGTATTTTAGCTACTCTGAATGACATTAATTTAAGCAATATATCTTCTGTTAATAAACTTTTAAACAACGTATATTTTAGGGGTATTGGTAGACTTATTTTGTTCTCTTTAAAATTATTTTGAAGTAAAATTAACTATTGACATCCATAAAACTTTCAGCAAAAGTGCAGAGAAAGGTTGTCTTGGGAAAAGTAGGGAAAAGAAAGCACATCAAATGATGCCTGCATGCAACAAAAGAATCTCTTAAGATGAACAATGTTTTAATACTGAATCAAATTGTGAGCCCACATGTCATTTAGAAATCTAAAAATATATAATACTGCAAATTATTTTAACTCTTTTCTGTAAAACTTACATCAGGCTGACTGATTTAAAATTCACCAAATCATTTTTAATAGCCAGTGTTGGTTTTTTGGGGGGTTTTTTAAGAGAAAAGGCAGAGGAAAAGAGCTCTTCCCCACCTTTGCAAACAGCTTTGATTTTAACCAAACCTACGTGTGCAGGTATAGTTGTCTCATCCCATACCTTAATAAATCTTTAAAAATCTGTGACTGAAATTAGGATTTGTAATATTTTGGGAGCTACAAAGAACACAGCGGCTCTGGGAACGTAAGAAATCACAGACTTTGATTCTATACGACAAGCTGGATAGGAGTCAAAGCTGCCACATGTGGTGTGAAAAAATGCCACCCCGGTGTGAACAAAGGGTTTAAAATGGAGTCAAGAAGCGTGCAAGCTCAATGTCTAAGCTTTTCCTGTGAATTGTACTGCCACAACCTGCAGGATATCAAGTGGGCTGGGAAGAATAGAGTGCCTTTGGAAGCTACAATGGAGTAGCGGTGGCCGTCGGTGCATTAGGGTTTCTATTGTTTTGGTGGTCTTCTCGTTTGTGTGTCCTTACAATGTGCTGCTCTACTTCAGCGAGAAATTAAACTCTAAGTACCAAAAATAAAGTCACAAAATTCACCGAGAAACTGATGAATGCAGTAACTCTGATCTTGCTTATTGTAGTCCTAGTTTACAGCTCAATGAGAGAATTTACCGGCTGGATTGTTCCTTTTACTGGGCCCTGATCCACAATCTCACACATGAAAAAAAAAAATAAATTAATAATAAATGTTGTTCATAAAAACCTCCAAGCCTTTTACTGAGATAGTCATTGCAATAATATACACATTTGTTGGGACTTACTCAAATAGAAAGAATGTGGCACCTTATTTCAATCCACAGCTTTCCTCCTTTTATTGTAACATAAAGCTATTAATCTGCATTTTCAGTTCAGAAAACACTATCTTTTAGCAATAATCTATGCAAGTGCACGCAGTAGCAACCCAAAAGTATATGGGTCACAGGCCCACAAACATGCTGTGCTAACACTGTTCAACAAGGAAGGTACTAAAAATCATAGATATTCTACCTAGGTAAAGGAAAACACAATATAGCCAAGGTAAAAAGGAATAATAAGAAAGAAAACAGTTAAATACATTTTCCCAAAATATGTAAACAGCAAAAAGTGCAAGATCCACAAAGAGAAAATGCATTACACTTATCATAATTCCTAAACAAAATCAATTAAAATCCAAGGAAGCATACCCACAAAACACAATAAACAGTAGATTTTCCAAGAAATAAAGAAACCTTCTGATTTCCTATATTTCATTTACATGTTTTATTAAGGATTAGGTCAAAAGCCACTGATTTTTAGTTTATGAATGCAGGTCAAGACAAGAACATTTTTCTATTTACTCTGTGTAACTCTGTATAGAAATCAATCTGTTACTTTCATTACAACCACACAATCAATTCCATTTAAAGTACAATGCAACAGCCAAGTCCAAGGACAATATAGATCGCTGAAAATCCTTCATACTATCTACAGAATTTATTCAGTTCGACAGGGATGATTTTTCTTCTCATTAGTATTCACCAAGCTTTCACAAACAAACTTATCCTGGCTTCACCTGGTTTTAGTTCAAAGCAAAAAGCAAAACAAAGCAAACACTAATTTACCGATACTAGCACTGCTGTGTAAGTATTGCTCTTCAGTAAATAACACAAATCATCTCTTAAAGAACAATTTCACGGGGAAGAGTGCCTAAGTCACACTGAGTCACAAGTATTTCTACAACTGCAATGACAGGACTACATGCCAGATAAACCGTATGACATACACACATACAGACACATATGATGAATGTAGATAATATATTTAAGCAGTCTGTCTTAAATGACTATATTTTATCACCTTACAAATACTTGTAAATATCCTCGTCTCATTTTTCTCCCCCTCATAATGCTATTCTGAGGTTCCTAAGGGACACAAAGCTGAGGTATTTAAAAACTGTAAAATATTATAAACGCCTTTCCCTACCTACCCAAAGAATTTGTTATGATCATTTGGACAGGTGAAATTTAGCCATTTTTATAAAACCTTTAAATGTTCATAATTATTTTAACATTTAAAGTTCCACATATTAAAATCTAGGCATAACATCAGATTTTAAAGCAGCAAAACTCCAAAGAGTACTTTTATTTATGGCATATTTATTCAGGTTTATTTTGCTTGTTTGTTTCTAGTCCCAGCCTATTTTCTCCGGCATCTTAGTATTCATAGGTGGTTTTTAAATATTACGTTTTCCTTCTGCCTGTCTGAAACATAAGCCTGCCAAACAAATATTGCTGTAAAAAATAACTGAATAGATTGAAAAATATTCTGTTCAGAGATTTCTGTACAATAAAACTGCATGTGATTTTCAAGTAAAAACCTTATCTTGAGTATTCTTAGCATTTGTTCTTTATTTGTTCTTTTATTGATCACTTTGTTCAACTACATATCCCTTTTCCCAACAAGATATCAGAGAAAATGAAAAATGAATCTCGGAATATTGCTCCAGAACGCGCAGTCAGATGTCTGGTAACAACACAGCGACTGTGTTTCCACATCCGTGGTTTCCCCAGCTCTGATAATTTGAGATGGCACTGATATATAATCTCTGGGTGTTTCTTAGTGTGCCATCTCCTTTTTTAATCCAATGTATGTTTTTAAGTCGCTGTTAAATTGTTGTTTCTGCCTAGTGGCCATCCAATTAGCGGCATCCTCTCTTGGGTAACGAGCCGGCACGCACACATGTACCTACATATGCGTATAGGCACGGATGGGAATGTGTGTATTCTGGCTTGTTATTCCAGCTGAGCCTCAAACCGGGGCTCTCACCAGCCAGTTAAATTTGTCTCTGTCAAACCTCACCGAATGTATTTCAGTCAAAAAGAAAATTGCACAATGCCAAATTTCTTGCTTACACATAACAGCATGTAAATAGACAAAGGGTTCACAGCACTGTGAGGAGAGAAACTGCCCTGACAGACTTGCATTTATCCCCACTGCAAACCTTAAAGAAGCACACATAAACATCTTTTTCCTCCTGTTCGGCTGCATTTACTTGCCACTGCTTCCCTCCCCTGGCTTTCACCAGCTCACTTTTTCCCCACCTCCTGAATCTGTTTGTCTTCTCTCTCCTGCCTATCTGCCAGCAGCGACACTGAAGAATCCCCAAAAAGCAGTTCCAGCAACCCCATCCCGGGGGGAACCCTGAGCTTCTGAATGGGATGCAGGAACTAACAGGTTAATTCCATACGGGCAGGAAGAGGCATGACTCAGGCTTTGCGAACACGAAGCTGGACTCTTTGGAAGGCTTGTATTAAGTGCAAGACGTAATATCTGCAAGTGAGATAGCAGGGACACTGCTGAGAGAGAGAAATTCACTTTCCCAGAATACTCTTTTCAGACACTGAACAGCTGAGACGTGGGCGCCGCAGAGGTTAATTAAGCTCGGTGCTGGGAGCAGGACACGGAGCTCCTCAGCAGCCCTCACCTCTCCCTGCGACTGCCGCACCAGCCCGGGCAGCCACGACACCGATTTCACCAGCAATCTGCCCCCAGGGGCTGTTTCAATACTGTACCAGATCCATCTGAAAAGCTGGCCCCAGAGAGTCAGCTCTCATGTGTTTGAAATGCTACAGATTGGCTACGTAACCCCGTTCAGAGCCTGCAAATAAAAGGTATAAGGGATCCGGGATGGCTCTTCACTGCTGCATGAATTCTGGTGGCAGCGAAGAAGCCAAAATTGTGGTCTATCAGTGCAAGTAAAGGATTTACTGGGAAAGATTAAAGTCTACTTTTTAGAGGAGAGTTACCTTTCCTTGCAGCTGGAAAACATACCCTTATTAATTATTAGAAGAAAACAATCCCGAACTTTCCTGACCCAACTGGGTAAATTAACAAACAAGGTTTTCTCCGGGCTAAAATGCGCACTGGACCACGGCAGTGACCGCCTCCCAAATTAGCTCCTCCCTCTCACCAAAGGACATTTGTTACGGCAGCCCCTCCTGTCATCTCCCCAAACCTGCTGGATCTGCATGAGCCTCACAGGCCAGTCAAGGTGAAAAGGACTAAATAGACAACAGGCAGAGCAACACGTGGGGAAAGCACAGCCTGACAGACCCTCTGCAGGATAGAAACGTACCCCCCAAACAGCTGCTTTAGAGCAGTTGCCTGTTGGTGAATTGTGATACCAAGAAACATCAGGGCCTCTCTCACCCTCAAGAGCTTGGTGGCTACATCGTGATCCTTTGCCTGTACCCTGAAGACGTCTGGAAAAATCAGGAAGAAAAATACTGGAACTGGAAAGCATTGTCACCCTCTTCTTCTGCAGCTCTTGCTGAGCATTTACTACCACACGGAGTAGTAAAGACAGTTCAATTTTCCCTGTGTGCAAGTGCTGGAGGTTACCATTAGTACAAGAGCCAAAATTATTCTGATTTCTTGATACAATACATTAAGTTCACACTTCTCAACAGTTCAACAAGAACAGCATTGGTGCAAGCACACACTCTACCCATTAACCATCCCGTGGTGCTCAAAAATGAGAGGCCAAGCGTAATACGACAGTATTCTGTGCTTCGAAAGAACTTTTCACTGCCTTCCTTAATTTGTAAGTCTCCTTCTGCAGGTTTATTTTAGTACCTTGATTCTATTTGAACATAGCTTATGATTTAATTTCCTCCTTTTTTTTTTTTTAAAAACAGAGGATGGAAAAGAAAAATAAATCTCTCATGCTCTCAGCATATAGCAGTTTATATAATAGACTGAAATGGCTCCTTCTAATCACTTGGGGATTTTTAAGTGCATTTTATTGACATGATAAACCATTATGAGTCCTTCAGACTTGTTATGGTTTATCTTATCAAGGCTTACGGTTTTAAGTAATATTCCTAATATGCATTCACAGCATCCACTCCAACAGCTTCTTTAATCTCAATTGAATACCATTAAAGATAAGTATGGTACCTATGTAGAAGTGTCACTAGAACAGTATATATATGCACCAGTGACCAACTGACATCAGACTGGCTCAATTGTCTTCTGCCTCATCCCATACTCAGAAGTCTTATTGCTCAGTACAAGTCCATATGCAAAGGCAACCTTATTCAGTGGAATTATGGGGGACAAAAGTTTCTGGTGACTGTTTTTTTTCCTAGGGTTTCTTTCTTTCTTTCTTTTCTTCAAGTTAATCAATAAAATGAGATCCCTTCTGCCCATCTCCAGGAGCTGCCAGAGCAGAACTTGAAATCTCTTGATACATCCCAGCGAAAAGGGCGTTAGCCCTTGGGTCTAGGACAACATTTATTCTCAAAAAGAAGTAAAAATGAATGGCAAAGGTCACCTGAAAGAGCAAAACTGACTGCACAGAGCACAGCCAAGCACCTTTCCTGAATGGTCACATAATTCACCTATGTCTTCTCCAACCTGTGCTGCAGATTTATTGTCTGCCCCTTTGTGCTTTTTGCACTTCAGACTACTCTGCTTCCCCATTTCATCTGTCTTTTATCTTTACATTCTGACTTCTCTACAGACCTAGGGCCCCTGCCCTTAGGAGAAGGTGAAAAGCAGCAAGAGAAACGTGCAAGGCAGAAGAGCGGCAGACAAAATGGGTATGGCTGCCAAACTGCCTAGACCTTTTGTGAGCAAAAGGCAGTGACTCTTGCACTAAGAGCAGCCAGAGAGAAAGCTGTTAGAAGGCTATAAACCACTTAGAACCTAAGTGGTATGAATTTATGGCAATTGTCCTACCTTTGAAATGAAAAGGTGCAGCTACTTTGGAAGCCAAACTGGAGTAGAGGACAAAGTGAGACCCACCAAAATACAGTACACAGAAGGAATGGGCAGCCTGGGAAAGCTGGCACCAAATTTGGCCTAGGAACAGATATTAAAACTTCTGAAGGGACAGTATTGTGCCAGTGGCCCATCTTGCCATCTGGTGCTCTCCCACAGAGACCAAGGGCAAAAACCTTGGAAGGGGGTATAAAACCAGGCTAAAAAAGTGCAGTGTTTTCCAAATTCAAAAGAAACTGGGAGCTGTGACCTTGCACAGGGGCTAGACAGTATTAATCAGCTAATGCTGTGTCATCTTGCCTCTTCAAGTAGAAGCACTTGGCACACATACCTCTAATTTAAGGAAGTAAATTATATATAAATAAGATTAAGAGCACATGTGCCATTCAACGAATTATACCATCAGCTGAAACAAAGATATTCATGTTGTAAAACTGAAGAAGGTAGAGACAAATTGTACTTATAGTTACAATCAGAAAGATGCACAATCCCCTAATCACTTTATGCAAAACAGCTGCAAAAATGGAAGTTTTTCACTGTTGTCAGAAGTAGGCCCACTACTGACATTACCCTCAGTACAGAATGCAGTGCTTCTCCCATAATGGATTTTAGGTTTATGATGCGCTCTCAGAATCATTTCAATAAAACCAAAGGTTATCAAATGATTTCATAATCAATTAACACTACAGGTTAATTCCCAGTCTGCTACATCCTTCAGTGCTGCTTTGCCACATAATTGACGTCTAATTTGCCATACCATAAAAACAGCCTTGTTTATTCTCATTCCATTACCAGTAACTAGCTCATTATTCTAATGCACTCTGAAGTGTTTTAAAAATACATAGGAAAGAAAATTCCATTCCATTCTACGTCCATTAGTTATCCTTCCAGGGTAAAAAATACATCGAAATCATTATAGCCCTTTCTCTTTACTCAAACCAAGTAACTTCTTTGTAGCAGAACATGGTTCATATTTTAGGAAAGCTTGCTGTGGTAAGGCAACAAAGCACATAGCAACAGGCAGCAAGACTGATACATACCAATTCTCCAACAAAGTAAATATTTTTAATTTTATAACTTCTCACTTTATTTTCATGGCCAAACATGATAGAAAAAGTCCAAAAAGTCCCTTCTAAGAAGTAATTTTGTTGCATCATACCCTTAACACCAATAACTTTATTAAAATACTCCAGAACAAAACTAGTAGCACAAGCACGCATGTGCAACTGGAACTTCATCAAAGAGTTTATAGCAGCCATAAAACTAACACAGTAGAAGAAATCTCCTTCTCTGACCTCTACCATATTCAGCAACTGAGAAGTGTGCCTCTGTGGTGAAGAGGTGCTGTTTGGCTGTGAATTCATGAATGTCTAAACACCACCATCACAAAGATCACTCTGATCACAAAAGTAAAGTCCACTTTACTTCTGTCTTTGGCAAAAGAAGCCATGTAGCATAGGCCAGTGATCAATGACTTACCTAAGTTAAAACTGATCAAACAACTACAAATTTCTCCTCTGCTACTTAGAGAAGTAACAGGAGATGGAATTACTGAAAATAATTTACTGCCCACTTAAAGTCAGAAAAGATATGCTCTTGAGTCCTCTAAACAGAGCAGCTGTGGTGCGGTATCTGATTGCATATTTCTACATTCATTCAGCCAACTCTGAATTCAAACAGAAATCCACAAAGATAAAGTCACTTCCTAGAACCCTGGGCCTTTAAACTACTGTCCAGATCTCATCTAGTCATATGCTATTTCCTTAGACTGTTAAAGACAGAATTATACAGTTATTATTCATGTAAGACTGTCATTTAGTGTTTAATTTTGAGGACTATTTGGTTTCCTAAAGATACATTACTGCTCTTTTATTATATACAGCCACTTCAAAGCTACGTGCGTGTGGGGAATTTATTTTTTTGTTTTTTAAGAAGTGAATTACTGATACTCCTGTGATTAAACTCAGTGATAATATCACTGATATCCCCATCTGTATTCTCATGCCAATATCAACCTTCTGGGAACATCCATGAATTTTATTTCATCATTATATAGAACTCAAAACTTCTTTTTTCCCAGGAAGTCAAATAAGAAGTTTTCAAGTCTGACTGCTACAGATCAACCATTCTGAAAGATCGTTCATCCCATCATTCTACATTTAAATAGAACTAGTTCAGGATTTTCTAATTTGGCAAGAAAGAAGGTCAGCCATCAATTAGGTATGGCCATTTAAAGCATATAGAGAAGGCAAAGAGAAGGGAAGGCCTAAGGAGACTGAATCTTGATACCTGTAATGACGGAAATTAATTGATCCAAGCTCTCCTTTATCTGAAAATGCTCAACAGAACCTCTGTCATCCCTGTAGTTTTACCAATGTAAATTTTACTGTTAAACAGACTTTAATTATTTCTTTAATTTGATGGAATTAATATTTTCTCATATACCTAAAGAAACAAGCTTAGGACTACTTTTCTGAGTTTTGCATATTAACTTTTTGCCTCTGCATAAAATAAAATCACATATAGATAACATACAAATATGAAACAGTTTGATCATGACCAGAAATACTGACTATAATCACATAAACGCATATTTGTATCCACAGGCACAACTATCCATCCATCCATCCATCCATCCATCCATCCATCCATCCATGATATTTGAAAGAAACCTTATGCACATAGTCTGAACAACATGTAAGTTACGGGAGCACAAAGAACTACTGGTTTCATTTCACAGTTTCATTTCATTGAAAAGGCACAGTCACTAGAACTTTGGTATGCTTTCCAGGTTTCCTTAAAAGTATTTAAAATATACTTAGAAATAGAAAAATATCCAGTAGAGGACTAAAATTGGAGGTTTACAGCAATGAGTGCCTTCATGTGGCATGGGCAGGAAAACAAGGGGATCAGGCCCATCTAACAGGTTCATGAATGGCAGGTCCTGCTTAACCAACCTAGTGGATGAAGGAAAGATGTTGTCTGCCTGGTCTTTAGTAAGGCCTTTGACACTATTTCTCTAAGTGTTCTTCTGGAGAAACTGGCTGCTTGTGGCCTGGATGGGTGGACTATTCACTGGGGAAAAAATCAGGCTGAAGAGAGTGGTGGCGAGTGGAGTCAAATCCAGCTGGCAGCCCATCACAAGTGATGTTCTCCAGGGCCCAGTGTTGGGTTGGTTATGCTTAATATCTTTATCAATGATCTCTATGAGAGGATCAGGCACCGCCTCAGTCAGTTTGCAGAGAACACCAAGTTGGGTGCAAGTGTTGAACTGTTGGAGGGCAGGAAGGACCTGCAGAGGGATCTGGACAGGCTGGATAGATGGGTTGAGGACAACAGTATGAGGTTCAGCAAGTGCCAGGTCTTGCTCCTGAGTCACAACAATCCCGGGCTATAGGCTGAGGGAAAAGTGGCTGGAAAGATGCTTGATAGAAAAGGATTAGGGTATGCTGCTTGAGAGCAGCTCAGGATGATCCAGCGTGTGGCCAAGAAGACCAGTGGTATCCTGATTTGTATCAGAAAGTGTGGCCAGTAGGACCAGGGCAGTGATTGTGCCCCTGTACTCAGCACTGATAAGGCCACACCTTGAGTGCTGTATCCAGTTCTGGGATCCTCGCTTCAAGAAAGACATTGCCCTTCTCCGGACTGCCTTCAACACATCAGCAAAGCTGGAGAAGGATCTGAAGCGCAAGTCTGATGAGGACCAGGTCAGAAACCTGGGAGGGGGACTCATCCTGGAGAAGAGGACGCTCATGGGGGGACCTTATTGCTCTCTACAACTACCTGGAAAGAGGTTGCAGCAAGATGGGGATCAGCCTTTTCTCCCAGATGACAAGTAATAAGATACAAGGAAATGGCCTTTAATTGCACAATGGAAAGTTTAGATTGGATATTAGGGAAAATTTCTTCATGAAAAGGTTGACAAGCATTGGAACAGGCTGTCCAGGAAAGTGGTGGAACCACCATCCCTGAAGGTATTTAAAGGATGTGGCACTGAGGGACACAGTTTAGTGGTGGACTTGGCAGTGCTGGGTTAATGCTTGATATCAATGATGTTAAAGGTCTTGTCCAACCTAAAGGCATCTATGAGTTTATGATAATATATTTGGCTACCTAGCTTAGCAGTTTGACAGCATCTTAGTCTTAAAAGCAACTTTAGTCTCAGCAATTTCAAGGAAAGTGTTCCAATTGGGAGATGAATATTAAAAACTGAATCTCTTTTCTTTTTAATTCTCAGAAGATGACCTTGGATTCCTTGGATTTTGTTTGTAGCCTAGCCAAACATAAAAGCAGGAAAAGTAAAAGGTCATTGATTTATTTTTTTCTCTGTACAACTATGAAACTAGTAAGGATAATTTATTTCATTGTGGAAGATGACACTATCCTGGAAACCAACTCTTCAAAACACAGTCTGAATTTCAGGAAAGCAAACCAATGAAGAAGAGCATGCTCAAACACCTGACAACTGCAGAAGCTTCACACCAGTTTACAAACAAGCCACCAAGCAAAATGACAGAACTCAGGCCAGAGTAGCAGAAAATTAAATTAAACAGGAAAAAACCCATCCCTCTCTCATCTCCTTCTCAGAGAAGCCTCTAACTAAACATCTCATTCTTGACAACAGCTAGGAAGCAGCTGTATTTTCCTTCCATCACTTATCCCCAAATTCCTGCCTTCTGTTGGTTGTATATTCTCTGTACTCTAAGATGGTAAAGAGGCTGCAGTCTGGGTGCACCATTGCAGCTCTTGTGTGCCTTATGGTGGGGAAGTTCCGAAATTATTTAGGAGACAGCAGTGCTGTTGGGAAAATGAAGTGCAGTCCTCTTGAGCAACACACATTAAGGTTACCCACACTTTTATTCTAAAGTATCTGCTTTTCTGGGAGTTGGGCAATCATAAAATGCATGAAAAAAACTTCCTGATAATTTTGGACACCTCTTCAGAACTATGTAATATTATTCTTCAACCCACAAAGTTACCCTGCGCTCCTGAGGGACCATTACACAGTTCAAGAGAATGTAGCACGACAAGAAAAATGAAGTACCAAGAACCAAGCAGGGTTCACGCAAGAACATCATGTAATGTTCTGTAAAGATTGCTATGAATTCAGAAAAAGTCAATTACAAGTTCCCTTCTCTGGAAGAAAATTAAAGGAATAACTAGTCTTTCTCCAACAGGACAACTAAGCCTTCATCTCTTTGCCTCACTCAAGAACAAACAAAATATTTGCTGGTCAGGGAAAGGTTTAAATTTTTACTGTGTTGTTTTTTTTGGTTTTTTTTCCTTTTTTTTTTGTTATTGTGGTCCCTCTGCAAGTGATTTCAATATATACAATCACTAGGCAGCTGAAACTGACTCCACTTAAAAACAAGGCTTAAAGGACTGCCTTACAAAACAGAAGCCTGGAAATTCTTTCTTTCTGGGAAACATACAGGATATTGATCATTAGAAATCATCCAGAACTGCACAGAATCACAGAATCACTTAGGTTGGAAAAGTCTTCTGAGATCACCGAGTCCAGTCTTTGACTGATCACCACATTGTCAACTAGATCTGGGCACTTAGTGCCACATCCAGTCATGTATTGAAAACCTCCATGGATTGCGACTCCACCACCTCCCCAGGCAGTCCATTCCATGAAGTCATTCTTCCTGTTGTCCAGCCTGTACCTTCCCTGACACAGCTTGAGGATGGCCTCTTGTCCTGTCACTACTTATCTGGGAGAAGAGACCTCAAGAGCTTCCATATTGCATAAGAAATACAGCAAGTGATGCATATTCTGGGCAAGCAGTCTTCAAGGTTTTTCCTTTCAATCGAGAAAATGAGCCCTCAAGAAAATTCTCACCCATTTTAATAGGAACTAGACTTTACCTATAAAAATTAATATCTTTATGTATCTTATTTTCAAATTCCCTGTCACCATCTGACATCTCCTGGGAGGATATGAATCAGATTTTTGAATCGCTAGTGCTAGAAGAGAGCTGGCGTCAAAAGGGAGAAACTAAGGAAGTCTATCCTGCCCTTTAAAAGGGAGATCTTTTTTGTAGAGTGAGCCGCTGGCATAAGTTTCCCAGAGAGGTTGTGGATGTCCTATCCCTGGAACTGTTCAAGGCCAAGTTGGATGGCATTTTGAGTAGCTTGGCCTAGTGGAAGGTGTCACTACCCACTGGTGGGGGATTGGAACTAGATGATCTTTAAGGTCCCTTCCATCCCAAACCATTCCAATTCTACAATGATTCTGTGATTGCTAACATGACTTGCCTCACTACTTATTTACATTTCCATTTACCTAGAATTATGAGAACTGATTTTTAAAATTGCACATACAAAATCAGTAGGAAGAGTTTTGACCATTGGTCCAACCCAAAAAACTGGTGAAGAGATATTTGTCTTATTTACAGCAGGTTAACACGGCTGTATTCCTGACTTTACTTCAAAAATCTTGGTAATCATCATTAGGACAAAATTAATAACGTATCCCACTTGTATTTATTGATGCTTTTCTAGATAAAACTCAGTTTACTCTTCTCTAGCATATGGCTCTTTTTACATCTCCTGTCAGATTTTTTCTGAGAACCAGAATTAATACATGTGTTAAATACTGAACTTCAGGTGGAATAGTACTGTAAATACCCTTGATTCCTCTTCAGTTGGAAGAGGAACGTCTATGAAAAAATGTCCAGTTTCTGATTAATGGACAGGACTACTTAATACTGAAAAATCAAAAGAAAAAACTATGCTACTAGCTTTAGTTTATTTGATAAAGTGCAATAAAGAAAATTTAAAGAAAATCAGCCTTAACAGAGATTTAAAGAATGTTTGCCACACTCAGGAACCACGTCTCTAAAATTCAAGCAGACCACTTCTCTCTTTTTCTCACTATAAGGTTTCTAATTGCCAAATAATGTGAAAATACTTTAGACATCCTTTGCACATTGAAATTGTAAAGATGAATTGCACACAGGAAAAATGTGGTTGTCTAGAAATCCACCAACACTTAATTATAAAGAAGTAAAACCCAAGAATCTGAGAAACCCAAGAGTAATTTCAAAA
>VWZG01000661.1:867270-878420 GCA_013396735.1 Grallaria varia | reverse complement strand
AAAAAAAAAGAAAGAAGAAATTTTTCTTAAACAACACTGTTATCTTCTACCCTAATTTTGCTAGACATTTACTGATAAATTCTTGCTACAGAGGACAATATTCACAAACATAACTGACTCAGATATTACTTTTTTCTATTTCCAGGCAAATTCTGTAAAGCTCTACCTTGTGTCTTATATATTTAATCCTAATTCTCTATAAGCACTTGAAAGACAAAAAAAATGTTGCTTATAAATGAAACACTGAACTCTAAGTCTTCAGAACAAAACAGAATATGACAAGATTTGATATACTTTAGGACTATTTTCTTCTAGATTTGTATACGTAATGTCAGCTATAATTTTTCAGGTCCCTTTTAACTCTGATTCACTGCTAGCAGAACTGCAGCTGCTCTTTATTATTTTGATCCTTTTTTTTTTTTTCCTCCCTGTTCATAATACACAGCCTGTCTGGCTCATTTTCAAGCTATTGAAATATTTCAATTCTAAAAAAAGTACAATAGGCCATAACCACTTGCGTGCTTAAGCTAAGGAAACCCTCCCTCCCTCCTCTCTCCAAACTTCTGTGAATTTCTGAAGTCTAGAAATAAAACTGGAAATTCAAGTGGATACCTTAAAGCAGCAAGTCTATAGCTGTTCCCTTCTAATATTAAAATAGCATACAAAACAAGTAGTTCTTGTGGTACTAATTCTGGAACTGTGAAATGCAGACATCTACAGAAAGTAGTACACTGATACAAAACCATCTAACTCAACTTTTACAAACTTAATGTCTTCAGTTTCAGCCTAAGTGCTAGCTATCGGTGAGCTGAATTCATCCAAAAGTACACTTCAATGAACTTTTATCAGGTCAGTGAAAACAGGAGTTTGTGGTGGAGAAATTATAATAAAAGTTGCTGGTAGAGCTTATTAAGTAATGTTGAATTTGGAGACTGATTTGCTTTCTTTTTTCTAACATTGTGCTATGTATGGCTGTTGGAACCTGATATAACTAAACATACCATTGAAAAAAATCCAGAAAAAATCATGGCCGAATTTTACATTGGTTATAAATTATTTTCATTGCCTCAGCAAGGCCCCTTTGTCTCCTCCGCCAAAGTCACATTATTTTTTAAAATACATTCTTTTTTATACCACAAACATTTTCCTTCCTGCAGTAAAATCAGAACTATTTAAAAATGCAAATAATTCTATATGCTACATTGCGTGAGCCCACAAAGCCAGAAAGGAGCAACACAAGCCTTCTGTTTGGAGTGCAGAAAGAAACAGAAATCTATGCCTATTCAGGATGTTAAATGAGGAAATCACTTTAATTGCTTTATGTTAAGAAGTTATATCAACAGCACTGGCACCCCACCAGTTGCTGTGCAATTGTCCATAAAATCTGAGCAATGCTATTTGCTTTATATGTATACTAATAATTTTGATTTCATACCTGAGTGGCAAACGCAAAAGGGATGATTTTTCAAATGGTCCAGCACTGAAAGTTTCCTCATCAAAGATGGGATGTTGCACAAACAATGCTGGTTTTGCATGGTATATGTTATACCATTATTTAACTTTAATAATAAAAACATCACTTTGGGAGGATAGAAACATAAGGAGGATCCACCCCACTGTCTTTTAATAAAAGAAATTTCCAAAGATACTGGCGATAGAGCAAGTATTCAAGTTGTGTATACCCAGTATCTCTGAGACTTCAAGAACAGCAGTGGGAATTAAATGGCCATGATTCACATAAGCAGCGTCCCCATTCTAGATCAACCCACAAAGAGCTGGTCCAACCATAATTCAGAGAGTCCTCAAGGCGCCTATCCTTGCTTCTATGTAAAAAACCAGAAATGACTGTAAGTGCCCAAGGCCCTTCTTTCATCCTTATGTCTGAGAGGCTATACCTTGCCCAAATTATTCCTTTCCTAGAGTCCTCAGAAGACAAGTTAGAGATCACTTCTAGAACTCCTTCACAAAGGAAAGACACTTTATACTCACAGCAGTATAATTGTTGCTGATCTACTTAGCAGAAGCACCTAACTAATAGCACAAAATCAAACTATCCCGAGAAACCTCAGTTCATCTCAGTCTTAACCTCTCTTCTGAAATTCTGTAATTCTGAAAACTCAAACCCCGGGTTGATCTTCAGGCCCATGAATCCAGAGCCAAGGCCCATAACTCTGATGTAGGCTCTACAGAGTGCCAAGTAACTACCATTAACCTAAAGCACACAGCAATCACAAATGAGCACTCAAAATACTTATGGAGTAACACGGTGCACTTTCATTTCTAAAATCTCAGCCTTGTCACATTTAAAATGTGACTTAAACCTTAGTTACTTTAAAACTTAAAACCCTTAAAACATAATTATTTCTTCATTATTAATGACTCCCACACTGGTAACTGTAAATTTAATAATGCCAGTTGCAAGGAAAATACAGTCCTGAGCATCAAAGCCTCAAGTCTCTTAGTTAAAATATGGCTCCTTGGGCTCCTGTGCTCTCCAGTTCAGGAAAAGGGACTTTGGGAGCCACCACCAGGCTGTCAAAGGTGGAATATTGTCAGTAGCCACAAAGGCTGGGAAGCTGGGGATTCCAACCCTACATACCTCATGTGGCACACCTGCAGACCTTGGAAATCCAGGCTTTCCAGAAGCTCAACAAGCCAGCTGATAAAAATCTATTTAGTTTGCTTTTTTGTTTGGTTGGTTAGTCTTTCTTTGTTTATGATAGCTGGAATGGACAATATACATCTGTGAAGTACTTTGGTTCTGGTGAATTGGCTTTTCCCCAGGCAACCTCATTTCAGCAGAGAATCCCAAACGTAGCTTTTTGAGTTGCAAACCCCTCCCCTGTAGGTTCCCTGGGAACAGAGGAAAGCTGGACACACAGCCCTGCTACCTCTAAACACAGAAGAAGGAAAGGAACGGCAGGAGGTAAGAATTATCAAGGTTTTCCTCACCGGGAACTTCTAAGGAGCCTGAACATTTTCAGGAATGCCTAAGCTGTCTGTCCCAAGTGTGACGACAAAACACACCTCTGTAAATCACCTCTGTATTCTAGGATTGCGTCATTCACGTTTTAGGAAGAAAACAGATCGAAAGTAATTTATTAGTTCTGAAATTACCACAGTGTGAGGACTGGTAAGAAGCTTGGTTGTGAATTGATGTAGGTCTACTAAAGCCTTTGGAGCTAATCTTTGTGTTTTTCTATTACATTGAGAGAGGCTTCTCAATGATTTTTTGGCCATATTTAAAGTAAACAATAGACAGAAATGAACAACCCTTATCTTCAGATGTTTATCTGGAATTACTACCTACAGCATGCAGGCAAGTCTCTTAAGCAAGTAAGCCCTTTCATTTCTTGAGCCCTTTCTATCTATGTACTAAATTCAGAAGAATCAAGTGTTTATTCATAAATCACAGACAAGATCTGGACAAAAAAACCCCAACGTTACTGCAATGAACACTGTGCTGGACATCTACAGATACTTATTAGCAAGACAACACAGAATGCTAGCTCTGCTAATATTGCTTTTCAGCATAGCTTTAGAATAATGATTTTTTTTAAAAGATAAGTTTGATCTGTAATTCAAATCACACTGTATCTTTGATTTGCTACCCCCTCCTCCCCTCACGCTCCTTTCCCTCCTCCCTCCCCCCCAAAAAGCTTTATATAGAGTGGCTGGAAAGTAAAGTAGGAATCTATGCAGACACTATCCATCACATTTCTGTCTTAATTGAATGACACCAGAATGAGATCGATAAAATGTAACAAGAGACAGCTTTGCATTTCCACACTCACTTATTCTCCCTCTCTATTACTGCCAGCCATCACCGTGACCAGAAAGCCTAAGTATTGAGTCTGAACATTGCTGCCAAGCAAGCTGTTAGTATATGAATAAACTTGTCAGGAAAACAATAAAACTTACAATACTGGGAAAGGCCAAAGTGTCAAAAGGCTGCTGCAAGCAGCATTAAATATGCTGCTTTTAAAGTTGAACTATAGAAACATATGAAGAGTTTCTAAATAACATGGGCACTGGCAATTCTTCAGTATTATTCCCCTCATTCCCCCAAGACATGTCTGTGTGCGTGTGTGTGTGACCGTCTGACATGGAGTTGTCGTGACCTCTTGGCGCAAGTCTGCAATTTCAACAATAAACCCAGACCAGCTGTGATTTCCCTATGTTCAAGGATTCTGAGATCTCCAATGCATTATTGATAACCTTGTTTTTGTGCTAAAAGCAGAGGCTGACGCACTCATAATCCCAGGCTTTTCCTGAAAAGCTCCAGCTTCACATACCAATCGATCATGAGAAATAAAATGAAAAAGCCCATTTCAAAACCAGACTACATTTTGAATATTGCATCCATTTCAGCATGCATGCTAAGTAAAAATTCAAGCTTTTTTTCTAACCTCCAATTATGATGAGCTTCTCCTCTTGACCTTATAAGGGTAATGTTAGATTATCAGGAGCATAATTCGTATGTCAGCTTTGGAGTCACATTTATGTTTTAAGTCTACACTGCTTTTGTAGCTAAACTCCCCAAGCAGAGCTATGGCACTAGGTATTCTGCTAACTGCAGAGCAACTGAAACACTAACAGTATGAAAAAACCCACCACAACAAAAAAAGGAACAAGCTGCATCTAGTGAATATGGTAAACAAGATGAATTATAAAGACAGGAAGAGGAAAGAGTTAACAATAGTAAAACTGCACAGGATACAGCTTTAGTTATGCATAATTAGAAAGCTCCTGGAATCCGAAAATACAAGTCTGACAATTTTCTAGTCTCAGTTTAGTACGTAAAGAAATGCTTAGACATTGCATCACAGGAAATGTTCTCTTCATGTTTCAAGACAGTCAGTCATATTTCAGCTTGAAACTCAATTAGATATTAAAACAATTGTTGTACAAGTACAAGCACTTCTGCCAGGCATTATTAAAATCCAACTGATGAGACACTTGGTCTCTTAGCTTCAATACATAATTTTCCATGCCTGGTTGACTGTGTTGCATTGTTTCCTCATTATTACGTTCATTCTTAGTCTTAGAGAAGCTTTTTTTTTTTTTCCTTATCTTTTCTTCCTGCAGCAGAATCAAATATGACTTGACTGGAGGTAGGAGGCTGAGACAGTCATGACTTCTCAAACTGAAAGATTCCTCTATTCATGCCTGTTTAACAAATTNTTTTTTTTTTTTTTAAGAAAGTCTATTTACACAGCAGACCAAAAAGGAGCTATTTTTCAACATTATGTGCAATTTACAGCAAGTACACAAAATTACATTAGTGATCACCAAATAGGTGATATTATTGAAAGTATACTGAAATAAAATCTGTATATTCTCCTTGTCTTTCAAAACAGTATCAAAACCTGAATTATCAATAGAAAAATTAAAATACAAAGGATTTTTTAGTCTGATGACTGTTCCCTCAGGTTACACTCACCCAGATCAAGCAGGACTTGTTAAAATTGATACACATTCCTTAAAAATTACTGCTGAAAAGCTGAAAATAAGTAGGTATCATTGAAAACTTCCAATCACAGAAATCAGAGTTGAAATATTTTATACCCAGAGAAGGTGACATCGTATTAGAATAAGGTCAATATTAAATACTAAACATCAATATCATATAATTTGACAGAAAAGGCAGCAATATTCACTGAAGGAAGGTAAGCTGGGAAGTCTTAATTCCCCTGTTTCAGGGAAGTCATAGCACCACGACTTCAGAGTGCCTACACAGTCAGCGAGAAAAAAAATGACTACTCTAAAAGGGAAAGTTGAAAGGAAGATGCCCAGACTGGTTTTGGAAAAGCCTGTCTTAGATACTCAATTTAGGCAACTGAAGTGTGATGGTGTGATTGCCCCTCTGGAGCACTTGCATTGTTGCAGGGGGTAAGCAGACCTGACATCACATATTTTATTGTGATGCCCACTCTAGGACAGAGAAAACATAAAATCTTCCATGTACAGAAGCGGCAGTGGAAACTGGGGGCTGAGGCCAACAGGCTTTTTCCCCTCCTCTTCCCTTAATCACAACCAGTGAGTAAGAACCACAGACAAAACCTGAAGAAACACACCAAGTATACACCAGATGCCATTTATGACAAACGCAGTTTGCATCACTTAAAGATAGCTCCTGAGGATGCTAAAAGAAATGGAAGGCAATTCTAAGTGCAAGTATTTACTTTGCTTTTAAGTTACAGGTAGAAGATTTGGGATTTCCAAGAACATTTGCAAATTTCATCAAGTTTCCCTATGAAGACAGAGCCTTCTCCTGAATTAGTTCCATCCACACGGTAAATTTCTTAGTGCTTTACAACAAATTTTTTAATCAACTGAACCTGTATTTCACCACAACACATAAAACAACTTATGGCTTTTAATTTAATCCCTCATCAGCATCAATCTACAGAGGTCTCATTTTTGCTTCTAATAACCAACAACAGTGAGCTCCCAACTGTCTTTCCAGGGTCATCTTTGTCAGGGAAAGCCAATCTCACAGACCATGCCCATGATCCCTTCCCCTTCATTGGTTTTCACTGCGGTTAGTTCAGAAAAGCATCATAAATGGCTGATCGAAAGGCAGCCTGAAAAAGACCACATTACTTCAGGCACTGAGAAGTGAATGCTGTGGACAGATTCACTGGCAAGATTAAATTCACATTTTTACACCACAGACTGCCGGGTTTTTGCCTAATTGTAATTATTCTCCTTTTCCTTTCATTTACTCATGGGGGGAGTTCATACCGTTTACCTGAGGTTAATGTAGGTATCTATGATGAAACTCAGAATACCCAAGTTTAACTCCTGTATAGGCACTGCAGAGAAGCATCTACTTCCCTCCAGAGGTCAAATTCAAAGTAAATAAATTTCCTAAATGTTTGAAGTCCAACAACACCATCTTCGTGTCACATTCAAACAAACATTCAACCATAAACACAGACAGACATATGAGAAAACCTGCCAGAGTTGAGCATCAAGTTCTTCCTTATGTTTAAACACCAAAATTCATTATGAGCAGCAAAGGTGGGGCTGTCTGGACAGCTATTTTCCCCTGATGACCAGGTGAGGGGAATCTCTCCAGGTCCACAGAATCCCTCACAGTGGAAAACTCTCACATTTAAAGTGGCAACAAACTCCCAACCCTACTGGGAAATTATTCATCTCTAGTCTCTTTGCAAATGCTGAAATCAAGTTTAAGTGACCTGTGCTATGGTACGAGAAGACTTTAGACTCTTCACGCACACACCGGTGAAATGAATTTTAAGTGTACATGGCACCAAGCTCTTTCTGTTACATCACTGTAGGTAAGAGCCATGGAGTTCGCTGCCACAGACACCCAGGAGACAACGATTTGGCAGAAGGCCACAGGTCCAACCCCTTCCTCTGCAAGGTACCACGGGATTGGGGCATGGACACTGCGCTGCAAGGAGCAGCGGGCGCAGCTGACGAGGCGCGGGCCAGCTCCCACCGACCCCACACTGAGCCACGTGAACTCGGGTCACGGCAGAGGTTTGACGCTCCTCTGCCATCTCTCCCCCCGCATCTGTGACAGAACGCAACCAGTCCAGAGCTTTGGTGTACCTGAAACCAGGCAAGGCTCAAGCGGAGAGCCTTCGCACTGTGCCTCTGCAGATCAGGAGGAGCGTGCAGCGCAGCCTGCGGGGATGTTCGGGCAAGTGTAGATGTCTTACTGCAGTCTGGACACCTCTCCTCAGATACACTCACAGCCACAGTCAGAGCAAAGATCTCCAAGTACGCAGAAGGGCAAGAAGGGCGAAGAAATAAGAGAAGCACAACTACAGCAGCTAAGCACGTGAAACACGGGGAAGCACTAACACATGTTTTTCTCGGGCAGTTTTCACCTAAGAATACTTCACCAAAACAAGCTCAAGTTGTTTTGCACAAGAATGTTCTTTTCTGGTATGCTAAAGAGCTACAGCGTCTCTTAGCTGCTTTCAAAATACAGATATTTACACGTGTCATTCCAAACACATGGAGGTACAGGGCCTCAGTGGAAATCAGGGATAGGACAGAGTTCAGAATTATGGCTGCATTGGGACTCTGCTACAAAGGCAAAGTTTTCATAACTGAAGCATGCTTAAAAAAATTAAATAAACTTCCTTCAACAAATTTAAAATAAGTCAGCTTGCCAAGAATCTTGCTTCACTATTTATCTTTAACCCAGGAAACAACACTTACATAACGGTAACAATTTCTAGTACCATGTGTAAATTTTCTCTCTCCTTTTTCTGAAAACTGATCTTAGTGGGGAAAAAATTTAAAAAAAATATATGGAAAACAGGTATGAATTTATTTACAAAACTGAATAATTCTAAAGATTTATTTAAATAATATTTAAATAGTGTGCAACCATGATTGAACTGTTAATAAATTTCTACATCTTATTTTAAAATTAATTTTTAAGCTCAACTCATGACTAAAGATGAAAACAACTACTTGAAGGAACAATAAATCCTAATTTTAAAAACTGAATATACCTAAGATTCAAGATAAATAGATCTTGGCCAACAATCACAGAGATAACAAGTCATCGTTGTTGAGATCCTCTACCAATAAAAGTTCCTGTTCTCTCAGTCTAGTACTACAGAACTAGACAGAGAAAATAAGTATAATTTGTGAAACCATAAAAGTTTAGAAAACATGTCCTCCTACATTTTGAAGTCTTTTTTTTTTTTTGCTAATTAATTTTTACCAGGCCATTAGAGTTCCATTTTAATAGTCATTTGATATTTAGCTTCTTTCTTCACTATTCTACTTTGAATATTTTGATATTTTGAACATCATATACCATTTTCCCCTTCATTCTTACGAAACAAATACACAAAGAAGTTGTTTTTTACATAAGGTTAGTATAAAAAGAAATGGAACCTGACTTTTACTTACTGCATCTACTCTAGACTTTATAATATTTACACAGCATTAAAATAATTTGATTTGGAAAAGAAAAACACTGTTCTGTACCAAATACCATGGTCATTAACAGGTGGAAAATATGATGATAAATTCTGTGGTGTTATTCTAGTCCACTGAAATACAACTGTTTTGTTGAACACACTGTAAAATAGCAGGAGAGAGGTTTTAACTGGTAAAACACAACAAAGTCTAAGTTTTGTAAAGTAACGGCTGGGTAAGTTACTAAGGAGTACTTTGATCTGAAAAACTAATGTTTTACCACATGAATCAATTAACACATTATGTTACTAATGTATTACTTCATACCAAAATGATTTCAAGCCCTTGAACAAATAACATTTATATTATTTCAGGAAAAATTATGCCAAAAATCTGCTTATCACATTTCTATAAATCATGCCAGAAATCTGTTTGTTATCACATTTCTATAAGGCAATTATTACATACACAGAAGAAAAAAGTTTACTCCAACACATTACCACTAAGAATATTTATGGAGAAGGAGAAATACAGAAGAGGCTTGAACTTAATAATGTAAGGCCATTAATTAGCATCAAATGAAAGAAAAGCAATAAAGCAATTTTGTCACCAATTACTGACAATTTGCCTAAGTGCAACCATTAATTTTGGATAATATAAACCCATAAAATTAAAGGAACAAAACTATTTGAATCAATATCCTTTGCCAGTCTCTTTCCACTAATTTAGCTACTTTCAGGAGTATCTAAATGTTTGAAACCTTTAAATGCCATAAGAAAAATGGAAAAACATATGGTTATGATTTCCTACCTAAAAGTTGCTGGCTTTTGCTTTGGGGCTTTTTTTGCTTTTTCTTTTTTTTTTCTTTTGGCTGAAAATAAGGAAAACTAGGGCTATTTAAATTGTGACTCGGGAATTACCCCAGTCAAAACATTTTTTCACTTACAGTTTTCCTACTGTTTTATGGAGCTTTCATAAAAGAAAGCCTGATTAAGAAAGACAGGAATACCAACGTTTAATAGTTTGATTATGAATCTAACTGACACTACCAACAATTTACTGACGCAACAACAACAACATCAGGTGGGGACAGGAGGTATGAATTATATTTTCGCACTGGGGATATGCTCCTAGCCTTTCCCACCTCCAGTCTCATAAAAAAATAACAAAAGCACCAGCAGCCCCCTGTCATTCCCATCCCCAACGTGGCTCTCATTCCCGGCAGAATTCCCCTGACTGGCAGCATCACCCCCGGACTGCCATTGGCGGAAGGCGGTGGCCCTGCAGATGTGGCCACAGCTGCCTGGCCTCCCACATCCTCCCGCTGCCCCAGTGCTTCGCCCGGCTGCCTTCGCAGCACAAGGTCAACCAACTAGACACAACATTTAATCGGTACAGCTACTCAAGAGCAACCTTCCCTGGCAGTGGCAAGAACAAGCACCCGGCCCCGGGGACGGTCTGCGCTAATGTTTTGAACGTCAGAAAACAGGTGATGTATCCTAAAGCCAAAGTTTTGTCAACCTCTCCTAAGTCTGGGGATGACTTTCATTAACGAATGTACTTTCCGGACTGCCTCCCCGCTCAGCACTGTGTTCGCTCCTCGGGAAACCAAAGCGACCTTATGGTAGATGTCAATACATATTTGGGAAAGAAAACACACGCAGAAAACATCCCCGTGTCTACGAAAAAGACTCACTGAGGAAACTTGCAGCGTTTAATCAGCATCCATATCAATTCATAAACCTCGGGTGCAAGAGTACAAATAAACACTCTAAAGGGTTTTAGCTGCAAGGAGATAAGATCTCTCCCTGGGGAGACCGCTAGAAACTGCTCCATTGCCTTTGTGCAGACTACTGGAATGTGCTTGGTTTTCATTTCGGTCTTTGTGTCTGGCACTCAGGCCTCACAGGCAGTGTCTTAAGCCATGCAGGGTCAGGGCAAACAGAGAACTGCATTCATGGACAGATCAAGTTTATGTGAGAATCTGCTCCTCCTGTGCCCTCAATTTCCATTTGAATTGTTAATAAAATCTCAGCCTGAAAGCACATGATCCCATCAGTGGGGAAGTCATGCAGAGAATCCTCTAGCTCAGAAAAACAAAATTTCTTTATCTTTTTCATCCTCCTCCCACATTCGTGGGAATTATGCCACGTAACCCCCCCTCTCCTAAAGTAGCGCCCCCTCCCCAGCACAACACCTGATTGCCAGCCCACAGCTTGCACTATAAAGTGGGG
>VWZG01000661.1:846815-867076 GCA_013396735.1 Grallaria varia | reverse complement strand
GGGGGGGAGGGGGAAAAGAAGGGAAGAAAAAGAAGGGGAAAAGATGCACAAGCAATGCTCAGCAAAATCACAACCACAATAACTACACCTTCGTAGCAGTTTACAAACTCCCAGACACCTTCAGGCTAAAGGAAACGCAAATATTTCAATTTTTAAGTTAATTTCCGACAGCTGATATCCCCAGCTGCAAGACTTTCCCACAGCTTTATGACACTGCATGAACTACAGGGCCACAGAGATAATAAAAGGTCATGCATAAAGGAAAGAACAGAGCCATACCCCAATTGACTTGGTCTCCCCATGCAAAAATTGTACCGGAACAAGAGCCGATATTTGCTGCAGGCACCAGACATGCATCTCCTAACCTTGCCATGGTCTAACTGGGCCTCTTGTTTCTTCTGCCTTGGCTCCTTGCAAACTGTTTTAATATTGAACGCTTTTCAGAGGGATGGGCTGATGAACGAAAACATGAATTTCCTGCTTGCCCTTTAAGGTGGGTTAAAGGGGGTGGTAGTAATCAATTACAGAACAAAAAAACAAAGGAGACACTAAAGATTTTACGAACTAGATGCCTGAAAGTTTACATGCTGTTTTCTAATGCAAGCACCCCTTTGCTTCTTTCTTAAAACTGTGTTGTTTGTTTGGGTTTTTTCGAAGGTACAAAGTAATAATAATACAGTATCAAGTAAAATCTGTATGAAATACAATGACAAAGAGATGCACGCAGTTTTCACTTGTTCTTTAGAGCAGCACATCAGCCCCACACAATAACTGCACTAAGTATACAACAGAATTTAAAATCTTGTGGTTCTGGGTTTTGCCTGCTCTCAGCCCTGGCCTCTGCTCCCTCCTCCTCCTGCTCATTTGGGAAGATGTTTCTGTTTGCAATAATCACTGGAATGAGAAAAGTTTTAAGGCTGAAGCTGTGTCTCCGGGACCAGTCCTGCTCATCACTTCACTCACCAAGGCTCCCTCTTCTGCCTGGCGACCTCAAAGGACTTGCTCCCTGCAGTAAGTACAAACTCCTGGAAAAGTAGGTAAGACCTTTGTCTGCCTATGAACAGCACTTGGCTGAATCATTACTGAATTACAATAATTATATTCTCTGATTAATGATAGAGTATCTCATACACAAAAGCTGATTTAAAAATAGTATTGAAAGGTTCTAGAGGCCTAGGGGTCTGCTGGTTTGGATTGAGTGGGATCAAAGAACCAGGTACAGAATCCATCATATGTGATGTTCATATCAACAAAGGATATATCACAGCAGGTGTTGAGGATGGACAGTGCTATTACATGATGAAACTGGGTTTTTTCCTAGTCTTGATTTCACACATTTTTAGCTAGTGCTGATGGAATTGCTCCTTGGGAGACACAGCCAATGAACTGAGCCCCTAAATCTGTTCACCAGGTGTCTGCAAATAGGTCACGAGTGTTATTAATTACTTTGTTAGTTACAAGTCCTTGAGCAGTGTATGCAAACATATTTGACCCTATGACACAATTTTTAACTGACCGACAGGAACAATCACTATTCGTTATTCGCGAAGCGTGACTAGTCACTGAAAGCACAAAACTCTGCTCTTTTCCTGGCTGGGTAGCCCAAGCCATGTAGAAAAGAAGGCCTTTTCTGTTTGTCAATTCTCCACAAATGCTTGCAACCACCTAAGGAGTCTTTTTTTGCTTCAGTTAAAATGCTTTGTTGAAATTGGACTTTCAGTGCAACTGCTCTTGCAAATCCTTGTTGCAGATCGCTCTTTTCCCCACTAAATCTGTGAGTGGGGAACATGGCTGTGACTTTATGCTATGAATACCTGAAGAGCTGCAGAGGGAGCAGACAGCTTCCTTAGATTCCTATAGATTACACCAATATGTGCACACTCACAGAACACACCAAATGCCACATGGCATTTACAATTTCAGCCTATCACCTAACCCTCTGACAGCGTGTTTACAGGCCTTCTTGCCCAAATTACTTCCTCCTTTTCCTCCCTGGTGCCTGAGTATAAACTCAAGAGAACTTCTGGTTTTTGTACGGTTATCCTCTCCTCATTCACATACCTCCTTAAAACTCCTTTCTCTTGGATAGCTGATTGATGCTCGCATATTTTTTGGATATGGAGAAAGCTGCCATATCAGACCACTAAACACAACAACTGAGAGCAACAGCAGAGCAGAATTGTGTCCTTTCATTAAATCCAGAGCAAAATTGCCATTCAGTGTGCATATAGGTGCAGGGAGGAGGAATACATCCTAGCAGAAAGTTGCATAAAAATTATGTATCATATATATATATATACATGCACACAACCCTCAGTAAAATGTAGAGTATGTCTCACTATTTTTCTTTATGTGCACCCATTTAAAACACAGGCCAACTATAACCTCAGCTTAACCATTTGTACTTTGTGGGAACCTCTATCAAGACCAATAGAAATTGTGTAGTGGTAGTAGTACCTCATTAGGTTGTTTGTTTTTTTTATTATTTTTTATTAAAATACCTGTACTTTTGGACAATACTTTCCTACATATATATATCCTTGGAACTAGATAGGAACATGAAGTCCCATCAGTAAACATAATTATTTTCATCTCTTTTGAAATAACTTACATGGCTATTCCTCCAAAAAGGGCTAAAATCTGTTGTCTAATCCAATTTGAAATAAAAAGTTTTAGTAGTTCTAATAGGTTTTTGACATAGAGTAAATCCAAGAGGAAAGGAGAAAAAAAAATAGCAGAAAATTAACCTCTTCCTGTAAAAAACAGAAGGTGGACTAATATACAGGCTCTGCCAAATGATTTGGTAAAGTTCACACTTATTTTCTCTCATCTTGCAAGGCAGATCATGAAAAAGCACAGTAAAATTTAGCAAATAAACTTACATCTTCCAAGTTCTAACTAAAGGCCTTAACTAAGCAACCAGCTCTCCTCAAAAACTTCCTATTTCCTACTTTACCTTGTATATACATGTTCTAGGTACAGTATGTATTCCCTACATAACATTCTCTGAAATTAAAAAGGTCTAAATGCTGAGGTGGTTTTCTTTGATTTTCTTTCTTTCTAGTGTAAGAGAAAACCCTAAATGTCCCTATTAATAATGTAAAGCAATCAAATTATTAGAGTTAACAGTTTGGAGGGTTTTTTGCAAGAATTTGATATGAATATCTCAGCAACTAACTCTGGTACTTCATGAATCATTAAACCGTTTTCTATAAAACAGTGAGATTTACAATGGGTATACTCCAATAAAACCTCAACAAAATAAGGCTTATTCATTAATTTTAAATAACATGCTTATGATATTCCAGTAACATCTCTAAATTCAACATTAACTTCTATTTGTCAGGTAATAAGCTGATAAACAAAACACATCCATTCTTAAGGAACCGAATGTAGCCAAATAGTCAACAGACATCTCCGTTCAACAAAATCTAAAGCACTACACAAATACACACAGAAACAACAATGCTACCTACTCCTCTCTTATTAAAACACACTCTTTTCCCATCTCCATTGTACATAGAAGCAAATTAGACTTTACATAAAGTGTCTGTGAATTTTCCTGAGTTTTAGAAAGCTGATAATTCAGCAGCAACAAATTCAGAGCCACCTATCCAAGTCATCCCGATCTTGACCGATGCAGCCCATTGCTGACTTGCCCTGCCATGGGCTTGCCAACTGTGCCAGGTTATATGCTGTACCTATAATGTAAATGACATGATCCAGGAGGTGATTTAAAATACTAATTCATATAAATTTGAACACATCTCTTGAAATGAGAATACAGACTTACTTAAACCACACTTTCACCTTCCCTCTGAAGAGGGTCTATCTTTGAATACCAAAACCACAGCTACGCAAGCTTATTTTTTTTTATTATTTAACTAACTAATATAAAATATATTTTATTGGAGAAATAACGTCTACATTTCTTTGAGTACTGTCAGTAAAAACAGTCTAACTTTTGATTTTAAAATAGTGTTCATGAAAACATGAACATTATAAAATACTTTTCAAAATTTACATTGATGACATTAGAAGTAAATGTTAAAGGGTTTTATTCTTCTATAAATATCCTACATTACTTTCTGTATAAAGATGGAGAAAATTATCTTCCTATTAGTTCCCTACATACAAGGGGACATTTAGACTAACTTCCAACGGGAAATATAACAGATTTTTTTTTTATTTCTACTAAGTTTTAAGTTCGTTTAAAACCTAGAAGTCCATTAAAATACCTAGAGGACTGCTTGGGGTGAAAAGCTAGGGAGAAACCAATACCAATGCATCTGCGAAGCAATCAGTCACCATCCTACCTTGCACAGTCTCAAGCACTTCCAACCAGCTAGAAGTTGTAGAGATATAAACCAAGAAAACCCCAAAAAACAAAGCAAGCAAGCAAAATACCCATGTTACTCCTTCCTGTTCTTCATGTCAGCTGCGGGACTGTTCAGGGTGGAAGACCAAGGGACAGCAAACAAGTTCATGAGCACTATCACCACTGCATCTAAAGAACAATGTCATCTCCCTGCTCTACCAGCCTGATCAAAATTTGGAATCTTTGTTTCAGTGGCGATGTCCAGTATCTCTAATGTAATGGGCACCTTCATTTGATGTGACTTAGGTCTGGTTTATAACAAGTGTGCTTCAGGGACAAATACAACTAACAATTTTATCAGCTTTTTTACTGTCTCAGTTGTCATTCCCCCCTCCTCTGTGGGGGACAGGGAGGCCCTGCACCTGTAATGTATGCATTGTTTTTGCATAACAAATAAAGGCACAGGCTTTAGCTGGCATCTACCTGATCTGTCTTAATCTAGCAAGCATGGATGGGCAGTGACAGCAAAGACAGAGAGACATAGCTTTTGGTACCTATGCTGACAGATTCCTACATACCCCAGGCACACCTTGATTGTGTTTCCACAATTCCCCAATTTGGCTAGGTGTAGTTAGTCATAAACCTGCTACGTATGCTGTTAGATTTACTCCTTTTTCATAAACAGTTAACCTTTAGAACAATTAGTAAAGCAAAATGTGCTGTTTCTTCTAAGTCACACTCTCCTCTATATTTCCTATGACAGCATATTTTCTTGTAGGTTTAGGGGAATGAATGCATCAGAAAAAAAAATCAGAACTAAATCAGAAATAAGTTTAGTTCAAACATCTAGTAAGCTAGCTGAATTTATTACATACCTATTTATCCTTGAGGATTTGGACGACCTTGTTGAAGACCAAAGAGCTTGGAAGGATTACTTTTGAAAGACATCTGGTAAAAAGTAACTTCCTACTGTCAGAGACCCTGTACAATTTTTAACTTCTACTATAGTGACAAAGCAAGATTAAAAAATCTGCAGTGGGATAAGGAATGTATCTTCCAATAGTTGAGTATTTCCCCATCTTTAAAACTCTTCCAAAGTGCAAGGCAGTTCTGTATTTTCTGCTATTTTTAACATAAAGCAAGTTCAAATTAGTTCCTTAAGTTACTTCAATATTATCAGCTCAACTCAATATACCTTTATAGTGAACAGTGACAGATCTGGGATACCAGGAGGAGGATGAACAGCAAGAGCTGTTTACAAAGATGAAAGAGAAGCACAAGGTAGTTGGGTGATTATCATCTGAGACAGCTGACATAGCTGGGTAGGGCAAGGCATCACTGAGAAATTGGGTCTTGCAACACCTGATGGTCTTCAGGTACCTGGATGAATATGGTGGGTGCTCAGCTCAAAGAGGGTGACTTGCTGCAGCAAAACGTCAGAAAATTCTGTGTTTCACTACAGTTTCTGACATTAAAAAAAAAAAAAAAACTAATGTAGGAGACAGCAAACCCTGGTAAAGAGATTTAGGCTTATTTCCTCTGGATGCTGCTCAGTGGCCATCTTCTGGGTTGCATCCAGATGTCTCCCTAGTCAGTAGCATCACAACAGCTGCCACCAAATTAAGGGATCAATCCCCCTCCTGTAGGTCTGCTGGAGGTGACATAATCCTGCCAAGCTACAGGGGTACTAATCAGTCTGGCTAAACACATGATCCTGGGAGTCTTTATATCACAGGGTTCTTTAAGGTTACTGACTGGGATCAACCTCCCAGTTCCTTTATGGGGACATCTTCAGGAATCTCTTCTCGTGAAGTATCTGAAGGAGTTTCTGTGATAGCAGAAATTCTGTAAACCTATGATTAAGGCAGTAGTGAGGGAAGTTAGTGCATCTAATCAAAATTTGACCCAAAAAGTACAGCAGGAAACAAGATTAGGTAATAAATTACCTTTTATTGCAAATTTTAAAAAGGAAAAGAAAGAAAAAAAATTCAATAAAATCTTCCGGATAGATAAAAGCTCGGGCAAACAGGAGTAATAGTCCCAGAAATGGTTGCACCCAAATTGCTTAAGTCAAAAAGGGCATAAATCTGAGAAGTTAAAGTAAATAAATGTGACTAAAACGACATAAGATTTTAAAATTAAATCAGAAATTCATGTGTTTAATTCTAAAGGGAACAGTGTGTGCCAGAATATTGAGTTATGCATCGCTGTATTGAAGAGTAGGTCAAGATCTTATCAGCTCTATTATAAGAAATGTCAATAAAAGTCTGCACGATGATAAAATGTTTAATTAAAAATGAACATTGTGCAACAGATGAACTCTTTGGATTATACAGAAAAAGGAGTCAAGACTATTGCGTTCTCCAAGTTACAAATTGCACTGAATCATTTTCTTTCCATCAAACATTCTTATCACTATGAAATCTTGCGTAAAAAATGGATTTATTTATACTAAGTTCTTTAGATTATCTGCCTACAGGATACTTCAGATACTTCAAATACTTCAACACCTGGGACAACTGTGATGAGAAGAACATTAGTGTCATGTTTTCTTGGTACTCTCTCAGGTGAATAAGTGGTTTTCTTTGGCAAGTTAATTAACAAAGCAAAGGATTAATACTGATTCATTGAGTTGATCAAAAAGAAACAGGACTTGGGAAGATTGAATATTTTGGTTTATTACTCATATAATATACATGTACACAACATGACTACCCTAAAGATCTCCCACAGCTCAGTAGGGAAGGTGATAAACTATGACACCAAGAAGAGAACACAGAACTAAATGCAGCAATACCCACAGCAGACAGACATCTTGTTCTTCTCTGGTGAAAATGATTCTACCTCCATCCCTTCTGCAATGTGAACCATCTTAAACATGAGGAAAGCCAGGATACTTATCTATGGTTGCAATGTTTCGGCAAGGGATTTCAAGATGTGAAATACGCTTTGTACATAGTTGTAAAGGAATGATGCAAAATGCAGGGAGCATAAAATGGTGAATTAGCACCATAAGAATAGGCAATAAATGAGTTAATACCTTCATGGCCTTCTCTCCTGGCATAACTTTGTATAACAAAGTATAACGGAGAATTTGTATGGACACTTTGGCCTGAACATGCAGAACTGATTTTTAAAATATGTCTACCACTCAGCTTCAAACCTCCAACATAAACAGATGCTTGAGCATACAGATAGATGTATGTGCACACATACACTGCATAAATTGTGTACTGATGTGATTCTAAAAGCCCAGCCCAAAATGGGAGGGATTCCTATTGAAAATCATTGTATGTTTCCTAAAACAAGGTCCACCAATAGAGTGAAATTTCCAGCAGGAGCTGATGAACCTGAGACACCGAAATAGAAATCAGATATTGGTAAGAGCACACTCAGCATTTCATATATATCCCTTTTTTCAGAAGCAATTAATACTTGCATTAAGAAAATATCTCTGTCAGAAATAGATTTGATGTAGCATTCTTGGTTTTGACAATCAAAATTCAGCTTCATATGTCACACATACTCTTATGACTGCTCTGTACAATGAGTGGAATACTGATCAGAGAGCTCTACATATCAGCTAATAAAAAGCAATATTATGTATAAAATAAGAATTTTTACGCCCCTTAGTATAAGGTTTTGTAAGCTATGAATGACCTGTGGGTGGTCCATGCTCCAACTGTAGGAGCATGAAAGAGTCTATTACTAAAGCAAGAATAACACTTTTCACTCATGGACAAAAAAAAGCTTATCAAATCCAAACAGTTGATAAAGGAAAATCCACAATACATTTAAAGAGAGAGTTCGCATTCATAGAGACTGGTGATATTAAAGAGCTATTAAGCGATCTAGTTAATTTTGTAACCATCAGCAAGCAGAAAAGTTCAATATTATCTCTTACCAGCAGGATTGCCAGCCTATCCTTAGCTAAATCACTGTGGAGTCCTTTCTCTCTTTATCAGATACCATTTCCTGAGAGTCAGTCTATAATTACCCCTAATAATTCTGCCATATTTAAGGACAGAAAAATACAGGTATGGAAACATGTTTTCCTTTAAGTATAGGATCCCCCAAATAAAGTACAAATAAAATTCATTAAGAGACAATTATTACCTAAGAGGCAGATTTGGTAGCAATGTTATAAACTGAGTCCTCAGAGGAGGTCTGGTTAGGGACATGAATTGAGCAAATCTTTTACCAGGAGCCAGTAGAGGTCACTAGGGTCATGGCCTAGTGGAATTTAGGAGAAAAACTCCTACTGCTTTCAATGGGATATAGTCCCCATATTTTATTCATAGTATATTACCACAAGTGTAAACTACAAATGAAGCATCATGAGGTGAGGTGCCTATAATTGGTAATGTTTTCTTCCATTGTAATAGCCAAGATCTCTCCCCAAATTCCAGTGGAGGCAAATCAGTTACACATGTCAGATACCAACTGTAATATTTTCCCTTACACTTGATACGCAATGAGGAGGTGCAGTACAGCATAGAGCAATTAATACATTTCTTTTTTGTGAAATAATGCACGACAGAACAACTCAGGAAAGATGTCACTCACTTGAAAGTGGTGAGTTGCTAGCCCATGAAGGGTATGAGTAGGAAAAGCAATCAAAATAAGATAAATTTAGCCCTCCTACTGTCTACCATCTTTCTAGTTATTACCTCACTTGCTTCATTTCAACCCTTCTTTCCTTGCAGGTCTGCAAGTACACCTCACTTCCAATATCACCTCAGAATCTGGGATTACAGTCTATCACAATCCAAACTGATTCAAGTCAAGTTGTATCATTTCCTGAAGGAGAAATCTAATATATAGGGTAGGAGCACTAAGCATAAGCAACTCATGCGTTTTGCATACCCTACGGTATCCTGCCAAGGGCTCAGCTGCCATTCCAGATGGTTGTGGGTCTATTGCAGGTTTTGTGTCATATTTACCAGTCCTGTGTTTAAGTAACAAACTCTCACCTCAATAAGTCTTTTACCACCAGTGAGAAAATAGCAAACTGGAACCAGTGTTGTTAGGCTGTATCTATTCATTTCACTGCACTTCGACCAGAGAGGTTGTATAATAATAACAACAACAACAACAACATTAATAATATGCAAATTTTCTCAAAATCCCTATAATTAAACCATTCTGTTAGGAAACAATCTTGGCTATGGAACACTGATTAAGATCTGCTTTCTGATGACGCCTGCACAGGGACTACAGTGTATTCCTGTAGTCACAGATAACAGTCACAACATTCCAAGAAGGCTTTGGAACAAAGCTGTGAGTCTAATGAGAGCTCATAGAACATTGTAGCCCAGTGCAACACCTGGATGAATTAATAGTTCTGTTGGTAAATACCAGCACCAAAGAAGCCACCAAAACCAATGACAAGTCAAGGTGAAATGAAACCTGGCTCTGGCACGACAGTGTTTTCAGAACTGCTTCCTCCATTGTCAAGCATCTACAATTACCCTGTAGTACTTCTTCAGGATTTGCTAATTAAGGGGTCCTGCCCAAGCAAAGGTCTCTTTCCCTATTTCCCCAGCTCTGAGCTTTTCATATATATTTTCTTGCCTTCCTAGCTCAAATGTGCTCCACTCCATTTTCTGCAGCACCATGTTGAAGAAAGTTCATATCCACTTTATTCTTCTGCAGCTTTTTCAATAGTCTTTAAAACTACAAGCAATTGATTTTGTACATTATAGAAGTTATTACTATTTTAGAGAAAAATTAAAATACCTCCTTTAATTTCCTAGTTTCTATTGCTGATAACAAATGGTGGATTTTACTGCAGAGCAATTGTGATACCTTGAAAATACCTTCTGCCAATGAATTTAGAGGTACAATCAAGTAATAGCAGCAGTAGCTCTGAGATCAATAATTTGGAAGACTTGCTCTAAAGCTGGAAAGATTTGGAATACTTGTCTGACTTCACTTAAACAGTAATTATGAAGAACTTCATCAAACCTCATGGAAAAGAAATAAACCTACCTCATTCCAAGAAACTTCTTCCATTTGCCAGTACTACTCAGTGCTGCATGTGGAATCACTCGAAGAGTGGGGTATCACAGCAGACAGAAGCTGATATCTACAGAAGCTGTTACTTTCCATTCTTGTAACATAAAGATAAATCACAGTTCTTTCAGACACAAAGACTCTGTAAAAACACTACACTGTATAATTCCAAGATTATTTTCATATAATTCATCCCTCTTAAGTCTGATGCTTCACAAGGAAGGGAAAAAAAATTAAAAACCAAAAAACAACAAACAAACAAACAAACAAACAAAACCCCAAAAATCCCCACAACCAACCCAAGCCAAAACAAACAACCCCAAACCAAACTAAAAATAAAACTCAACAGACATCACCACTCCTCATCCTGGCAAACTCAACTTCTACAATTCAAGCCAACATTTTATGAGTTATCCATCTATGCATGATCATCAGTAAACCCAATTCAGTTTATAAATGTTATTAACAAATTGCCATTCTTCGAAAAACTGATTTTTCCCCCTTGTCCTCTCACTACCTAAATAGTAAATAGTCCTTCTCCATCTTTCTTGTAGGCTCTCTTCAGATACTGGAAAGGCACAATTAGGTCACCCCAAAGCCTTCTCTTTTCCATACTGAACAAACCCAAATACTTCAGCCTTTCCTTACAGAGAGGTACTCCACCCCTCAGTCGCTCCCACAGGTCCATGTCCTTCCTGTGCTGGGACCCCAGGGCTGGAGGCAGCACTGCAGGTGGGGTCTCACCAGAGCAGAGCAGAGCAGAGCAGAGCAGAGCAGAGGGGCAGAATCCCCTCCCTCCCCTGCTGCCCACACTGCTTTGGATGCAGCCCAGGACACTGGGGGTTTCTGGGCTCCCAGTGCTCATGGTCAGGGCATATCCAGCCTCTCACCCACCAGCACCCCCAAGTAATTTCTCAGCAGGGTTGCTCTTGATCTGTTCATGCCCAGACTGGATTGGTACCAGGGGTTGCCCCAACCCAGGTGCAGCTCCAGCACTTGGTCTCATTAAACCTCATGAGATTCCCATGGCCCCAATTCTCAAGCTTGTCCAGGTCCCTCCGGATGGCATCCCATCCTTCAGGTGTGTCAACCACAACACTCAGCTTGGTGCCATCTGCATATTCACATACATAGATAGATACAAGACTAAACCATGAGAGACCCATGGTTCAAAATGTCAGCCATGGACATACTGTAGATGTGGAAATCTAAACAAGAAAACAAGCCTGATAGGCTTCTAGTTGGTTTTCTTTATTGGCATACACAGATATCTCCACAGGCAAACCCATGCTCGAGTAAAATTACTGGGTTTCAACTACTTTTTGCATAACATTGTTGACCCTTGAAGTACAGATTTTAAGCAGTCAGGTGCTGCCATTGTTGGTTTTGCTATATGGCTTAAGGAGTAAATTCAAATTTCAGTCCTTCACCTGGTAGCCATTCCATATAAAACTTGATAGTTGTACCACAGTAAGATATTCTCCTTCATTTCTACTTTGCATAACCTGATGTCCCTATTCATTTTCACAGTGATAGTCAGTCTTAGTGACAGGCATAGGAAAATAACTTGAAATATGCACTACTGCCTAAAAGAAAACAGACCTTTAAGGGGAAAAGAATTTATGAAGAACACTAGATACAAATTTATCTGTGTCAAGGAACTCTAGTCAGATCCACTTTGAATATTCGGAAATGGGGTCCCACCAGCATTCTGTACTTCATTACTGAGCAAACTTGGCATTTAATATATAAGTGATGAAGATGGATCAAAGTCCATAGAATAAGAAGTTATAGGGTGTGTTCAAAATTGTAAAGTATAAGTCTTTAAGAAGTGGCTATAGCACACCTCTTTGAAATCAACATCTTATGGGGGGTCAGAAGAAGACCTACTATGGGAATCAAATTTTCTTTTCCTAAGCAAAACAAAACTACACTCTGTGAGAGACAACAGATTTCACAGGAGGGGAAAAATACCAAAACAAAGCTTTATGATACTGAGAAAATATATGTTAAATGCTATCACCATTCTTTCCTTGGATAGGGAACGAGAATAACTGCTTAATTTAGGTAAGTGTAATAGGAACAAATTACCATGAAATATCCATGCCTGGCTGCCTCCCACACAAAGATAAAAGAGTAAAATATAAACAGTTAAATGAAAACTTCGAGTCCTAAGAATTCTATGGATTGAGCCATTTGCCAAAGGAAAGATGCAATAAGGTTCTGCTCACAGCCAAGGCCTGACTTCAAACAAGCTGGTGACCCAGTCCTGTATGACTTGCTCTCTTTTCATACATGAAACCTCAGCACCTTTCTCTCTGGGATGCATCTGCTCAGCCAATCACCAGAGCAGCACCTGAGGGACCAGAGGCTGGGATTTGTCCTAAGNTAGGTAAGTGTAATAGGAACAAATTACCATGAAATATCCATGCCTGGCTGCCTCCCACACAAAGATAAAAGAGTAAAATATAAACAGTTAAATGAAAACTTCGAGTCCTAAGAATTCTATGGATTGAGCCATTTGCCAAAGTGGATATTCTGAAAAATCCATTCTGAGCAGACACTGCAGTGTTCTTCCCCTTTTCCAAGAGTCCGTGCAAAAGAGCTACAAAGTGGCATTGGCAGAGCCTGCATTTCTGAGGAGCAAGACTTCACTGGTGGAGAGTAGGGGGATACTTGGAGAGTCCACCATCTACTTTGCTTTCAACGTAAACTTTTCCTTATCTAGGTTTACAAAAGGCAGACACTATAATAGTATGGTAATATGAATAAAGAGGACAGAGTATTCTGCTTGATTTTAAGGCACAGTCAGATTTTTGTGCAGCAAAAATTTAGGAATGTGGAAAAAAAATCACAATCTATAAAGTTTTTAAAAGTCTACAGTCTAAATGCTGCAGTTTAGGAGATCCAGATTGTGAAAATATTGCTTTATGTGAATTAACAGTTGCTCTGCTTTTATTTTCATAACTTCAACTCCTCCGTTCTGCTCCATATTTTTAAAATAAATACCAATTTCTTTCACTGACCAAGATGTAGATGGCTAAAGTACTAGTCTTGACCTTCAAAGCCTCTGAAGTTAATTTGAGAAGGGGCAGCTCGTCTCAAATATTTGATAATTTTTAGAATGGAGCACACAAATAAAATTCTGAGGTTTTCAAATACTAAAAATATTTCCTTGATTTGTCAATTTGCCCTGAAAAAGGTCATTCCTCTCACATCAGAGTCAGAAGCAGAAGTGCTAGGATTCTTTCCTATAGGAGCTTGAGATGGTGTGACAAATGGAAAAACAGTAAACAAATTATATGTTACACACTTTCAAGATTACGTACTTGATTCTATACTACTACGGTGTCATAGTTTAAGCTGAAACCAGGACACACAGTCTAATGAAAAAATAATCATTCATTCCCAGGACTCTGCCTGAACAGTGGCATTTTTTTTAGCTTCTCACAAAGGCCTGTTATCTAAAGTACATAATCAGGTAAGGACATTAACTATCTAAATACATTTATTACCATTTCAGCCTTTGTATTTACTGTATTATACTTAGCAGCTTATTGTTACCATTATTATGGTTTAAAATTTAGAACAACAGCAAAGACAGAAATGTTTCTTTTGCTGAACAGAAATTAAGTTGGAGATTCACAAAAGCAAAAGAAATGGCTGGAAAGCTTCTTCTGTAAACCTTGTGTCTATTTCCCTTTTGAAAACACCCTCAGCAATTGCCATTTGTTGCCATTCAGTTTCATGACAGCAGATTATTGAAGAAAATAAAGTTTGAAATTAATTTGAAATGAATTTTTCACCAGCCACAGTTCTGGCACTGAGCATTTGTCACCCTAACAAACGTGTACCAGAATTAATCTTCATACTGTACAAGGCTTCCCCAGCAGCTTCACACCAGAGCAGATCACAGAGTGTTATCAGATTTATTATCTTTCTATTGATATTCCTGAGGCATTCGGTTGGATTGATTTGGATATGCTACCCCTTAGACATATTAGATAGATCACTTAACAAATTTCAGAGGAGCTGACCGTGGCCAGGTCAATATCTCACACGAAGTTCTCTCTCGCATAGACCCATCACTTGCCAGGAGCATGTCTGCCTTCTGATCTGGAGCTGTCTCCTTGTGATAGACAAACCAGAGGACAAACTGAGGAAGTCAAAGGACCCTGATCTTGTCTTTTGAATTTAGACTATATTTGTAGCTTACTAATATGCTGCTTTGCATAAATACTTTGAAAGATCTCTATTATTCTACTGTTACCTAAATGTCAAAAGGAAATACATTTTCAGAGAAGAATCATTCGTATATTTTATTTTTTTTTTTAAATGCCAACTTCTGACAAAATGGAGAGCCTTCTGCAGCATGTTTTAGTTTGAGCTGTGGCGCAGAACAAAAGGAAGGACATTTGGTAACTTTTTAAGAGTTTCTACGTGATAGAATCTGGTGACAGAACTTGAGGCTTACCCCAGCAGATTCACAGCCTGGTACGGTTGTTCCCTCTCCATGCAAAGCACATCCCACCTTCCAAGGGCAGAAAACTGCCCTCTCTGCAGGTCTCATCCCACTGCCTGGTGATGGTGGGCTGTTACTATTTTACCATTACTCAGGAGTCTTTATCCTAAGAACTGTAGAAGGGTCTTGATTGAGGAGATGATGCCTGTAGAGGGATTGGATTTCAGCAGTGTTTCCTTCCACCTTTATATTTTTTTCTTTAAAAGTCATGCCAACCATGGAAGAAGGGCAACACTGTTGGCTAGTTCCTCCAAGTGTTGTTTTTTTTTTTTTTTTCTTATTTTAATTACAGAAATAGAAGTATCAGGCCAGTTTTTCAGACAGTATGAAAGTTAAGCCATTATTTTTCGGGGCACAAAAGGGTCAAAACACACAAGGCCCTTTTCAGGAAAATGCCCAGACTGCCAGTCTACAGATGATTCTGGATATGCCTTGGTACTGAGAACCTGATGCCCATGCTATGAACATTTCAACTCTAGTTTGATTCTGTGGTTTGAATGCCTGACTGGGGAGCATCTCCCACATTAGTTTCATCTGAAATGAAACTGGTTTTCGTGCTCCAAGCCACAAAGTACAATCACGAATATATGATTTTTTTCTGCAAGTGTTTTTCACATGGATCCATATGAACTGGTTCTGAAGTTAATGAAGACTTTGTGTAACCCAGAAGCCATTATGAGTCAAGGAGCTGAGAAGGGTGGCTGAATTATTGATCAGATGATCCCGAAAGTGACGGTAACAAGTATAGTCAGAAAAGCTGATTCACTGAAAATATTTTCCCTAGAAAATTTGGACTGATTGACTCAATATAAAATTATAAATTAAAGAGTGACTGGCTAGTAAGTTAGCCTGAGTATTTTCCAGAGTAATTCAAGGTAACAGCCCAAAGATAAATTTAGATATCTAGAGAGAGACAGTACTTTTTTTCCTGTTGGCACTATGAATTGAAAAATGAACCCAAAAATGCTTTTCAATAAAGAAAACAAACCACAAATCTTTTCCAGTGTATGAGGAGTTATCTCAACTAAATTATGCAATTAACAAAAAGAAAAATGTTATTAAATCTTTGAGAACACGTGTTTTTTTTCCACAGAATTAGATGAACCCTAAAGTTAAACAAGAAACAAAATGAAACTGAATTTGCTCATTATAAGATATTAAAAAGTCCTTCTGCAAAATCTTCCTAGAATTCAAAGTTTACTTGAGAATGTTTCATTTCTTGTTATGCAAATCCAAACATTTCTGAAGAGCTAGAAATTTAGAATCCACAATTCACTGTTTTCAGTGGTAAAAGAACAATAGCTCCAGCCCAAGCACACTGGGATTTTCAAGGAAGCCTGAGGTAATAAAATGTTCAAATTACTTTCAAATTCAGTGGGAGTGAGACTTCTAAATCCTTAAGGCCTGTTGAAAATGACATCTCTAACTTCCAATATCCTGAAACCAAAGAAATTGAAATTTTTATAAACCTTCTGTGAACTAGTAACTATTGATTATTTAATGGTTGAATAAACTTTCCTTCTAACTGATTCCAGAATTTCACAGTAGGAACATTAGCACTCATATTTCTATTTTTCATAAATGTCAATTCTCTCTGACATTGTATGTTATTCAACATGAAAGATATCTGGAAAATAATCCTGCATAGCAGTAGCCTATGGCATAAAAGTGATCCGTGGAATGCTACCAACAATGAACCAGTAAAAAATTAGCTCAACAAGTAAAAAATTATGAGTATTTTTGAAGAACATATTTTATAGAGTAGAACTTCTTAACTCGCAGAAGAGAAAACAAATTTGGAGATTCAGATTTGCATCCCTGTCCTGTTCATGCACAGTAAGAGGCAATCAGGACGCCACATTACCAGCTATTCCAGGACGTGTTCTCCTGTGCCCACTTGCTACACCGTTTATCCATGTGCTACACCAAAAGGCATGGAAAGCCATGGTTCTGTTGGAATGAAATGCAAAAGCAAAATTAAATAACATAAAAATATTTTGTGAAACTAAATTCTTGGCTTTCAGCCAGCTCTAGGACTCAGGACATGACTAAAAACCACGAGCGGTTGAAGTCCAATACTTGAGAAATTCATTCTTTAGCTGCCCCACAGAACAAGTCCAGTGCCACCTTCTCTGCCGTCCAAGGCAAAAGCAGTCCATCCTTGACCTTTCCTTTAGTACCAGGCCAGCAAAAGGCAATTTTATCAATACTTATGAGGAGACTTTAACCAGCTGTAAACCTTTCTCATTATTCATAAAAACTGAAGATCCCAGTTTCTGGTTAGGAAGGTTTTGTGCTCGTATGAGATTATGCAGGAAGAGATTTGATGTGCATGGACCTCACTGGGAAATTTTGTGTGGTTATTCAACTAATATGTTTGAGAGTTGGGAACATCTAGAATGAATGAAGCCTGTGGATTTCTCTGTATAAGCATTAGAGCTGGAAAAAGAGAAACTTGTGTTTAGTCTAATAATGAAAAAAATCTCTAATAGCAAAGAAATTCTAGCATTTCAATGCATAAATATAGAACAGCATTACTTGTTTGCATGCCAGGTCACTTTTATTCCTTTTTTAAATACGGAGAAATGAGGGCACTGGAACACTGTGCAACTTTCCATCAGTAAAACAGTAGGTATTAACTAAAGCCAAGATTCCAAATGTATGTGTATCCTGTCTGCAACTGCCTTCATTGCCTTTGCTTTCTCTGCAGGGCACATTGGTTTTGTCCTTCAAAACTCCCTCCTGCACATGAGACCTGAAACCCTCATCAAACAAGATACAGGCAGAAAAATGTAAAAGGTCTTGGGAGGTCACATGTAATATATACAAACATGAAATGGTTCAAGTTTATAGACCAAAGTAAATATTTTATAATATTTGTAATCAACATAGGGAGTCTTTTATTGCTTTGCAGAAATCTACACCAAGAAAAAATTGCAGCTCTTTTATTTTTTAACGACACAGCATGCTGTTAATTTGGGTATAATGCCAAAAAGCTCCACGGTGTTATTCAGGAAAGAGTTGTCTAGAAACCCCTCAATGTCTTAGATAAAATTAAATCTGAATGGCTAAACCAATTTGAAAACAAATCAATTTAAAGCTAATTTTGCCCACAAGATGCAGTTTTTTTCACAAACATTTTTCACTGCAACAGAGCTATTAGTGACATCCTTAAACCCAGTACATGTATTCTCTTCCAAAACCTGAATACCTTTCTGGTACTACTCAGACCACGAACAAAACAAATGCCTGAATCCTTCCTCATTCCCACCACTAAAAACAAAGTCCACTTTGCAGCTAGGCAAATACATTGGAATTTCTCCAGCCCTGGCTTCTTGCCTATCCATCAAAACCATCCTCTCTCTCACCTGCAGTTTTTAAGGTCGCACCAAGGCTCCACACACAGGATCTCTTCCCCTCTGCCCTTAACAAGTCAACATTGGTTTGAAATCGCACCAAAGAGACAGATATTCTCCTGCCTTTTGTACCCATATACTGCGTGTATGGGGTGGGAAGGATGAAGGCGACAGAGAGTTGCAGAAAGTGACTCAAGGTGGATGAGAGGCAGCCACCTGGCTGGGGCGCAGGGCAGACCTCACTCAGCTTCTCCTGTCTGGCAAAAGACTTTTTTCACTCTGTGCCCCAGAAGAGCAGCTTTCTAGACAGTTTTACACTTACTTCCACTATTGCAACAAATTACCGAACCCACCCTGGCAGTCTAAACCAATGCTGTGGCAAAATTCTACTCCTCTTCTGGAAGATTCCTTTCCCGTTAGAATTACGCTGCCCATCCCAAAGAAGAATTATTCAATGCAGCCTGACTCCTTAAGCATTGATTGCAATGGAAAGCAGAATTATAGTCTGACTTTTAACAGCTTTTTAACCTAGAAATCGGCACTTTTAAAAATGCATACGTATATATATATACACATATAATTATGTGCTTTATTAATGTCTCACTTGTCATTAGTTTTAGATGTTATCACGCTGCATCACATACATGCTGTGTACATATAGCTATTACTCTTGTTTTATCCTGTTAAGTTAATGACAAACCTGACAAAAAATTCACTCTACTCCAGCAAACCTCCAGATGTTGTCACAACATAGTTGGTGCAAATATTACATCAACTAATTGTATTACACAGACATGGGATTGGTACTTCTTTTCAAGGAATATGTGAAAGGCCAAAACCTCTCAGAGTCCATCATAGACTGACTTGATTAAACTCCTTCCGCTCCCATCAAGAAAACAAACATGAAGTATAAAGCAAACCACAGCAGCAAGATGGAGACCTCTCCTGTATTTGTGTGGCTCTAATAACTGAGTATCAAAATTATCACTTACAATAGTAAGAGATGTAAGGGACAAAGGATTGAAAAATAAAGGGTTTTATCTCCCGTAAAACTGCGTGAATAATTAGCCGCTTCAGTTCCAGTCACCATCTCTGAATTTGCACAGGAAACAATCATGTGAAATACATTTATAAAAAAAAAGCAAATAAATTATATTGGTTGAAAAAGCAAGGGATCTCTTTTTTTTTTTTTTTCATCAATCCCTATTAATGCCTAAAAGATAGTGTTTTTCCCGTGTGCTTCAAAACCCCCACATAAACCCAGACAGCAAATGACTTCACGCTCTTTTATTCTTCCAGTAGTTATGATCTGGACCTGAACATTAATGTGAACCAATAGGAAGTTTTCTGTTACACTTTTTATTGCTTTTGCATCCAGCCTGAAAATTCACCTTAACCTCCAAAATACTGCATTACTCACACCCTCATTTTTTGCACTGGCAAAAGGAGATCATAAACCTAAAGAAAACAATAATTGAATATTTTAGAAAACCTGAAAAAATACAATCCTTTGTCATCTGTGCTCACCCTTTTGTAATTACACTTCAATTAGTTCTTATAAAAAAAGAAAAATCTCTACTCACTAGCAGTGTGTCCGAAGAAACACAAAACTACTTTTCCCCAAGTTTAAGTTTCAAAAGGAAGCACAGAACAAGGCTGTTCTTTCATTTATTCTGAAGCATTCAGAAGTTGCTTCAAAATGTGCTTTCTGCTTTCCCATTAACTTTTAAATCATCTTAAAATCACTTGGGAATAAAATAATAACAACAACAACAACAACAATAATAAAATAACCCAACATAATAAGATTAGTTCCTTTTCAGAAGTTGAAGAGAATTAGTTCTACTGTGTAGTTCATTGTTTTAGCATTTTATTTCTTTGTTCTGTAAGGATTTTCTGTCCTTACAAAGAGGGGAAAAAATATTACCCTGTCCTAGAATTTACAAAGTCATATCACTAATACAAAATCTTAAAGAATTATTCAACAGCCATAAAGTGCTACAAAGGGAACATATTTCCTGTCACATTACAAAGAATTTAAAGTCATTTC
>VWZG01000661.1:814189-837228 GCA_013396735.1 Grallaria varia | reverse complement strand
AAAAAAAAAAGAAAAAAAAAAAAGGAGAGGCTGAGGGAGCTGGGCCTCTTTGGCCCACAGGAGAGAAGACACAGGGGAGAATATACTGCTGTCTACAACTGCCTGACCAGAGGATACAGAGAAGACAGAGCCAAACTCTCATGGAGCTTCACTACAAAAGACAACAAACATAAGTCAGAACATGAGAAACTCTGATTAGATGGAAGAACTTTTATTTATTTTTTTGTTATTTTACCATGAGAGTGGTCAAACACTGACACAGGGTGTGCACACAGGCTGTGGAATCTCCTCATGAAGGAATTCAATAAAGGAATTCAAGACACAACTGGACACAGGTATGACGAACCAGATCTATTTAGATCTGTTTCTGGAGGTCCCCTCCACTCTCATTTATACTGTGAAGCTGTGATCCCAATAATTGCAGAAAGACAAAGTATGTAATTCCTAGGCAACTCTCCAAGCATAAATGCGTGGAGTGTGGCAGCTTGTAATTGCTTTGTTTTTGATAAAACTTAAAAGAATAAAAGAATAAATGTCATAAATGACAAAGAACCTCTCCTCTTTCAGACTAGTTATCGAGAATCATCTCTGCAAAACTATCAGCAACAAGTTACCTTAATTATCAAAGACTGGCTTGGAAGATTTCCATAACTGACACTCTACATTTACTGTATTAAGTACATAACAAACCACAGAAGTACGACAGCAAGCTTTTAATTTCTGAAGTCACTTGTCATTTATACCTTTCACTGTTACCCTGTCAATACAGCGGGGTTTTTTCCTCGCAGATATTTGCACATAACCAAGTGTTATCTAACTCCTGGTGAAGGTTCCTGGATATAATACAAGACAGATTAGTATTATTAAGAGAATTTATACCAACAAAACTAAACTAAACAAATCAAACAAAAACCAAAAAGGTATTAATGCCAAAGAAGAATCCTGAAAATATTTCACAGACATACATGTGTGGGGCATGGTGGCCTGGGGAAGGGCAGAAGATGAAGCTGGTCATTGTAGGATCCTTCTAAAATTAGTAAGTGTGCCAATCCCCTCCTGTACAACCCCGTGCTGGCCACCAGCACTACCAGCAGAACCCCAAGGTCAAGGGGACATTCTGGGCAGACCTTTGAAATCAGCTCAGTTGTTGATGTGCCATGGGTCTGTTCATAAGCATAATGCCAATGCACCAAAGCCGTCCTCCCATCAGCCTCGGCACAATACTAACCCAGCTCCTCCTCTGCCACAGGAATGCCAGGAAGCCTGCACAGCACCATGCTGGGTGGATAATAATTGGGCAGCAATGCCTCCTCTGCCCATTACCCAATTCCCCAGCACAGATATGTCCTGAAACCCCAGGACTGAGACCTCAAATCGCCACCTACTTCTGGCATGTTCATGCTTGGACCTCCTCTCCTCGGAGCAGACCTGGGATTACTGTCTCCATAAATACCTCAACTGATTCCACTTAGGTTCAAGTTTGCTCCCACTGGGACTGGAAACAGAGCAGTCAGTGACAAGAACAAACCCCTCAGGTTGTTCTGCTATTTGTTCACTGGGGAAAAGTACTGGAACAAACAGGTCTGAAATAGATTCACAGGCTTCTCTATTTTTCCTTGAACTTCACCTTCCTTGAATCCTCTTACAGTCCACTTGTCTGTCCCAGGCTCTTTCCCTAGATAAATACTGGCAATGAACACTGTCACACAAAAGGGATTTTTAACTGTTTACTGATCCCTTGTGCTCTAAATGCCAGCTAGACGAAGTGTTGTGCCTCTTTACATTGGATTCTAGATGCTATATGAACTGTTACTTTGGTTTTCTCCAACAAATTCAAGGGCCAAACCCACATTAAAAACATAAGAAAAGGAGACAACTATATAATAAAACATTTTTTTGGTAGAAATGCCCCTAAAAGGAAATTAAAATACAGACTTGCAAAGGAGATTTCATGCTGCACTTTTCCCGGCATAAATGAAACCAGCATTTCTTGGCACTGTGCTTGATGACATATAAATGTCTTAGAAAAGTTTTCCCTGCCCTGAAAACTTCACATATTTTTTAGCTACCCGAGAAACTTCTAAATCAGTGGTTTAATTCACTGGCTAGTGTTTCAGAGAGTTCCTATGAGCTATAGGAGTTAAGTTAATTTTCTTCGGGGCATGAGTTTTAGGTTACAGTTTTTAGCTTGAGAAAAATAAATTCCAAATGTCATCCATGTGCTTTCCTCTGCCTAGCAATCCCTTGCAGGCATCATCCTGCACATCTTTTACTAGGGAGTTAAGATGGGCATCTTCGTTCTTTCCTACTGGGCTTTCCTTCCAAAAGATTAATTTTCGGCCTTTCTTGTTTGCTTTATACTGGGCTTGTATTCCCAGGCTGCTTCCATAGGAAATTGCATGTTTCAGACTATCTTTAATATCTAAGGAGCCTCTTTGAAAGGGCCAGCTTGTCCTGAAACAAGATTCAAGATAACTTGTGTAGTCAGAGACTTCACATACAAGCACCCAAAGGAGAAGGTCAGATTTTTTATTCTTCAAACTCAATTGAAGGTTTCTACCATCTATGGATGTTTAACAATATTTTTATGACACTTTTTCAAAATTTTATCTTTTGATTCTTTTCACTCTAAACTTCTATATGGCCCCTTATTTGTACTGCTAATTTATGCAGTAACTGATATGAATAAACCAACTTTAATTAGTTAGGCAACCAATTTTGCCATTGTCTGCCTTTGTTATCCTTTCTGTTTTATCTTTTGCTCATCATTTCACTTAGGCATAAGTTCAGGGAATAGTTGAAGGTTCTGAACCTTGTTTCTTCAGTTTTCCCCTGACTGCTGTACTGGTTACACTGGAGAGATCGGAGAACTCGGGTGTCAGAGATCACCATGGTATGCTCAGGACAAAAAGGCGAATATGAAAAATCCCAGTGTCACTGAAGTGTTCGGAAACCCACTGAAACCTAAAAGACACTAACTGAGCCCTTGTGAAACTTATTGAAATGTAAAATTAAAAAGTCTAGAGCTCTTCTATGAAGTACTAGAGCAGACCCCCTTGGAAATCCATGGACTACTTTTCCTTCAGTAAATTTGAAAGGGATCTGAAATAGTGAGAAATTATTTGTACTCTTCATGGATATTATTACTTGTCAGTTGGTCAAACTTTGGTGTATTGAATCTGTACTATTTTCTTCCAATGCTGTAATTATCACCACACAAACCAAGAATATTCACTCAGTAAGGGATATAAATAACACAATTAATTGTGTACTATAAATAACTACCACTAAATACCACTGATTTTTTGTTCAGAGTAACTGTAATAAATAAAAATTTCTTTTTCTAAAGGCAACCTTAATTTGATGCAGTCTTGTACTTTTCCAGTTCTTAAACACAACTCTGGGCCTGCTTTCCATGTATAATTATATCTCAAATGATACCAACCTAATTAACCTCCTTCTGTGTCTAGTTTGCGCTCAAGCCAAACCCAGAAGCACAGTTACTGACAGCCCAGGAAAGGTACAGTCAGCCTGCTTTTGATTTGGGCTTCTTTAACAGAATCCAAATTTGCCCAAAGCAGGTCCTGATTGAAGCAGTAAATAGTCTGCTCAGTCCTAAATTGGTGTTTATTCAAGGTGGAAAGAAGACAAACTTTTCAGCAGTAGAGGCCTAGAACTCTCCACTGAGCATGTAAAAATTGAAATATTTTGAAAACTTTTGCTACCTCTGCAAATTTGAGCAATTTTTATAGTACTATATAAAGCACCTTCTCTTCTGCCTTCCTACTACAGTAAAAGAAGGGCAGAAGATACTTTCTGAGTATTAACAGAAGGCCAGGTTTCCTCTAAATTTCTGAAACCTTTTTGTGGAAAGGGAAAGGAGGGAGCGACAAGGATAGATAATTTTAACTTAAAAATGTACGGTCTTCCAGAAATAGATTGAAAGTAGGAATTTAGAACCAAAAATGCTAGACACCATTCAGAGATAACACTTGCCAGCCTGAAGGCAACACCATTGCACACCTGGACAGGACAAAACAGAAGTCCTAAAGAAGCACATACAGAATAATTTAAAACATTAAATATATGAAAAAATAGAAATTATACAACAGAAGGCCTATGTGCAAAGCCCAAGAATAGCAGAGGTCAATGGGAGCTAAAAAGTCTCTACGCTGCTTTGAGCAGCCAACTCATAGTTATAAACATGGAAGTGTTTTAAAACTGTGCTTTACTGTATGTGATTTCTAAAAAATTGTTCTTTGGGGTATATATTGAACATGAAAGTTCCAAGCAAAGAAACTAGAATAGTGCTTCCCTCATCCAAGCCATCAGCTCCACACAAATTGAATAACAATAACACAGAAAAGCAGCTACCCCTTACCACTCAAGCTGTAGACTTAGTGTTCAAACGGTGACTTGTTGTTCCAGATAGGCAGCGTAAAATCCCTAAAGACCTAGAAAAGGAAGGCAATAAAAGGCAGTTAGAAAAGCATGTGTTTTACTAAGTTTGACTGGAAATATGTTCATTTTGTATGATTTCTGGCTTGAGATCCAGCTGAACACATCAGTGGGAGGCTAATTTAAACAAGTGACGCCTTCTGAATTTTCAACACTGTTGGACCCATAAAGGGTAACTTGGCAGCTTTAAATCACCAAGTCACAAACCAAATGTGTTCACAGTTACCTTCAGGTTCTTGGGCTGAACTCACCTGACAATGTTGTTTAGGAATAAAGCATTTCCCCATTGCTTCAGTATCCCCCTTTTTAAGAAGGCACTGATAGTACTCCTTTGCATTTATTTACTTCTAGCACAGATAGCTCTAAGACTACTTGAGCACAATTAATTTGAATGTTAAAATATCCCATATCTACAAATTAAAAAACAAAGTCTCCTCATATTTCTTTTTGTCAACTTACATATTAAAGCAGATGAGTTGTGCTACACCAAAATTGATGGTAATTACGATAGGTCAGAAAAATAACAACACTCTCCTCAGTGCAAAATAGTAGTGTTAAAAGTCCGTGTTGTTTAAGTTTCACCTGAGTTAATATTGAAAAATTTCCTAACTTACTACTTTACATTAAGGAGAGCAATATTTACAGCATCACTTGAAATAATGATTAAGGTTGTCTCTGCTACAGATTCTAGAATATCTTTAGACACAACATAAATACATTGGCCTACAATCTTTCTATAACAGATCAGAGAATCTCTTTTACTCACATAATGCTTTAAACTAATGAGTCTCACAGAATGCAGAGGAATAAGACCCCAAAATGAGAAGCTACAATATGATTGTTTTCCCTCATATACCTTCAAAACCTAAGCTCTTTGTTTTGGGACTTACTCAGCAGGAAAGTTAGCACTCGGAGCATCCAAAGGCTAAAGAAGGAACAAAAACCAATGTGGGAAAATTATTTTTAGTTCTGGTGGAAAACATTGTACAAACCCAATGCATCTGTGATTTTTTTTTTAATTTTCTATTAAACTGGGGGTATATTTTAAGTAATCTATAAGAGATTTTAAACAGAAATCTGGACTTTTAATATTGCTAGAAACAAAATATTATGAAAGCAATAACTGTAACTGCTAATATTTAAAAATATTCTTTTTGTTTCTTAAATCAGCACTTTACTTATGATATTCACCAGATGTTATTCCTGCTAAACAGGAAGGTATGTACAACCAATAACTAAAACTAAATAAATTATAGGATAATTAATCAGAAATAACGTAATTTCTAATATAGCTATTGTACTTCTTATGTAGCTATAGTACTTATAGATAATGTTTAGCTATAAGGACAAGGAAGACATACACACCAACACACACAACCCCCAGTGCCAGGATGCTTAAGAAATTATCACAGCATGATCTCCACTTATGTGTGTTCCCTTGTGGAGTGCTAACACTACATATAATGGAGACTGTGGAGTGGAAATATCAGCAATGATCAACCATTGTAAATCTTTCTGCAAGCACTGGAATTGACACAGCTAATTAAATTGGTTCATATAAGAAACAGGCGAGTCCATAAACACAGTAAAAAGACAAGTTATTCAGTAGTTAATTCGCATAACAAAAAGCAAGTCCATAAAGTTGTTTCCAATTCAACGTTGCCCTTAAGAAGTGTGGTCTCCTTAAAAGGGAGCATGTAGAGGCAGCAAGGGTCATCAGCTCAGCATTAGACAGTACATGACATGGGCATGAATCAGCTATTTGCTCCCAAAGAGAAGCAGGCTAAAAGTTTGTAGAAGGGTCCTCAAGTTTCTGGACAAGTCATCTTGTCTCTGCCAACTTCTCCCTCCCTACCATTTCTGGATATATTAAAAAGAAATTGATATCCACTGCAAGAAACCCACAGCAAAGGTCACAAAAGCAGCTATTAATTTGTCATAAATTGCTTTAGAGAATTCAAAATATATGTGCTTAGTAAGAGCCTCATGAATAAAAATCTACTGTCTAGAATTTCCAAGTGTCTGTTGTCCGAAGAGTCGTATTATAAGAAGGTGAAGCTTTTTTTTGGTTTATTTATTCAGCTGAAAAAAATAGTATTGCCTCCTGCAAATTTTACTTAAGTAATCACACTGCAAAGACTTGTTCTTCAATTCTGTCCCAAAGTAAAGTGAGAAGTAATTTCATTTACATATTGGTGTCAGTACTGGAACTAGCACAACTCCTGGCATTGCTCCTTATTCCAAGCTTTGCCTTTTTTCAAAGATAGCTTTGTTAATATTATTGAAATAAGAACCTCTGGACTTATTTTCTGAGCAAGGAAAAGTTTAAAACAGTTTGAGGAGAATGTGAGGGAACTTACTGGGGGAAGAGTGGGAAGAAGTACAGATATGGGAAACAAGAGGCCCAGGTAGATGACCTGCAGAGTACTTCATTGAAGGTCTAAATATCAATGAGGCTCACACAGAATACAAAAGCCTAAGGCTTGGGTAGAACTGGATTTTGTCAGGATATTCTCATGCTGAGCTTGGAGAAGAGGAACAGGAAGATGGGCAGAGATGTAGGTAGTCAGCCATACACACAACTTTCTGCTTTGTTCTGGTTTATATACCACACTCACACCAAAATACAAGCCTTATGCATTCAGCCCAATTTTCACCAAAAAATGGCTTCCTGAAAACCAGCTACTTTAGTTTTCCACATCTTCCCCCTCAAAAGCTAAGCCAGCTGTGAACGATGTCCAATATTTTCATGAACCAGAGGAAGGAGGAGAAAGATAAAATGACACCACTGTGCTCCAACTGGAAAGTTTCACTGCTCTCTTGGTTGCATAAGTGATCCCTCCCACCAGACATTCCACTCTTCCCTATGAGACTGGGAGGAACAGATGGAGCAAAATCAGGTCTTCTGCAGGGGTTTTTGTGACAAGTTACTGCATTTCCAGTTTTCTGTTTTTTTTTTAAACCCACACCAAATGTCAAAGAGGAGTCTAATGAAATGTGCTGGTTCATAAATGCACACTGAAGTGAACAGGACCAAAAAATGTTGCCAGTGGCAAAAGAAGTTATACAAAAAATGCTCAAATACAGAAAGTCTCAGTCTACTGTGAAATATTGCATATAATTTTTAGGAAAGAAAAAGACAGAAAAAAATCAGTTTGATTGCTTACATGCTCATTTCACTGGGCAGGTGTTGGGGCTTTTTCCCCTCAAGTATTAAAATATTATTTTCAAATGTCCTAGCTGCAACTTGAGAAAGCATAATCCTAGGGATTCAACATATCTACTGCTACAGAAGGCCTGCAAAAATCTACAAAAATTCTATTCAGGCAAAGAGCACAAACCTTCATTTTATTAGTATCTACAAACGAGTAACTGTTTTATGTGGTAGAGGATGGATACTGTGGCTCCATATCTGGTTTGGACCCAATAGCTCAAGTAACTTACTGAAGGGCATGTCTCCTTGCAAAATGAAAAAAAAAAAAGAATGAAATACAGCTGAAGAGAAACTTGTTTCAGCATTAGAAAAATGCAATCAATTTCAGTAAACTTCTAACTTGCACATTATCTCTGTGGAGCATATCCTAAGCCATTTAAAGATAATTGTGGTGAGGCTTGTAAGTCATTTGTACCTAAAGCTCAGATACAGAGATGTCTTTTGTATTGCCAAAGTCTTGGCTTGCATGAAGTAAACCATATTTGTTTTCAAAGTAAGATGTTTTCAAAATATTTTGCTTAAGGTAATAGAACAAACAGAGAACCTGATATGGAACTCTAAGACATTGCCCTGGGGCTATTTTATTCCACAACCATCAAATATAGGGACTTCTAAACTCCAAAGCACCTGGAACTGACTGCCATCACAGAAAACATATTGAGCAGATGGCCTGCAACCTGTTTCAGCTTGCAGTCTCCATGGCCCTAAAACATTAATTTCAGTAAAATATGTAGTGAAACCTCATCAAAATGTGTGATATTTGTGAAGTAGGATCTCATTTTGAAACTCTCCTTGAATCAACATAATTTTAATTTGCATTTCTTGGTGCTAACCTACTATATGTCAGGCACATAACCTCAACCTGTATCAGAACAACATATGCATCTCCTGACAGAGAAAAAACTCACATATTAATTAAAAATTACCATAAAAAAAGGAGTAAGGCTGCTGGTTTATGAAAAAGGATACTCTGTGATCATAAATGAATATTTAGTCCACAGAACTAGCCTGAAATTAATCTGAAGTAAAAACCTCAAAAGCGTCCCCAGGTGTGGACATCAGGTCCTCTGCACCAAATGTTTTGCTTTTCAGATTTGCTTCTGTTGCACTCTAATATTCACTAATGTAAACAAGCAATTGATGCATTGAATTTTAACTATGATTTACTCCGAAGAGCTGCCTTTAAAGTTTTAAGAACTTGGTAAACTTTCAGCATAGTGCAGCTGTTCTCATAAGTATGTAATGAAAGTGTAGTAACGAATCTTTTGTTTGGCTTCAGGCATATGAAGCAAACATAATAGGTTTAAACAAATGGACATTTACTACTGTTTACTCAAGGTTTAATTTGACCTGAACCATCAGTAGGATCCAGTGGTACTTCTTGGTGTGGAGACCCATCGTGTTTATGGCATAGTCCACTGCAACACCAGCCACATAAATACAAACAAAAACCCTGGGACTATCAGCTGTGTGAGTCAAAGTGCGTGGAAATGAGATTTTTGAAACTAATACTCAGGCTTCTTAGCTTTTTTACAAACACATTCTTAAAAGTGTTTCTTTTCTGCCAGCCAGCATTACAGCTTGAACTTCACACAAGTAATTGGTAAAGATATCTGTATACCAAACACCTGTAACAAGCTGAGGACTTCAGCCAGGCAGAGAACTGCTCACGCCACCAACAGGTACTCTGGACTCCCCACGGGGCAGTCGACTGACCTGCACACAGTCTGGCTGCCAGACCGTGTCCTTTAAACAAGTTACACAGTAAACTGCACTCACTCCACCGCTGCACTCCCCAAATATTTATGTGTTCTCCTAAATCCTCCTTCTGCAGCTGATAGCTCTTTGGCAAAGCTGCAAGGCCCAAGACGTCAGGCCTTGGCTGCCTCTGGAGAGCCCGCACAAGCTGCAGCCACTTTACTTTTTTGTGTCCTCATAAAATCCCTCCTGACCTTTTGGTTGAGTAAGAAGTTCCACGCGTGGACTTAAGTTCTCCTCTGCAGCAGCAAGTGCAGACGCAAGTCATAGAAGTTCCCTCTGTCATGGTCCCTCTCCTCCTGGAAAGCCACCGGGTGGCTCCGGGCTCAGCAAATGTTCCCTGGAAACTCCAATGTCCAAAGGGGCAGTTCTGAAGAAACGCCATGAGGCAACTGCATTCCCCACAAACCAGCATGGACAGGAGCAAGAGAGAGACTTGGTGGGAGACAGGAAAGAAGTTGTGGTAGGATTTCTTTAGGGGAAAAGAAACATGTGGCAAAGGAACAAGGGTTCCGAGGTTAACCAGCTGTATTGGGTTTTATCTGTCTCAGTAGCTCCTGTCACGTTTCTAGACACGTCAGAGAGTTCTTCTCCAAAGTTATTAAACATTTATGGCACGCCAGCAAAGTAAAATTTACTTTCATAGGATGAGGTCTATGGGTGGGCCCAGCTCCTCTTCTGCGTTGGTGTTATAAGTCAAACAGGCACAGGCTCAGAAAACAGACCCATTCTATAAAACACTTTTCCCTAATTTTAAAACAGTAACTTTGTGCTATCCTTAGATGTGAAGACAGATTACTATACAGATTACTTCAAGCAGTATAAATTATTCTGTGGCAACAAATCTGAGTTACAAAATGCAAACAGTACATAGTCAAAAAGTGAAGAAACTTTAGATTGTATGAATAGATATGCTTGACTCTTCTACTAAACTTTGGTGTCATAAATCATGTCACTGGATAGGGTGTTCTGCAGAGCTAGGACCTTGCTGGTACTGTGAGTCATGGGACTACTTATTATTCTATGTTAAAAGGGGAGATCAATGTTGTTTTAAAAAGCAAAACCATTACCTGAGCCTTGGTATGCTTTACATTATCTGCTGACACCTACTTCCAGTTATCTCTCTAATTCCTAGTGTTATGTCAAATTCTGACTTTCTAACATGCAGCTAACCCAGCCTATGAGCATGCTTAGCAGACTTTCAATATGGGCAGCCTGAATGTTTATTATTAAACTGTCCTGTTCATGCCTAGTAGTTCACAATACACTAAAATAAAACCCAGTCTCATCGTGAACTGTTACAGAATTCTGTAATAAAATTGGTTCATTTCTCCCCAGCTGTTTAGCTGCAGAAATGTTCAAAAAGCAGTTAAAAAAATAACCTACAAAACTGTTAAAGTTTTGTATTTTCTCACTTGTCTCAGAATCAGAGATGTTATAATTATCATCCACTTTCAGCTCTAAAACCAAACTAAAAAAAAAATAATAAATAAATCCAGAAAATCCAAGACAAACAACCCGACAACAAAAAATGCACTTTCTAAAGCAGAAAATATTTCAGCTTCTGAGCTTCACAGAAGTTACAACTCTCCATAAAATTGTATGTAAAAATAAAACTGGAAAACTCCTTAAACTTCATTACATGTATCAGCTCTACCTCATTCACAGCAACTGTGTATCACTTAGGAAGTGTGTTAGAGGTGGGTTTAGTTCCACACCATAAATGTATGCTGAAAATTTTAAGCTACCTCCAACAAAAGGGGAAAAGGAGTGGCTTTGCTTACTTTGTCACTTACATTGGCCTATTTACAAGGAGCTTTCGCAGTAATTTAAAAGTAATCAGTCACTTAAAGACAAGCCAATATTTCTATTTACCTAAGCCAGACAAGGACTACTTTTCTAATTTCATAAGGACTAATTAGCTGGTAGGTAAAAATCAAAATATAAACAAAAAAAAACCCCAAAACAAAACCCAGAAAAACAAAAACAAACAAACAATAATAATTTAAAAAGCAAAGTTAAAAACCCCTTCAAAAAGAAAAAAAAATAGGTTGTCTTTTATTTAGTTTAACATGTAGTCTGGAGAGTAGATTTGCAGATTTACAGCTTTGACAACATACCACTTCTGAGTAGTGTAAAATACAATTTTTGCATGCCTCCAAAAAGCCTACAACTTTGTATCGACTAATGCCATCTCTTTCCAGTGTTCATCTCCCTGTCCTGCTTTGCTCCAGTGAGTCATCATTTTAATCCTCCGAGTGCTTCTGCTGCACTTACAGTGTAGCACATAGATACCATATGCTCTTTAGCTCAAGATCTGCCACAAGAAATCATTTCACACCAGCCAGCCTGGCAACGGAGATATTTCACCAGAGAAAGAGTCTGTCTGCTGGTCTTGCTCTTCCTAAAATACCTGGTGCTGATCATCGTGTTCCCCCTCTGAGAAGGGGTCAGAGCAGGGGGATATGGGGGCTTGGCCCCTGCATTGCAGGGGTAAGAGGGAGACTGTCCCATTCCTGCTCCCTGCATGGTGGCCAAGCAGAGCCAGCACATGTTTAGACCCCCTTTGGTCACCACTGAGGCTGCTGAAGACATTTCTGGTCTGGCCCAGAGCACTGCAGCCAAGATACTGATCACAAGGCTGGGGGTTCCTCACCACCCCTCAAAGCCTGGAACCACCAGAGGGAACGTAGCACAGGGTGTAGAAGCCTGTGCTGGGTCTGGCCCCAGGTCCCCCAGCACAGCATGTGCCTTAGCTCCAAGACAACACTGTCACCTCCCCCCGGTCCCATCAGTCACCGACTGAAGGATGCAGAGTGAGTGATTGCAACTCCAGGTATGAGCATCCATGTCACACTGTTCCAGGGCACAGCAGGGCGGCCCAGGGGCCTCACATCCCTGAAGGCTTGTCTGCACTGCCCGCTTCCCCTCAACGCAGCAGCTCTCCCTCTCTCTCCACACCCATAACATCCTTCATGGAGCAAGCAAGTAGCCCTGGTGAAGTTCCAACCTTCCTGCTTCCAGACAGAGCAGAACAACATGCAACAATTCTGCCCCTCTAGCAGCAGGAGACTTCAAAATCCATCACGGGTGCCAGGTGACCAGGAACAGAGAGACAGAGCCAACATCAGGTACAGCACACGCAGGTACAGCTCTCACTGCTCATGGCACTCACCGCCTGGCCCATTGGTGGGACCCAGCAGGGCCGTGCTTGACTGCAGACCTACAACCTGGATCATTCATTCCAAACAACTACTTCAGTGAAGGACTTCAAGAGAAAGCAATAAGTAAAAATAACAGAAGATGAGATACCTCCTTCCTTTCAAGGATGGTGAACAACTGTTCAAGGAATTATTAAGAATACCTATTAATATCAAGTTAGTTCAGCTTTTCTTTGGATTCATTTCCATTTCCACATATAATGTGATATCCTAAGGAATCAAGTTATTTTGTGGTTTGTTTTTTTTTTTTTTTCCCCCAGGAAAACACTTTTTCCATTCAAGTGGAAGTTTTTAAACACAGAGTAATCCTGGGGGGAAAAAAAAAGAAAAGTCTTACTCTTCTACTTAGCACCAGGCAATATTTTCTTACATCGGGGAAGGGAAACAATAGCTTCTGCCCTTGATCCATGGGTATCATGCTGGTAACGTTAATCCATTTCAAGACAGGAGCTCTCCTTTTCCTTGTCTATATTCAGCCCATGAAGTAGATTTCAGGTTCAAACTCATTTTTCTTGACATAATTCATTTCTCGATGCACTTTTTAAAAGCAGAAGCATTTGAAATGAATTTGATTTGAAACAGAGTTATCTCTGGAAAAAGGGTTGGGCTACTAATGAATATTCCAAACCAGCATGATATCAGCTCTCCAGAGGAAACATAGAGAGTACCACCCTGAACAGGGCTCGGCAGCAATGAAAGAAATTTAATCTTAAGTTAAACAACATGAGAAGAATTTCATAATGTACTTGAGATGAATATTTTATTCATCAAACAACTACAGGAAATAATTAACCCTATAGATAACATTTTCCAGTATATAATAATCAACATGATTAGAGAAATAGCTTTATCACCTTGCAATCCCTAAACAATACTCTGTTCACCAGATGAAACCAGACCAAATCTAAAAGAAAGAGCATGTACAACCTCAGCCCACGCAGGGAAAAAAAGGCAAATATTCAATCATACATAAAGTACAGGGGAAGAAACAAGTAAAATGATAGCCCATTGGCAAGGACATATTATGATATTTAGGAGTCTGATTGCTCCTCCCAGGCTCTGCCAGTGTGAGCCTCTGGGCAAGTCACTTCACACTGAGAACCAATTTATATATCTATAAATTAAACAAGAGAGTAGGGTTCTTTTGGCAGAGTGAGAGAGTTTATGCTGAGGGCAACATTTCTTAAAAAGGTTTGGCACTAAGAGTGGACATGACTCTGCTGAGCATGAGCTCCTGATGCACTGTCAGGCCCGAAGAGAAAAATGCATCTGAGGAAGCCTCCATGGAAGAAGCCTGAGGAGGACTGAAGAACTTGGATTAACTGTATATTTGGCACTCAAGCATCTGGTGCAGAAAGGCTGAATCGATGTCTGGTGTCCACAATTCAAGGAACTCACTAAAGAGCCTCGTAAGTAAAGGACTGGAAGAAACTCTTTAATGCAGCTCCATTTATTCTATGAAAATTATGTCTGAATGGATCACTGTCTAAATCAGTTTTGACAGGAGGGTTCCACAGGTAACAGAAAACACTACAAACAAGTTTCAGCAGTCAAGTTCAGATCATATTTGTATATATGATGCAGACACACAGGGAAGAGTATTTCACCACCAGAACACCTTCCCAAGGATGATGGCATGCCCTTGAACCTTTTAAATCAAGATTGGACCTTGCATTCTGTACTTCAACAGGAATTCGTTTCACACAGAATGTTAATCCGAACAAGCTCACTTTTTTTGTTCTGCTTTTTTATTTTTAGACTACAAGCACCCACTACACATAACAATATGTATATGGTGTCATATATTTAGGCTTATGCAATTCAATAGACTTTGTAAAACAGTCTTAGAAGCACTAATGAGAAGTCACAGTTGAAAATTACTGTTCGTGGAAATACTGGTTCCTTAATATGACGTGGTTCACATATTGGTGAGTTACTTATTAAAGATACCTTTTTCGTTCTTATATTTTAAATTAGCAGAATGGCAAATAATAACATATATAGTAAAACTATGGCATATAAAATGTGGCATACATTACCCAGTTGAGACTGATAGATATAGATGTGGAAAAGCAGTGGAAGAAGATTTAAGAGTGACCAAATAAAAATACATGGGGAAAATCTCTGTGTGGAGCAACTACCATCAAGGTAAAGTTTCAAAAACCTGTTCCTGGTTGCAGGTTTTCCCCTTATCTAAACCTTCCTTGTCAGGTCCCTGATTTTTATACCCTCCAACTGTTGCCTCCTTTCCTTCCCAGCCCAAGGCTTTTTCCAGCTGTTCTGCATTTCTCATTCTGAGTCTCCAGCATCTACATGCTCCAGCTGCTATGTTATTCAAATGGATACTACGGGCCAAACAGCCTATAACCAACTAGTTAATTCAAATTACTTCTTAATTCACAGGGAGGGAGAGGACCACCCAACATGTGGGACATGTTGTTCTTAGACACAAGGCACTCAGATTACTTTATGTTATTCAGGTTTGTTATTTTAAAGATGGCAAAGCAACAGCCTACTTTCATTGATACGTGTTGATCTATTGCATCACTCCAGTAACACAAAGCAGTCATAAACCCTGTTTAATTGGTGTTTTAAGGCAGGTTTATGGCTACAAGCATTGCTAAAGCATTACAAAGCAGAAGCAGCACTAACCCCGTTACCCCAGACACTACAAATATCAACAGATATTTACACTGTGGTCTAGCTATTGATTAAATTGCCAATTACCATTTTCTGCTCTCTGATTTCTGCTCCATTTATCATGTGTTCAGCTGCCTTCAGCTAGCAAGGACCGGAGAAACCACATGATATTTTGAGGTTACTTCTTGCTTTTAGAGATATATATACACACACATACATGTCATATGCCTCTACTGAAGCTAAAACTTCGGCATGTACAAAAGCAAAGTAAAACTTGAAAGGATTGTGATATCAGGAATTTAAAATAAAATAAAACACATGGCAGATTTTTAAACTTACCTCCTAATGCTTATTTGAATTCATGCTAAAGTCATAGTTTGCAGTTCTTTCTGTAACAATTTGGACTATACACCCTTTTCCCCTCTTCGTTTATATTAAAATTAAGATTTTTATCCAGACTCAAGACTTTAAAACATCAGTGTACCCTTCAAGTTGCCAATTCCACATTTATAAGTTACTTCCATAAGAGAGATCTGCATTAAAGGATCCAGTGCTGGTCTTTCAGAATGGTTTTCCCGTATGCTCTACTCTTTCAGTAATGTTGATTTTTAGGAGAATTTTTAGTCATTTGCTGCAATAAGTAAGTCACTCGCAAAAAAGTTATGTTGCTTAGTAACTAAAGTATTTAAGATTTAGAAAATTATTTGGATTAAAAGGTAAGGAAAATAAAGGTAAAAATAAAAGATAAGCAAAAGTTCTTTGTTTTTCTTCAGAAATAATAGAAAATATTATCACGCTTAAAAATATGCTAGATTAGCACTAGTAAATACCTACTTTTTCAGTATAAATAATGCCACTTTATAGAATAACAAACACTCTAGGTATTCTATCAAAGACCTCAACACTGGATAAAATTCATGCTCTATACGAATACGCAATAAGGTATGGTTGTAGGTACAATGTAGAGAAAGCAGGATAATGAAAAAAAAATCTGAAAAAAAGGCCTCTTATAGATCTTGTCATCAACTACAACTGACTGAAAGTACCAACAAGGGGACCATACAGGTTTCTCTAAATACATACTAAACAAGTAGGCGACATCAGTGATGGATTCAGACTTGCAGTTTACATTTTTCTTTGTTATTTTATCACAATTCACCTCTAAAAAAGATGAAGTTGCATATAAGTTATGGTTCCTTTCTAAGTATTGTGAAGGAAGATTGCCTTAGCATTCATTTTAAATAGACATGTTAACAAATCAACTTTACTGTCTCACTGTAGGATTTAGAAAGCAGGTATAGCAGGAATGATTCAATGGATCAAAACCATTCTAATGTTAGTTATATGAATAATTCTATAATAAGAAGCAGTGAATAGATATATAATAAAATGTAACAGTAGTGTTGCTTTTTTCAAGGCAGGTATTGTGAGACAATTACTGGGAGGCATACTACCTACAAGAAACCGAAAAAAAAAAGGTAATTAATGTTAAAAAACAAACTCTTGTGAAAATTTTAGATTCGTACCCATTGGTGTCCAGCCTATGTTAGAACTACATATCTTCCAAGATGTCCATTCTCAGCAATTGTGTATGGGTTTTCATACTAGCATGTGTACTGTGGCAGGATTGCATTTATAGTCTGCTCATAATGGGTGGGATAGAGTGGCCCTGTTCTTGTCTACATAAGGAACTGCAAATATCTCTGTTTGACAGACCTGGGGGAAAGGGACCATAAGATCATATCTGCATTTGAATTAGAAAAGGTGAGTTTCCCAATTGCTTCCAATTTTTCAGTTACATACATAGATATATAACTGGACACACACATTTGCAGATATCCCTCTGTACTTGCATTTAGCTTTATTGTCATCAACAGGGTGCCAGCAGGATACTGTTCAAAGGAGTTGCTTTATAGATGCAATCAGGGATTTCAAATGGAGGCTCTTTTAATCACAAATGCTGCCTTCATCAAAACCAACTTTTCTATTTATGAAAACGTACTGGTTTTAATTTAAATGCCGCTGGTGCACAAAGGCTAATGTGAGACTCTAATTGGAAAGATTTTAAGTGTTTCAATCTTATTGCAATAAATATTTTTGCTCCTTTTATTTTTTTTTAATTCAGCATGTTTAATTACCAGGCTTCTGTTATTTCTGCTCTTTATAGAGTAATTCTAGCAACACACTTCTAAGGGGGCTAAAATTACTCTATATAATCTACCCGCAGGGCTGTGATCTGAATAGAAAGTGTGTTACTTGATTCATTGCACAGTACGTCTCTGTTGTGCATGTTTTTCTCTGTCACCATATGACAGAAGTACTGGCACAGATCTTTCCAGCTTATCAACATTTGAGATGTCCCAAGTGAACCAAATAAAATCTTCTTTTTTAAAACTCGAGCAGCATGCAGCCTCTAAGTCAAGACTGAGTTCACCTTACCACATTTGGAGTTATTCAGTTAAAGTATGGACATTTCTGTGCATCTCTCACACAAACATTGTGGGGTTTTTTAAGATTTCCCTCAAGCTATCAACAAATGGCCCTGCATGGCATGACCTGCACAGACTTCAGCATCAATCTGTTCCTGATTATCCCAGTTTATTGTTGACTATGAATATTGAGTTATGATTCTTTTTTTTCAGCTTTCACTCACTGAGCCTTCACAAAACACTCCAATTTTGCCTTTGTGAAGAGCCTCCAAGTCCTTGACTTTTTCATCATATGAAGTTCTGAAAATTTCTCTCTCTCCCAAAGCCTTCAGTTCTTCCAGAAAACTTACTCTATAGCCATTAGGTACCTATCTCATGACTTTTCTCCTTTTCAGGACACTCAAAGGCCTCCTACTCCACATCTCCCTCCCACAACCTGCACTCAAGAGGTGCTACACAGAACTGCTTTACAATTTTCATCTTTCCATAGAGGTCTGCTTGAACCAGCACAAAACTTCAATCAGCAAAAAGGGAACTGCTGGTGTTTTATTTTGCTCAAGATTCCTGCTTGGAAAGGAAAAGCACAAGTAGGACTGAGCCTTCTGCAATGTCAACGTGTGCTTCACCTACCTCGTGTGCACCTCCTGTTGCTTATTGCATTATTAGGAAACTCTTCTCATCCTTTTGCTGTGGCCTGCTTCCCTAAGGGGCATTCCTTGTGCCTGGTGGGAAACAGCGAGGGTCTCTGGCAAAGGGATGCTGCAAACAGACACGAGTTTGCCAATCACAGAAGATATAAAAAGGAAAATTAATGAAGTAATTTTACCTCCTGTATTGGCACATACAGTGCACTCGTATGAGAACTTCCTAGTCTAGCACACATTAGTTTTGCTGGGTGTGCTCCTGCACAGGTGTATGGGAGTCCTAAGCCATAACCAGCCTCTCTGCTTGACTGGGTGCTTTGCCTGTCTTTGGCAAGAGCCAACAGAAGCGTGAGTAGATGTCTGATTCTTGGAGGAGGAAGGAAAGGGAAAAGCATTTTCTCTTGGAAATTAACTGTAATTATTCCACTAACTGTTGCTGAACATGTCTGAGAAAAGCAGCAGCCCGAACCCATCAACTTCCAACATCCCCAACTAGAGCTTTTGGAAATCAATCGAAAATTACATATGGATTTCAAGGCAGTTGGATGCAGGCCTTGTCAGTTTATCAGTGTGTAAGCATGTGCAGTAAGCTGTAACCAAATATGTGCTTACATCTGGAAGCACTTTTAAAAATGTGATTAAAATATAAAAACCATATGAAACACATGATTTTGCAGGAAGTTCTAACATCACAACATGCTGCTAAAAAGGAAAAGCACTCTACTGCTCTGGTCCCTGGTTACTGAGCAGACATGAAATGGGAGTGCCATGAAAGGGAAGCAAACTACTTGCTTGGAAGCAGTAGTTTGCTATTGTATGTACGAAGAATCTTTTCCTTCTGAGAATCTCCATGGTTTACCCACCAAAAGCGGTGTTCAGATATGCACAAAAAGAAGCCACAGAAAGACTTTTACAAGCCACTTCCACAATAGCCTTTATGCTCTGCTTTACCAGCTGTAAGAAAGGAATACTGAACTAAGGAACTACCTCAAACTCTAAATGCCCTGAAGTGAGGAAGAGACTTGTGTCCTGAGCACTGAAGTTGTAAGCAGAGCAGATATCAGGGAATGGCCACTGTGGCTAAATCCATCTGCTAGCCAGCATTTCAAAGTACAGAGCACATCGTAGTTGCTAGTAACTTTTTAAATTCAGCTGCAAATTCCATCTAAAAGTTGTTGCTGAATGGACTTCCCTGCAGTGACCTGCATCATTAAGATTTTTCTCCTGCTAGTAGTAATATTCCTGTTTCTTGAAAAATGCCCAGGAGAATATTTAGAAGTAATACCTTTCTAAAACAGTCCATAAAAAGTAACCGATACTCAAACATGAAATGTTTCAATTTTCCTCTAATAAATAAATTAGTGATTGCTGATGATCATTATCTGGCACTCATTCAGCCAGTAAAACAAGCATACTAATGAAAGTGAGTTGGGGTTTCCCCCTATCTTGAATGACTTTAGGAGAAGGAAAATTATCTTACACAAGCTCCAGCAGTTTAGAAAAACATATCTGTGTAATCAATAAAATCATAAAAGACAGTGTTGATTCATTTCCATTGATGAGCCTTGTTTGGCTGACAATTAAAGTGTTCTAAAAATAAAAGAAATAGGAAAGCCTTAATAGTTTTGGTATTATCATTCTCATGTTTAGAAAAGACTAATCCCAAGTTTCCAGAAGCAGGAAATTTGTCCAAGGTAAGGTGGGATACAAAGGTATTTTAAATGCAAATAAGCAGAAAATACTGAACTGCTTGAAAATCAAGCTTCTATCCTCATCTAAACATTTCTATGCTGACCTCAACAGAGCCAAGAAAAGAAAAAAGCTCTGGCTAAATTCACAGTTGGGAGAAGTAGGTTTCCTCTAACTTAACTTTTACTATCAAATTTTGTGTCTCGGCAACCCCATCTTACTATTTATACAGAACTTAACTGCAGTTGGCCCATCTCATATGAAAGACTAGTACAAATCTCATGTTCAGTGCAGCTTATGATGACTGAAATAGTATGTGATATTTTCCACGCAGGAGAAAATGTTCAGTAAATAGAAAAAAACAGCAAACAAGATGTTCTTGTTTGCCTATAACAAGCAATTTACATCCTTTTAAGATCTTCTGGCATTTGGTCCTTTATTCTTTTGCAATAGCAAACCCAAGGTGTCCTGTAAGCACCAGATTGAGCGAAACCTGCTTTCCTACAGATTTATGCTCTTTGCTCTACATCTCCACATTCTTTCTTCTCACTGCAAATGGCCACATCTCCCCACATTGTTTATTACACTATCACCTGGCAGGAGAAACTGTGCTGTGATGAGTCTGGGACTGCACACATTTTGTTTGGCCACTGAGCCACTGCCAAACAGAATGTATAACAGCTATGTTCTGCCTGCCTCTTCCTCAAAATTGGCACTGAGCTGGGGTTTTTTCCTCCATACAGACACAGATTTTCATAAAACATGATATTCGTTGAGAACTTCGCCTTGCAAGTTTAACTGAGAGAAATATTTTAGCAGTAAGAAATTACATGCTTTAAGTGATTTGCCCAAAGGTACAAAGAAGTTAGATGATACCTTGAGATTTCTAAATCTAGATGTAGATTGAAACTTCCAGAAATTCTTAACGCTGTAGTAAACGCTGAATAAATGCAGGGTGACAGAGACGGACACAATGCCACTATGTACTACATTTCTGTTACTAAATCCCCATAAAATGGCTACATTTTCAAATATTTAAACAAAAATTAAGGTGTTCAAGCATGCCAATGTCTAAAATTGGAAGTTCTTTCCCACAGTTCATAACTGGGCTCTCTTAAGAACAGACTCCTCCACCTGAAAATCAGTCTGATGTGCAACTATACAGAGATACCATATGTAGCTCAATGTACGCAAAAGAGTCAAATTTCCATGTAAAGTTTTTGGTGCTACAGTTTTGGCCAGATCAAAAAACCTACTGTCACATTTTCCCTTTTGGAGTCCATCTCCAGTGACTGAAGAGTTCTTTGAAGCCACAAAATCAGACCATCTATAAAATGCTTTACGAATTTCAATTTATCTCTCAGAAGACTTAGGTACAAACCTCCCATATTTAAAGTAACAGCATCATTTGGTTTAATAGATAATTACTAAACATAAAAAAAAATTAAGTGTAGTTAAATTTCATATCCTCTAAATAAATCTATTTCCTTATACACTGCTGTGTATTGCTTTTGCTTTGGGGGTTTTTTGAGGTTTTTTTTAGAAAGACATATGTTGGAAAGGGGATAGTTTTGGCCAAATTTTAAGCAAAAGAGTGGTGGATTCAATGCATGAAATTAGGTATGTCATAAAAAAAAAAATTCTGCCACGACTGAAGTCTAAATAATATAAAATAAAAGACGGAATAGAAGGAATAAAGTCAAGATTCTTTGTGTCACAATCATGCTGTTTTCTATAGAATTTGATATATTTCTATTCAAAAAAGTGATTCAAAAGCTGTATTTGCTGTGACCTGCTGATATGCCAAAAATAAATATGTATATACTCCATAATCCAGCAGTATATGGCATGACAGTGTTAAAAATAACATATTTTTGAATATAAGTGGCTGAATAAAAGGAAGAAAATTAGAACAGTGCTAACTTTGAGGTAAGACAGGGAAGATGGCCACTGCTTTTCCTGCCAGAGATGAGTTATGTCTCCAACGAGTCACAGCGCTGTTGTCAATCACCTGCTGGTAACGTCTGGGGAGATACAGAAGTTGTTGAATCATTGCAATTCTGTATATAGGGGAGCATATAAATAGGGGAACCTGCCACCACATCTGTATATCTTCAATTAACACAGCCTGTCGTTGATGGAGTTACAGCCTAGGAGGGCTCAATGAAAAAAAACAAAACATCTCCTTGTATTACTGGCCACATGGATATATATTGCAATGTCCATTGCAGCTGAAACAGCCCTGCTCACTCAGAAGGCCCCATAGTGACATTCCTTCTCTTTGTGAAAAACTGCAATAAGAAGCCATCGCGATTCTTAACTTCTGGTTCAGTACTGAAAACAAACACTTCTGAGAAACAGAGCCAACAGCAGCATTAAAATGAATAACCTACAGCAGATTCTTCAAGCATTATTAATGCTTAGTTTTGGAAGACGGAGAGAGGCTTCATTCCTTCTCCATATGAAACGCTCCAAGATGGCAATCTTGCTTCCTGTGTTTTTGCTCCTCAGTACCCAGCTAAGTTGACCTTGGATACACGCTCACAGCAAGTGCGTTCAGCATTGTGGTCTCTGAGGACAGGACAGTGCTATCCATACCCAATTTGTCATAAGATCCTCACAGCAAATAAAAAAATACCAGTGTGCACCCCAACACCTATTGCCAAAAGACACATAATAAGTAGCTATAATTTAACATCTCGAGTATATAACAATTTACATTTCTTTTTATGTCAAACGCTTTAAAAATAGTCCACAAGCCACCTGTTGATAACATTGTTTCGAAGGTTGTTGTTCAAAGACTTTTGTTGAGTTAGTTTTGTTTACTTCATTTTTAACAGGAAAAATATAATGTATTCCTACTTCTGCTGCTTAAAATAATTTTAACATGCTTCCTCTATAAAAAAAAGAAAAGAAGAAGAGAAGAGAAGAGAAGAGAAGAGAAGAGAAGAGAAGAGAAGAGAAGAGAAGAGAAGAGAAGAGAAGA
>VWZG01000661.1:779951-814104 GCA_013396735.1 Grallaria varia | reverse complement strand
GCTTCCTCTATAAAAAAAAAGAAAAGAAAAAAAAAGAGAGGAGAGGAGAGGAGAGAAGAGAAGAGAAAAAAAGAATCACCTGTGGTTTGGGACTACGCAATGAAAAATTTCAGGCCAAAAAATACAGTTAAAAGAATGGGAAAGTGATAAAAAGCAAACGGTTTGCTGTAACTTAAAACATGATTAAGTTAGCAGATCCTCGTAATTTCTTGTTTATTCCAGAGGCTGGCACTAAATTGCAAATGAAGAAAAAAAAACTCAAAAAACAAGCAAACAAACGAAAAAAAAACCACAAAGGAAAGAATCTGAAGAATTCTACTTTTTCTTTGGCATTGATTTTTACAGATTTTTTTCTCAATACTCATGTAATTCTCATTGATGTCAGTGGAAGGATAGATGGACCTACACTGGGTACTTCTGAAAAAACTTTCTTTGTGAATTTCCAGCCAGAGCTTGAAACAGGGCCAGCAGAGAGTGCACTCTGATTTCCACATGATAAATTCAAATGCATTTTCAACACCGACTCATTCTGTCACGTTGCTGTGTCATATTTTGTATGTTTTCTGAATGAAGTTCTGTGCTGATCGCTTTCTCCTTCGTTTTCCTTTTTTATAACTTAGTCTCCCCTACTAAGGGCACAGATTTTCATTTCAGGTATTTATTACAGATAGGCTAAAATAACAGTGACAACTAGGTCATAGTCATGAATAACTTATAAAACATACACCAAAACCGGAGGCAATCTTTTCAGAGGACACTGATCCTGAATCTGTAGGCATTGCAAAGTCAAGTGTCCTTAGGAAAGAAACTTTGAAGGCACTTCCACCAGCCTGTCCATAACAACCTACAAATTTTTGGTTAGCAGTGAAAAAAATTAATGTGCGTCCCTCCCTGCAGCTTTACTCTTTTGCATGTACAGCCAGTGAGGTGTATGGTGAACCAGATCAATCCGGGTTAAAAACAATCCTCATTTCCAGAATTATTTTAATCAGGGTCAATCCTGTTCTGCTTCTCTGAGCAGCTTTGAAGCTGTACACCATTACAGGGGCAGTGGGGAAGTGGCACAAGAAGCAGCAAAAGAGCACTGGGATACCTTCCACAAGCTCTGCCACAAAGGACTATTCTTGGAAGGACATCTTTAGCTGGTGCTGCTTTTTGGAAATAATGAAAATTGCCAATAGTGATGGCACATACACGTCTTTAATTTATCTTTTCCTTTATAATTTAACACCATTAAATGTTCACTGCTCAAAATGGGACCAATTACAGAGCCTGCACATCTTTCACAGGATATTTATGGTCGATAGGACATTTTTGGATTAAGAGACAAGGAGAGTTGGTCATATAAATGGAATACTGTCACTCAAAATGACTTAAAAGAGGGAGAAGAGGGTGCTTTTTGCAGTACTTGGGGCTGTATCTCTTACCTACTTCTACCACACTGCTAAATAAACTGGGATTACATAATTAATACCAATACAGTCTTTGGGTTTTAGAGGTAATACCAGAGTCAGAAAACTCATCTTGTTATTGCTTGAATCACTAAACATTTCTATAATGAAGTGGTAGGTATTTCAGAAACTCGAGGTAGCACTGTATGTGCTACTGTGGTTGTGCAGTTGAGATGCTGTTTCCAGTAAAAATCCTAAAATGTTACGGGTTCCACATTCATACATTGAAAATCATCATGAACACAGTTTTGAACTCACCCATTGACCTCCCCAAACCCCTACCAAAGTCAGTAGTGTCTTTGACAGTCCTGAATAAAGCCATGGGTAAAGAAAAGAATTTAAAATGGGTGGCATGGTCAGAGAAGAGGTAGAGAAATGTCCATTGTCATTTCTCTTGTCCTTCACAGATTTGCTGTTTTCTGTTGTCTCAATTTGCATGCTGCAAATGGCTTGCATCTTTCCAGATCCAAGACTCAGAATTGCCAAAAGACCTTCTAAGGCCGTTTTACATGAATTTTAAAAAAGTTATTGGAATCTTGTTGGAGTTGAAAAAGGCAGATTAACACAAAAAAAACCCCAAAAAACCAGACACAAGAGGTATAACCATCCATCCTTACCTCTACCTTCACTGCTAGACAGAGCAAAGTAAATATAAGAGGATGTTAGGTGGAAAAGAAAGGCTCCATCTCACATCGCCCACTCTGAAATGCTGTGACCACAATTTTGTAAGGAACAGCCTATTTTCTTGGATGAATAACTAACTTCAGGTATAAAACTGACTGTCAGTAGTGGAAATGCTTCTGAACAAACAAGGAGAAAGACAGCATGTCAGTTGACAATTCCCAAGGCACAGGCTCATCTTAGTGACTGATAGATCATTTTAGTCCTCTCTCGTGCAATGTTCCTTTTAATTTTAGATCTCCTCTGTTTTGCTTTTCCAGTTCCTGCCTCTCTCATTACTGCTCCTATCCTCATACTGAATCATTTCTGCTTGGTCTCTATGTCCATTTGCTTTTACCTACATATTATAATCACATAAATAACTTCTCAAGGCAAATGGCTCTCCTTTTGTCTGTTCTTCTTTCACCTTCACCATCACCTTTTGGGATAGTCTTCTGCTGATGGTTTGAGTATGTTGTTGGAAAGTAAAAAGGAACTGAAAGTTAATTTAGGTCTTCCAAAGACCATATTCCATGTGAACATGACTTATAGCTGAGAAGATGAAAGACATTTTTTTGTCTTTCTTTTTTTTAAAGTATCTTTAAAAAATTATTTTAAAATTTCTTTTAAATTCATCTAAACAACATTGATTCACTGAGTCTGTGAATTCTACAATTCTCCTATATCTGTCAATTTTCCTTCACCTCTCATGGTAGACATCACTTTGTCATGACAGCACAAAGTAGTGCCTCTCTTTGAAAGAAAAATCAACTGTTAGTCTTGAATTTCCATAATTTCTTATGTGACAGTAAAGACATCAATAGATGTCATGAAGACCTGCTTCTGTTAATATACAGATGTCAATAAAAGGAACAGGTCTTGTAAATAAAAGGTTTCCTTCTTCCATACAGAACAATCCTAAAAGTGAACCTCCAAAATAACTTCCTCTCTAATCTAGAAAACAAATCTAGTTACTCCTTGAAAAACACTACAAATGTTAAATACAAACTTTAAAAAAACCCAAACCAACCACACTATACAGCAATTGTGTTTTAACCTTTGCCAGACTACTTTTCTTTTTCCCCAACTGGTGTCAGAAAAAATTTAAAAAGACAGTATAATTATTTTCATCTGAGGTCATGATTCTTTGACTTTCTCTAAGAGAGAACAGTAGTATTTGGAGATATGTTATTGATGGTTAAGCTTCCTGCCAGTCACATTAAGTTGTGTCAGTCCTCAGACTGTAAGAATACCCCATTTAATCACCATTCACATCATTATTGCAGAGTTTCCATGAATTACAGAACACAGTTACTGGGAGCAGATATTCTCCTTTTAATAACAGATATAGGCATAAAATCCTCAGTGAATTCTTCTCCTCATTAAACTGTTTCCCGTTCATCAGGCTGATCATCAGAGCATGAAGAAATGTTTCATAATCCTCTAATCTGGTGTCACAACACCAGCGGTGTGTTATTTTGCCAGTGGAAACCCAACAGCACAGAAAGGATTGATCCTCTGCTCGTGTGCCTATGGAGGAGGTGGCCCCATGTGAGCACCCACCACCCCCTGCTCCCTAAGTGCCTCGTGACTACCAGGAGCTGGATGGATCCCCAGCTCTCCAGGCCACCAGAGCTGGGAGGAGACCACCTTCTCAAAGTTTCTTCTACTTTCAGTTTTTAAAGGTGTAAAGAGCACTTCAGCAGGTATTCCTCCATCACAGTATAGCCACGAAAGAAATCATACATTTATGTTACTTAAGAGGACCTATTTCTTTCTCTCAAAGCAAACCCTAAACTCTTAAAAGAAAAGCACACCCTTAATTGAACTAAGAACACAGTCAAGAATTTTCTTGTAGAAAGTCTAATGTTTAGCCCAAGTCAAAATATACAGAAATTCAATTCACAATAAGAAAACAAGGAGAATGAGGTCCATTTTCATCATCGTGCACTCAAATCTGTATTTAGCCTTTCCGTGACACAATCTGCCCCCCTTTATTTTTGCAACCATTTTCAAAATTGATAGGTAAACTCAGGATCTCAAACTGGCAAAGAAGAAAGGACACAATAGGTGAACAACATGAACTTCTGAACTTGAAAGAGACTGCAACATGAGGTCAACTCAGATCTGAAGCACCATCTTATTTTTTTTAAATAGGCATTCTGCTAATTGCTAGCAAGTTTCAGGTGAGCATACAGACTTAGAAAGAAGGTCAAGACACAAGTAGTAACATAACCTCTGTGCAGAGTTCATCTGACCAACTTCTTACATTGTATATTAAAATTATTCTATCAAATGAGCATTTTCCCTTTAGCTCCAAATAATCACTGCATAATTTTAACATTTTTCTTGCNAAACCCAACAAACAAAACAAAACACTATTTATTTAATGTAATATATGATGAAAATAATTTTGTACAGAATCACACTTCTGATGGAGAAAAAACAGACTCACTTCTCCTCTAAATTACAGACATCTTAAAACATCACATACAGAGTAACTTTGCCATGCCTTGATGATTTATTACTCTGAATTTTATCCACTCAGGAGTTATTGCAAACATATTTCTAATGTTATTGTCAACATGCAATTGCAATGTTTAATTCTTTTGTTGTGCTAATAAAGCAGCTTTTTCAAAATAATATATGAAATTACATTATAGCTCAGATCTTATTTATTACCATTACACTAGGTGACTATTGTATCTTACACAATCTGTTCAAGAACTTATCCAAAAATGTTGTATTTCCCTCCTTAAGTGAGTCAAATGTTATAAAAACCTTATCTTCTGCATAATTGTGCAACTTACCTAAAATTTAGATAACTCTCTGGCATTTTTGGAAATACGTATCCAGGCATAAATCCTTTTTCTCTTAGCAGAAATCAAAATAACTGAATGTTGTTTTAAGAAAAAACTTATGTGCATCACAACAAAGGAATGCAAAAAAGCTGCAGGAAAGCTTGAGTAAATAAAATAAATATGGAGAGAATAAAGCTGGCTTCCCCCCAAAACTGGAGTTTGTCAAAAGAACAAAGCACACACAAACAGCATGTAAAACCTGAATTCAAAATACGTTTATAAAAAAGGGATGAGGACACATGTTTTTTCTATTTCAGCTTGAAAAATAAAGGGACACAGCAATGAGTCTTGCTGGCAGGCAGATAACTCATAGGCCCTGACCCTTCGACTCACCAGGAATTCAAACACAAAGCTCTTTTCATAGTGACCGTGCCATACATTCTCAAGATAAGGCAGCAAAATAAGGAGCAATGGAGAGGGGCCACAAAGCCCAAACTGCAGAAAACTGTGCATTAGAAATTACGTCCACTCGTTCACCTACATGCAGCTGCACACCAAGGGCTGGCTGCGAAATTATTTCTTTCCAAAACAGGAGCCGTACAGGCTGCGTTTAGAAAGGGGACCTGCCTCCTGGAGCAAGCAAACGCCAAAGAGAGAGCGAGCGAGCGAGCGGTGAGGAAAGGGCTATCCCTGTCCATTGCTGCGTCGCTCAGAACTCAAGTGCAACATCCGGACAAATAATCTGTAACACAATGAGCTTCACAAAAGGATCGCTGTGCTAAAGCGGAAGGGTTTTTAGAAATAACAAAAATAGCCACATTGCAAACAACATTTCAAATCTGGACTCACCATGAAAAAGCAACAGTTGCCTGAAGTTAGTGTGCTATTTTCTGCCCTGTTCCATTGCACTTTTTGCCTAGTTGTCCAACACTTGGTAGCTCAGAGCTGCCACACAGAGGCCCCTTCCGTGATCTGGCTTATTTGCCTGTCAGTTTGAGTCTCAGCTTCTGTATGATGCAGCTGTGCACTTTGCTGAAGGTCTAATATAATTTCCATAAGCTTTCTCCCTGCCTGGAGCAAGCAGTTTGTTCTCCCTGCTCAATAAATACTCAGATCGCTTTTCTGGTACTCACAGGGATAAAGCTTTAAGTTGTTAAGGAGTTCTTACTAAGTAGTGGGTGGAGAACATAAGCTCAGTACAAGGAAACTCTGCGCATAATCAGAAACTGAGAAACTTCCTCCCTTTCCCCCAACCCCTCCTCTCACCAGGCAAAGCTGCCAGTGCCTCCTTTACAGAAATTTAGGAATGTAAAGGGAGGACTCAAAGGGGCCCAGTCAGACAAGCCTTTCTCAATCAATTAGCTTGCAGCCATTACTTGTGACCCTAGGTCACACAACATAAGTGTGTGGGGTGTGCCTTTAGGGGTACAGCAAAGCTACTTATTAAAACTTACATAACCAAAAGTGTTCAAAATCAAATAAACTCTGAAAGCTGGAAAATATTTTCCATGTGCTGCAGTTTTGCTGGAAGAGAGTTTTGAGCAAAGAAATGTTACTTGGCTTTTCCAATAACAAATCATGTGATGAAGAAAACTAACTTTTTTGTACTTACAAAGAAAAAAAAAAAAGATTGAAATGTGAGATACACAAGCAGACTTTAGAATGATATTTGCTTTTGCAGTTATGCAAAAACTAAATAATACCAGCATGAGTGATATTTGAAGAAGCACACGATCACATTTCTTACAATAAGAAGATTCTTTGTAGCTGCAAAGAAATAGACATTTATAGGACTGTTTAATTAATTCATGAAGTTTAGCCCAGGTATTTCACTCCTTTGCAAGGAATGAGTTCTCAGCACTTGGATTCCATTTTTCATGTTAAATGAAACCATTTACTTTTAAAAAAGGTCTGGAATATTTAAATACTGCATTAAGTTATCCTCCCCTGAACACACAGAGAGAAGAGGGTGTATCTTATCACGATTCCCACACAACAAGTATACACCCCTTGGTGTGAAGAAAAACTTCAAAAAGACCCTCAGCTTCATATCCTGCCAACCCAATGACATGGAGATGATGCTTTGGAAAAACCCATGAGGCAGTCCTGATTTCAAAAGCAGATCTATGACAACCCCTTTCTGGGCCAGATGAGATCAGTGCACTGCAGGGGCGATGCACTTTAATCTCAAGGTGCATCGCAAAGCATCTCTAAGTAGTGCCACAGATCAAGGCTAATACGTAGTTGAAAAAGCAGTTCAGCCCAAACTTCACCATCTACTGGAGGTAACTGAGCAACAGCTACACAAAAGCTCATAAAGGACTCAGGGAAACCACATAGGAAAGTAGCAGCAATGTACCGAAATTCATTGGAGTTGTTGCAGACAGCCTGCAATCTACATGTTCATTCTCCATTAAAATCCCAGACAAACTCTCAGAACAAGCAGCGTGGCCTGTGTTAGTTCAGACATTCATTCACGAGATCAGATTGCAGGATCAGGGCCACTGAGTAAGTGCCTTAGGGTAAGGGTTTTGCTTCTGCCTTGCACAGAAGACAGCATTTAATAAATTAGGTCACATTCAAATCCTTAGAAAGCCCTGGCAGTAGAAATAATAATCATGAAAACTTTAATTTTGAATGAAAAAAATGGGCTCAGGATTAAGATGCTGGATTGGAATTTAGGATATTTGGATTTTGTTTCCATTCATGTCTCAAGTGGCCCAAATGATTTGGAAGACATTGTTTCAACTTTTGCATTTATGCCAAGCATCACTTGCCTTCACCTCCTCAAAATCTGTCAATGAAAAAAGGGAAGATGATAATATTCAATACATGGATCTCTTCAATACTGGTTCACAACCCATGCTCTACATGGTGGAATTAAAGTAATATTGAATATAAAATATTTACTGACACTGGACTTCTAATTAACTGAAAACAAGGTAACTATCTACATCAAATCTTCTGAAACATAATTTGAATCCATTTCAGGCTTCAACATACACCCAGCCTCCGGGAGATAAATACAAATCCATGCACATGAATAACAATATAGGCTTCATTCTCTCTCCTTTAGCCCTCTAAATGTAAGGTTCCTGGAAAGCTTACAGGGTTGGGCCCTTAAAATATAAGGGGTTGGAGTCTCTAAGAGTAGAAAAACAGGGGAGGACAGTGCCTGTCAGGAGACAAGCTGTCTAGAATGTTACGCCAGCAAGTGTTAAGACATGGAGAACTCACTCCATCTTTGGCCAATCCCTGGGAACTTCCAGGCTAAATCAGAGGAATTGCCATTGATTTCAGGTTTCCCTTTAACCTACAATTCCCAAGGCAAGATGCAACCCAAGCAGTCCACTTAGATATACATTCACACACTTTTCACTTGGAAAGGTTGATATGGAAAATTTACAACACAAATAACAAAGAAATTTAAAGGATGTTTTTAATGCAACTTAAAACAATGCTTCCACACTGGAAATAATAATAGAATAATGGCTCCTCCTGGCACTGCTGAGTCCCCTGGCTAAGGACTCTTCCTTTTCCTGATTGCTGTAAAATCACCCCTCCATTGGCACCACTCCATCGCTGCCACATTTCAGCCATGCAGAGGCAATGTGAGCCATTTCAAAATAATCTCTAACAAAGAAAGACACAAAGCTTGAAGCAGGACAAGGTCCTCAAACCAAAGATGGCAGCCAAGAATATATAAAAATCCTTTAACATTCTCAGGGTACTGTGCTATGAGCAAGATTTTTTTTAACTAACAAAAGTAAACACCACCTTAGTGTTTCCATGTTTACATTCTAATAAGGATGAGCCCAGAATAGACTATTAAAGGAAAAATAACGTAAGTTTTCCTATATTTTTCCACGTTCTGCTGGTTTCCCTCAAAAGTCCTGAAATTTGGAGAGATCTACCTTAAATACTCACCTTTTCCCCCCCTCTTATCTTTTACATGTTCTTTCATATTAAGAAGTAAATGCTCAGCTCCTTGCACCGAGGTATTTTCACACTTACTAACTCAGAGGTAGTAAGAAGATGAAATGTGTAAGCATTGCACAAAGTTTTCCAGTGCATATGCAGATCTTCAGGCCTGGGATACATCCACATTCAATGTGATCAGTATATGATTGTGCTACATGAAGGAATTATTTGAGGAAAAAAAAAGGGATTTCTTGTTACTTAGGGGTTGTTCTTCAGCAATACCTGTAACATTAACTCACAGAACTACCTTTCCTCCTCTGTTATGCTCTGAAATGAGATTATATTCATTTTAGTTAGAAAGATAAAAGAGCTACAGTGCAAAACACTTGTGGCAGAATCACATCTGCAAAGTTTATAGAGTTGATAGTGGTACTCAGCAAGACATTCATATTTTAAGTTGTGTTCTAAACACTCTGCATTAAAAGCAACTGCTTCTTTAAGAAATTAAACAAAACTAATTCCAGGGGGAAAGAAAAAAAAAAAAAAAAAAGGAGGAAAAAAAAGGCAAAAAAAGCTTGCAAATACACTACAGTACCTTGAAACAGATCTTCCACTCTCTAAGCCTTCTTCCCCCTGCATTCCCCCACCCCCTTTTCCTTTCAGGAAACAAAACTCAAGAAGAGAAAGAGAGAGAGAGTCAAAAGGTTACAGCCGGCTTGTAAGTGCAAAGAACGTGAGAGGCCCATTCTTCCCCTTAACACCTGACATCCCAGGGTACATTTTCTGCAGCGCCAAGTCTGGTGGATTAGACATGCAGCTCCTGTTGATAATGGAAGCTGGGCATCTCATTCGCCATGCACTGCTACTTAAAGTTCTTCTCCTACCCCGCCTCTGTAAATTGTTCTCACTCCTGCTCCACAATTACAAACTTAATTAATGAAAATTGGCATTTTGCCAGGATTGGACCAAGTTAAATATTTTTTCTGAGTTCCCGATAACATATAAGAATTCATCCCTGGAACTCTGAAGTTTCAAAAAGTTGCAGTAAAATCAGTAAGATTATGCATTTATTCTTAATTACAAATAAAACCCAAGAGAGAACATGATACAAAGCTAATAAATATTAAAGCCTTGATTAAAAAACTCCACCTGACTGACAACTTTAGTAGCAGCATTATAACATTCATGCTACTATTCCTTGACTCAGAATACACAGGTTTCTATGATTTCCACAGCTTAGTGAAGCAGGTAAAGCACATCTAAAGCATGTTTGTGACAGCTACAGAACAATGAAATACTAAATTACCGAAGCGTTTGCTGCAATTTTTCTAGGGCAGCGTTCCCCCATACCCCTCAGATGTAGGTGAGATCTGCTTGCTTGGCTGATGCTGTAGGAACAAGGAAACAATTACCTTTAATTAGGTGCATAATAATACACAGAATGGAAAAGGACGGAGCACAAAGTTAATTCTAAATACCAGAAGGCTTCAGGCAAAAGTACAAAACAGAAACCAGACTGATTTGGGTAGAAAAGGTATAGCTCATAAAAATCATCATCAAGGTGCAACAAAAAGTAGGAGAAGAAAGTGACACAATATGATTACTTGGAATTTCCTGCTATTAATAAATGCTATGTTCTAATTTAAAGACAATTTTGTTTTCAAAAAAAATAAATCCAAGTTTCAAGGTGAAGCTGAGTAAAACCTTTTAAAACTAATTAATAAAATTCTGGAATTGAGAACATGGCAGAAAACGTGTTTGCTGTGGTGTGGTAGCTCTGGGATGTTGCTCACCAGCTGCAACCAAGCAAAGGCAGACTCTGCTCCCACTCACCTCTCACCTACCCCATCCTAAATACCAGCCAAGTGTTTTTTGATGCATATACAAGACACATGAAGAAGTTCGAGGGTATAGCTTTCCATTTTTTTTCTTTTTAGTGCCATGAATATTGTAAGTTTTGTTTCTTGGACTTCACAAATATCTTAGTCCGGTAGATGCTAAGAGAGAACTGTCACAGATATCACAGAGGGAATGTGAGAGGAGGAAAAATAGATCAAAAAAGCAAATGAAAATTCTTGTAATTGATAGCCAAGTCTCCAGAAATGTACTGAGATAATTCAAATATTTAGGGTTCAAATGTGTCAAAAATCCAACGAGAAGATTCCAAAGAACGTTTAAAGGAAGACTGCAGAAATGTGCAGTTCCTTTAAGAAGATTTCATAACCTGCAGAATAAGACTTTCCTGAAGAAACTGGTTCTTACAACTTGTTTAGATGCATTGTGGTGAAAAACTTCAGTTTCAGCTGGTTTGATTTGCCAGACATGAAAACAAGTGGGTGCGAGTTTGTCACCTGGTACCTCATTGAAGGACTAAGGTTATTTATTTATTTTGTTAAGTCACTTAGGTCTTAGAAGTCTGAGTGAATACCAAGACAGAGATTAAGGAGAGTGCAGTCATTCCAGAGACAAGCATTAAATGAGATTTTAAGGAGGTCTGTCCATCCCTTCATCAGTAACCTGCCAGGTACCACCACAGAAACCCTCACTAGAGTTGCCTATCAGTCATAAATGGTTTGATTTAGCTTTGTTGTTCAGGTGTGAGAGGCTATTAATTTTGACCACAGAAACCAGACCAGATATATGCATATTTATACATATATACTAATTAATTTAGCAATATTTATATTTGTAGAAAATATCCCTATGAAACAAATCTATTGCCAAAGAGATGTTGGAGGGGAAGATACATAAATGAATTCCAGCATCCCTGTCAATAGTAGCAATATCATGTTTGTATCCAAAAACCTCTACCTGGTTGACTGAGGAGTGTGTGGATGTAGGCTGAACAAAGTTTAGGGTGTAACTCTAGACCAGCACGTACACCCACAGACTCTACTGTAAAAAAAAGAAAAAGTATTTAACTCTTCTTGATGGGAATGACGACTTCTTAAAGCACCTGTCTGGTAGAGATCCTGTGTCCTCACACACAGCTCATTGCATTACTCCATTCACATCTGCAAACCCTGTCCCATGTTGCCAGTGCGGACAAGCAATGAATCTGTTCTTGAAAGAATTTGTTCTTAGAACATTTTGTCCTGAAAAATGTTTAGAAGTTTTAAAATTCAGTGTTGTAACATACATGAAAACACATGGATGGGTAAAACCTTGGTCTGCCATTGCCTAAACCAGCATTTAACATGTGCTTTTAGAAGTCTGGAATCTTTATCTACTGCAAATCTAGGCACACTTCCCAGGAAAAAACGCTTAGTAATATTTGCTCCTATTTATTTTCCTTGAAGTTAATGCTACTTCTTTATCTGTGTACTACGTTGTTTTTTTTTTTTAGTGTCATGAAACCCATGACCTTGCTGAAACTTCTCAGTTAAAAATGAATTCTCAGTAGAAAAATATCCCTAAAGTAGATTCTCTCTCTTACCAGAGAATGCTCCAGCAGTCAACTTCAATTTGCCTTAAAGACAAAAAGGTATCTCTCTAGGGACAAAAATCAATCCCCAAACTGTCAGTAGCAACATACAAAGTTTAGAAATGTGCTTAATTCAGCACAAACAAATGCTTGTAAATTGTCAAGCCAATATGTGAGAAGTGTCTCTTCCATTAAATAAAATCATGAGCTCAACGAAAAAACTAAAAAGGGGACAAAGACACCTCAAGCAGATATATTTTATCCCCCTGATATCTATCAAGCACACTTATACAGAATAATAAGTCATTCTTTACTAATAGACTACTGATTATGTTTAACATTACTTTGATTGCTACTGATTTTTTAAAGGTTTTCATTACTGTTGTGCCCAAGTGCATGCAAAAGCACACCTTCTCCATACAGCTTGGCAACGAGCAGCAGTTTCAGGCACCATCAGCTCAGATTTGCAATCTGAAAGTGATCCACACTCAGCAACGAGGAAATCAGTTTTCCAGCTTGGAGACGTCACCACAAACTGCACCAGCTGCAGAAATGACTAAAGCCATTGCTGGCTGCAGATATGCAGCAGCCATGCCCCTTTTCTCCTTCTCCCCTCAAGGCCAGAGCAAGGTTAGACACCCCAGGTGGAAGTCCTTGCCCTCTCTTCTTCTGTCCATTGTGGTACTGTGGAAACTGCTAACACCCTCCTGCCTTCCCGAGGTGATGGTGCCTCCAGCTGGCACCAGTCTGACCAGTCTGGGAACTGCCTCCACACGCTCTGCGGTGCAAAGATAAGGTAAAGGCTCTGGCTGAATGGCGTGTGGGCAGGCAAGGAGACCTTCCCCCTCTGGCCATCCTGTCTGCAGTCACTCTGGAGAAAGAATGGGACCGTTTTGGGTTTAGTTCAAGTCCACACACCACATTCCTGGACACCACTGATCACAAGACAGAGTCAGAACATACTAATAAAGGGAATAACACAGGCATGACAACTGTTAGTTTCTCCCCACCTCCACAGGATAACGGGAACTTGGACTTTTCGTGCTATAAACATATTTCCTACCCTAATACATGAGGCCACAATGATCTACACTGGTAAGAAGAAAAGTCTTGGAACATGCTCAAGATCTGAGCAGAGCTCCACCCCATGTCATTAATCCACAATGAAATAAATTAATCTTTCTGTACCCCAGTTCCTGATCCAAAAATCTCCATCCAGAGTATAAAATATTGACTTCCTTATCACATAGATTTTATGTAATAATTATAAAAGCCTTTCAGTTTTGTTCTCACATGGGGCTGTATCCATCACAGAGTCCTGAAACAAGAAAGTCCTACTCAGTGTAAAGAAGTGGGTGTTTTGCAAAAAGTAGGCTGTATTTTACCTGAAAAACTCAAACCTGCAACAACCTAAAAATAAAACAAACAACTCCCACCCTCCTCAGAAAGGATCTAACATAGACTCAAAGATCAAGTATCAGTAATTTCTGCAGTTGCAGCCATAACATCCCTATGGGTTAAAAATGGAAGGGCATATTCTCCAGTATTGAAAAATCCACCATAAATCGGTCAAAATATGAAACTGTAAAAACATTTGAAAATATAAATTGAATGGAAAATGCAAGAAAAAGAAGGTTTCATGCAACAAAAAGGCAAGTGGGGGAACCATCAATGTGAAATCGGCAATAACCAGAGCACAAAACAGTGCCATTTGAGGGTTCTTTTGTGTAGAGTGTAGAAAAAAGTAGACCAAGTTGCATGCTGGAGAGCCACTGCAAGAAAGACATGACCATGCTTTTATATTATCTTCTGTGAGCACAGAAAATACTGTGAGTTGTGAACTTTTAGGTAGAACAAGGAAAGAGAAAAAAAAAACAACATACCCAATGAGGAAAAACTGTAAGACAAAAGTTGCCATCTCATTCTGCTGCTAGTTTCAGAGGTAATGACACAGTCAGATTTCCACACACTGATGAAACATGTCACGCGATTTCACATATAAAGCTGTAAGTGCTGGAAAAAGAATGGCCACTGCTACTCTCTGTACTGCTTTAATATAAATCTCTCTATGGAGACTACTAAGGATTGTCAATGGAGGAAAAAAACCACCACATTTCCCAATTTATCTTAAAAATCAAAAAGACTAGGCTATTTGCAACTGATACTTCTGAATGGTCAGAAATACTTCTCACTACTTTACTAAATAAATTTTATGATACACAAGATCAAAGGAATCTGGATATCATTTATTTTGGCAGTGTACATCTATTAGTAGGTTCTTTTGGCCCTCTCTAGGCCATTGATGTGAGTTTTGAGAGATGGTATGGGGTCCATAAAAAAATCTGAAAGTTCAAAGGTATACTGCTTAGTTTAGTGACTTAGGAAAGTGAACTGGAACAACTGAACTATCTAGCATTCAAAAATAAGACTGTAAACCATTGTAGAAGTCTCAGGTATTTGTAGTGTCAGGTGTTAGAGACTTCTCTCACTAGCTGGTTCCCTCTTTCAGAGAGTACACTATCACCAGAGTTCTCCTTGAAACTGTTCTTAATATTAAAAATATTTCTGCAAAATGTACATATAGTTTCTTAATCAAATTGGTAGTTATAACTGTAACTACTCTTCAATGAATGCAAAAACATTATTGTCCTTTGTTTTTCATAACAGTGATCTGTTTATTTATTTTTTTAAGGAGCAGTTGCTTCTCTGTCCTTTTCACAGAAGACACTGATTATTGCTGAGGTCCACAATATATGTGTCACTATTTCCATTGAATCCAAATACGAAAACAGTGCAACTTCAAGCTAAAAGGCCAAATAAATAGGTTTCAAGTCAGCATCAAGTAAAGGGGGTCTGGGGCATAAAACCCATACCAACCCATACCACATCCTGCCCTTAGAAAGCAGAGATACATTTTGGTAAAGTCAAGCAGGGCATTCCATACTGCTTAGAGTGTCTGTTGCTGTCTGCATACACATTCAAGCACTCTGCCATATTTTCAGTCTTTTCTTTGCATCTCAGCTAGAACCTCTCAGATTTCATAAGCACAGAGAGTGTCACCTCTTGCAGTGCCAGAAAGTGGACACAGCTACTGGGATTAAGACAGCAGTTCCCAAGGAATTATCAGTGTTTAACAGTTTTGTTTTGATACCTTTGGAGGAGAATTCCTGATTCTGTGAGCCAGGCTGAATCCATGTCCTATGCCTTGAAGAACTGATGGGATAGGGGACTCCAGGAGCAGCTTGGTAAGAGGTAACTAGAAGGCTGTTGTGCTTTCCCCGTCCACTGCATGAGAGCCAGACAGTGTCTGAGCAATTACTGTTTGATTTGGGTTAAGAGTCAGACACCACCCGGGGCAACGTCCAGACTGCAGCCAGGGATCCTGTCTCCGGAAACAGGAACGACAGGTGGGAATTCGCAAATGGTAACGCTTTATGCGCTTAGAGCACCACTGTGTTTCAGTGCAGACCATTAAAACACAGGAATACAACATTTTTCAGGGTGATTTTTTGCACTGGGCCTTGGTAATGTTGAGAGCAGAGTCTGTCTCCAAACTCCCTGATCTTTTGTAGCAGCTGATGATCCTGTGCTTAGAGACGCAGACATTGCCTTGCTTTCTGTGCTGTTCCAGTTTTAGTCTGTCAGATAAATGTGCACCACATCATCCTGTGAGAGAGCGTGGAGGCAGTGACAGACGGCTGCTGAATGACTGAAAAGGGTGCTACTTTTTCACTGGTGACTCCACTAATGCAAAGCTAGGAAGACAAAAGATATCCTCTGATTTCTGGAAGTATACAGGCTCTATGGAACACCGTCATTTTACCTTTACTGGTATGGACAATGCACAGGTGGACAAAAACTGCTCTCTGAAGACACTGAATGTTTTGTGAACCAGACTAACCTCCATCAAACAAACCTATTTTTTATTCTTAGCAGACATCCACAGCCAAACATTTGTCATTGCTGCTCATTACTCATTTGTATGTTCAAGAGAAAATTCACTCAGTTTCCAATTCAGATGATATATTTTATCACCTTTGACTACTTGGCTTAAAATATTAGGTAGGTACATCACTCATTTCTTAATTTAGCGCTTCCTCACTGACTCCTTTCAGGTTGCATGGGCTGATGGCTTCAAGTTCATGTCATTATTTCCACCTCACCTGAATGACTAAAGCTACGCGAACAGAACAACAAAACAAGAAATAAACCCCTTAAATGAAAGGCTGTTGGGACAATAATAGCCCACCATAAACTTTCTGAAATTATTATGGTCTGGGAATAATTCCGAGTGAAGGAAGACCATGTGTAACGACACTTTTATAATGAACAGAACTTCACAAACCTACTACTGAAACAGTGTATTTTTAATGTTTAGGCAGCAACAATTTATAACCTTTCTGAGCCCAGCAGGTGAAAAAAATTGACAGAGCAAAAGTACTTTTGCACGTTGGACATGAGATAGCTTTTTCTTCAAGGAATACACCCTGCTTCTCTTTGCTTTTTCCAGGCAATCCCTCAACTTGAGTGGTTGTCATCTGACACCTCAGACTATCAGGTTATTGCTTAGTGAATGTTCTCTTCATGTTTATACCTATAAGAAAGTTGAAGTGATTTCAGGGTTTAAAAAGCCCTGTGATATTCAAAACGCCCTGCGAAAAACCCTGGCAAGTGCAGTTCCCAAGACAAAGCTCCAGCCTAGCATTGCAAGAGTCACAGCAAAATTCCACATATGACATTACGAACGTGCCCTAAACTCTGGCCCAGAGGGACCATCTTTAAGGTTGAGAGAGCGCTTCAGTCTCCGTTCCTCTACAGACCTTTGGCTCTCTGCTGAGGCTGCTACCCAGGGTGCCAATTAGTGCCAGCTGATTGCTCTTCTGATGTGCACACCTCTCTAGGAACTGGACTGAAGCTACCAATTCATTTCGTATAGGTCACTGGATGTTGACAACTTTGTAAGAGATTGACTAAGGCCCAATTTGGATTAGCAATTTAGCAGGAGGGTCCTGTATTGCACTGCCCTCCAACCTCTCTCGTGTATGTAATTTTAATACAGCAACTTCTTGGCTGCAAATTGACTACAGTTTCAGAGAAAGGGGTGTTAGAAAACTCCAGAAGCAAGTGCATTTACAAAGACTGCAGTAAAGTGTTATTGGGAAATTAAACTGTGCCTGGCCCCCTTAACCTTCTGCTGTGTAGGCTGCATTTAAAAGATTTCATTAGGGCCAGAGGCCACAGCCTACATTTCTGTTGCTAAGTGAAATGAATCATGGAAGAAATTGACTTAACTGGGGATTCCAGTAAAACACTGGGTTTAGAACCAGGGTGTCAACCTAGATTCAGCCACTTCAGAATTTTTAGGACATGAATGGGAAATTTGTGTTTTGTTTTAGAATAAGAAAAAATATATGTATTTATAAAGCCTTTTACAATCTATTTAAATAAACCCACTTCTACAAAACCCTAAGGAAAAAGAGACTGAGAGTCTTACTTGAAAAGCACATACTAATTTAGGCTACAGGTTACCTGCAGTAGTTAAACTTTCACAGCTGTTAGTACCATACAGACTATTCTGTGGAGCAACAATGTTTATTTCCTTTAAGCTGCAAGCATCAATTATACTAGCTAAATTTCTGCCAAATACTTATTATAGATCCTATACAATCGATTCCAGTGCCAGCTGCTACCACTGGGACAACCACTCTGTGATGGTTTCCTTTTCCTACATCTCATTCCTAATGGTGCTATGCAATGGATATGGGATGCACGCTCCTCTTTCTCAGACTGATTTCTTTCAGAACTTTGCCGCCTTAGCTAATCTGCAAGAGGTGCAATATTTTTTACCACATTAAATGAATACAACTACAGCATACATGCAATTATGCCTGTTGTAAGGTGACATTGTGACTACATTCATGACACAGGAACTGTATGTACAGGTCATAGCATTTGTTAAAACTGCATAATTTTCATATGCAGTCAGGAACTCTGTTATTATAAGCTCAAGGTGTCACAAACTTTCTGTGTATCTAATCCAGCTCAGCCACATCTGTACTATGGAGGTATGTGAACACTCAGCAAAAATAGAAGGATATCTGCTCAGCAGTGTCAGACACTTGAGGTGCTCCATTTCCTTGACTCCCACTCATCTTTGACAGATGATTGTAATGCAATAGCTCAGAGGAGATAGGAAATGAGACTGAGACACCCCTGCAGGGTTCCACTGAGTTTCAAAGGTGCTAGCAGCAAAAAATACAGTGAATTAAAACGCGTGACAAGAGCAAACTTCAGGGCTAAATATATATTGTATATTGTATGAAGAGTCATCATAAAGTGGGTCTCCTACTGGAGAGCAGCTGTATAGTAAAGCCAGATATCCAAGAGTTACGTTGGCTAAGCAGTAAATTTAAAAAAAATATATAAAAAAAAAAAATTTTGAGTGTGTGCCACAGGCAGAAGGGCATGAGAAGGCAATTGGGGACTTCTGTGTTCCCCTTGCTCCCAGCACTCAGAGCACCCCAAAGCAAAAACAGGAGCTGCTCCCTATGCTCCCTGTTTGTATTTGTGCCAGGTTACAGACAACTCACAGGCACACATGAAAATTGTAATACTCCCTTTGTTGTAATCCTGCCTATTTCTGCTTGATGTGGTTGCTGGGACTCCTGGACTTTACAAGTGGAGCCAGCTCTGCTCTTCATGGCACCCAATGTACCCACTGTGCTGGTGGCTCATGGTGCTATCCCAGCATTTTACATCTTTGCTCAGGTTCAAATGCCTACAGTAAGGTATCAGACAACAAAGAATGAAAATCAAAAGGATTCTTTCTATTATTCATGTTTCTTCAAGACTGAGCTGAGGAGAGCTGTTCCAATGCCTTTTATATGGAAAGGGGACACAGAAATTGTCGTGCTGAATTGCAGCCTTCAGGACTGGTCTTTACTTGCATGGATGGGAAAAGCCTACCTATGTTCTCAGATATTTGTACTTTACAAGGAAGGTTTCAAAATATCATAAAAAAAGAGGGACCTCTTGCTATCAGATCACATTCTATGTATAATACAGAGCTGCATATATTAAAAATAAATTTAATCCAGTCACTGACTACCTTCTGGTATGTAGGTGGGAAATGACTACTTAGAGAAAATAATTTGTTACAAGAGAGAGCTGGACAAATTCCTATTAGAGGAATGACATTTTTAACACAAAGAATAAATTTTAATTAAAAATGGCTGTCTAAGGACATGGCAGATAAAGCCTTAAAATCTGTAAGTCAAGCCTGATCATCTTTTTAAAATCTGTGTTAGAGCCCAACAGAAATGATGCGCTTGAGACAGCTTTATTTAGTGTGGTACTATGGCCTTTGGTAGGTCATGAGGTCAGAGAATATCAGTCACCAGGGCTGCCTTTTCTGATGACTTTAATCTTTTAAACCTTCCAGTGAAACTGTGTGACCCAACGTTAGCAAAACGCATGAAAAATGGCCAAAGTGCATATTTGGTTGCACATGACATCGTAAATTACCCACAGGACCATTCTGACCAATGAGTTTTCACTGGAACTAACAAAGAGAAAAATGGGGAAACAGCGCTCCCTCTATCACCACTGCCTACCAGCAGACACCACCGTGATGAGCTGATGCTCCTGGTCCCCCAGCCAGGTCTCCACCCTGGAGTAGTCACTCACCCGTGCCAGACCAGCCTCCATAGCTGCACAGATGAGAAGGTTATCAGTCCATCATTGATCTGCTGCCCAGAGGGGAAGGCTGCCCATCTGCTAACAGCGTGCAGCCATCCTCACATCTTCTTGAACTCACTTCGACCAAGCTCCCCAAACAACTCATTTCTAAAACACCAGCTCTAACACCGTACACACTGGGAAGTGTTGACTATCTGAGTTTGATCACACAGTGAAACATGGGATTTCAAGAAGAAAAGACCAAGAGCACCCTCAATCAGGAATGCTGTGTCAGGGCATGACAAACAGGGACTGATGGGCTAGAGGAATTTGGTTCCCACAGCAGTATGGCTTTCCCTGCCAGCATCACCAGTGGAGGGCACAGCCCTGGAAATGTGTCCAGGGTGCAAGCAGGGCTGCATGCTCCCCTCCTGCCTCGCTACTTCTCACAGCACAGCTTCTGGGACCTTAAACAGCACCAAATTTCAGCAAATATTCATTCACAGAAAGTTTCACTTGATTAGAATTGAGGTTGTTCAAATCCATTTACTCATAAAAATGGACATATTAAGAAAGACATTATTAAAGATATATTCGACCTCAAACCAAGACACTGAAATCAAACCAAACATAAAAGACTAGGGAAACACACTGTAACTCACTCAATAGTGTGACAAAATGCTATCACTGCAGAAAACCGCAAAAGTAATAAAAGTAACTTCAACCTCAGTAGCGTTCAAAGTGTTAGGAACTGATGGAAATTTTCTAACCTGATTTAAGAAGTCTCTTCTGCTCTTCAACATCTTTTCTTTTCCTCTGTGATATGAAACTTCAAAAGCCTCCAGCATTTTTTCTAATTCTAATATGAAGTTCAAGAAATAAATCTACAATTCGTTGAGAAATTACTTTAAATAATAGCAATACTTTAGTAAGGTCTACAGCCACCATTGGTTTTTTTACACCTCTTGGGAAGGTTTCCTGACAAGAGGGAGTGAATCAGGAGCTAAACATCTTTGTAAACACAATTTGAGCAGTGAATTAGAGTATAGTTCCTAAATCACTTGAGAAAATAAATTCACCTTCTTGATCATTTGGTTTCCTAACATTTTTATTTATCTCCCAAACTCTATTTAGCTTGTAGGTATATGCCAGCTTATTTTCATGGCAAAAGACAAGCAGCTGTAAGGCAGGCTCCAGAACACTTTTTAAAATTACTGTTTCTGTGGTTTCCTTTCTTTTCCACTCCTGTTACATCTGCACTGGGAAGAAAACAAAACATAGTTGAATAATGAACAAAAAGGATGTTACAGATAAAAATCACACACTTCTATTCTGTATCCTGCAAGTATATTCCAAGCCAATAACAAAGTCAAAACCAGACATCTTTTGCTTCCTCACAGGTACAAATGGGTGAATTATGAATCAATTATGTTTTATGAATTACATTTTTTTTTTTTAATGGATTTGGGTGTTCACACACCTTACAAGCAGGAAAACCATTTACAAAGGCAAGAAGGCAGATGAGTGCACTGGCTGATCTACAAAGGTTTCTTGGCTTATAACACTCACAGAGCACCATCTGAAAATCTTCCAGTGTCTCTTTTTAACAGTTTAGAGGGCAATTTGCATAACTGCAAGCTCACAAAATTCTGCACACAACACAAGTTGCATAGGAAAGCAAAAGAGCAAACATGGAGTAACTGTCCACGTAGCATCACTGCAAACTTGCTACTGAGTCTACTGCTTCTGGAAAGACACAGCTCATCACCCCACCTGGCTCTGCAGTGCATGTGCCACAAGTCTGATGCTTCCTGAGCATCAGGAAGCAAACTCTTTCAGCATCCATCATAAAAATGTTTTGTCTACAGAAAGGCAGGAATACAGGGACAGGAACACAGGAACTCTATTCGTCTTCATAAGAAAGGGGAGATCATGTTAAGAATAATGACTGTGGAAGGCACATAAACCTGCAAACAGAGAAACCAGAACCATTCCTACATGAATTTTTGCTCTCAAACAGCTAATTTCCTTCCTCCCTGTGGCAGGAAGTGGATTTCACTTTTATACAATTTACTCAGGAAACTAAATAGAGGAGGAAAATACAAGAATTAAACCATATTTTAGAGTCTTACCTGAAGCTGCACAACCTTCCTCACTAGAAAGCACTAGCCTGCTGTTAGCGAGGATACTTGGTTTGTTTCCTTTTTTATTTACTCTACCCACACCATTAAACCATATCAGCCAGGTTACAGAATTCAGTACCCATGTGTTTGGAAATTGAAGGATTAATGTGCGATTTAAACTCAACCTAAATGATCATCTAGGCTTGATAAATAGTTTATGATATAGTCTTTAATATACAGCACTAATGCTGCTTTATTTAATGCACAAGATAGACAATGCTCATTTTAAGAGCAGCTCACTCTGCGGTACTTTGTTTTGTCCCATTACTCATATTGCAACCCTTTGTAGAGGCCTTTATTTTCTATGAGGTTCAAAACCTTCTCCAAAGACAAATTTATTTTCTTTGCCCAGGCATTTGTTTGGTGCTCATCAGTAGAGCATACAAGTGATTCAGACCTATTACTTTTACTGCAGACTGAAAGAAGTCAGAATCCATCTTCTACAGATGGCACAAGATGTGCACAGCGCTTACAGTCAGAGAGATACAGGTACACAAAATCTGAGACATCTGGCACATGAGCTGGAATAGTGGATAGCACAACTCATTCTGTAGAGTGCAAACAACTCTCTAGTGACTTCAGGAGTAGATGTGGGTGTTCAACACTTCTGATTAATCAGAGTGTAGGATCTCACAGTCAGCACGGAGAAGCTGGGGAATACACGCACGATATGAAAAATTTACTGACTTACTAAACATCTGTGGCAGGGACAAGACTACAGTCCTATTTTTCAGAGTCTTATCTAACTTCTCACCGACACATTTCCTTTCCTGTAGTCTTTGATTTATATACTACATGCCATCCAACTGCAAGAAATGAAGTCTCTTCTATTGCAGAAGCCTATATATCTCTGGGCAGGTCTAACTTGTAGTCTGGATAAGGCAGAAATCCCACAGGAGGTGAGGACATGGGCAGTAGATAATTACATAGTTAAAGACTGTTCTAGTGCACATGAAAAAATGAACTATCCTAGATGACCTCAAATTTGCCATTTTCTTTTAACTTATGAGTACTCTGCTTTGTTACCTAAAAAATAGTATTTCTATGTTATTTTTCATGTTACTGCCATATGAAACTCTGTGTTCTATACGCCAGAGAATTTGTTTATGCTACAATAGAATTTTGGAAGCACAATAGAGGACTAGAAGGATATTTCCTTATACAACTTTTTTTAACTTTATGCTTTGCTTTTTACTTAAGGCATTGTTGATTTGGTTGGAGTTTGCTTGTTTATATATATACATATTTTTTTTTATGTGTGTGCGGGAGGATGTTTGTTGTTTTTTATTTAAAGTATGGAATTAATTCCATATGTGTGCCTTTTGTGAAAAGAACTATACATGTTATGTAGTCCCTTTTTTAATTTCAAATGACCTTTCCATTATATTTATTGAAGAATAAACCTCAAGTCTCATTTAAGCACTGAGATTTGGATCACTTAAAAAGACTGGACAAAAAATTAAAGCCAGCAGAACATCTGAATAGCCAGGGTGTGACCATCCACAGCAGGACTCTGATACTGCAGGGCACACTGCAAATATGGCACTAACAGTGACACCTAAATAAGCCCAAGGACTTCACCAGGAAAAAAACCCAAAACCACAACAACAAAAAAAACAAAACCAAAAAAGCATTCAAATTCCTACAGTGCGTTTCTCTGATTGTCATCAGCATTTTGCAATTTTGTCTGTGAATTGGATGGATTTTCTTTTCCATTTTGACCGTGGAAATACACCAGCTCTCTCCAACACAAAGTTGCGTTTTATATGTGTCGGGAGGAGGAGGAGGATGAAGAGGAGAGCGGGGCTGGGGTCTGTGTCGGGAGGAGGAGGATGAAGAGGAGAGCGGGGCTGGGGTCTGTGTCAGGAGGAGGATGAAGAGGAGAGCGGGGCTGGGGTCTGTGTCGGGAGGAGGAGGAGGAGGATGCCCGGCCCCGGGCACGCTGCTCTCCAACGCCGGACCAGGAGCATCCTCTAGCGGCCAGCGCCTCGGGAAGTCCCTGCGTCCTCCAGAAACAAGAATCTTCTGGAAGACGGAGAGAAATCAGCAAGCGAGGGAAAAGGGCAGAAGCCAAAAGGGTACTCAGAAGATGAAGGATACTTTTCCCGGTCTCTTTTATGTCTCCAGGTCGGAATAAATGGGAGACAGTTCTCTTCTGGGTCCTGAGAAGCACAGAAAGCCCTTTCCCTCTCTGCTCTGGAAAACTCTCATCATCAGCTGCGCTTTGGCATATAAGAAAACAACAACAACAAAAGGAACAAAACCCCCTAAACATAGAAACAAAAACCCCAACCCTCCACAAAAAACTTGAAATGCAACCGAACCCAAACATCCCACAAGCCTGAAAGAACTGTGTACAAACTCTGAAGTGTGTTACATTTGCATTAACTTTGTAGCCACTTCACTTAAACAACAGCCACATTACATTCTAATCAGCATACGGTGCAAGATGGGACAAATGCAAAAGAAAGGAAAAAGAGCAATCACATGTTCTTGCCATTTCCCCACACTATAAAGGAATCTCATTGTGGTTAAAAAAATATATATATATATATATAAAATTGCCTGGTAAAACTTCCCTAATCTGACTGCTTGGGAACTTCAGATATTTTGGCACAGATGTGGACTGAAGTTTAGTTCTCTATACTATCATTATGATCTGAGATTAAGGCAAGTAATAAGCCTCTGGTGGGTACACACTGGCTGGAAACATAAATTAGCTTGTTAGGGCATAAACCACATAGTCAAGGTCAAGCAAATGGAAGGCAAAGCAAAAGTGCCTAATATTTTACATGCCGTGAGGGTGAACCTGGGATCAGAAATGGCCACCTCAAGGGCTGCAGGATGAGAAACATGACCAAGAGCACACTGGGGGTTTTAGGGAGGATGGCTTTTGTGAGACTTCCAGCCTCACTACTGCTCCCTTTTCTGTTTTCCTTTGGTTGGCTGCTTTTCTCAGGCAGCGTTTGCCCTCCAAACACATCAGAACCTGGCACGTTCACCTGGAGTGCTCTTAACTGTCTGACTAACATTCCAACCATGCCTGGAGCAGGAAAAAAGGTAGCATACTTTGACAGGTATGACAGCAATATGGTCAAGTGCAGACAGTATATTTATAAAAATGACTACGTTGCCTTCCAAGGCGAAGCTTAAAATTTGTCATGTCCTGATGGGTAGTATTTTGAAATAAAATTTGCTTATTTACCTTGGGTTTCGGCTGAGGATAATTTTAGGGAAAGTTTGCCATGTTTTAAAGCAGACTGTATTTGCCTGTCTCCTCCTGAAAGGAAAGTATGACTCAGTTTTCCTCCATTTCTGCCTGAATGCAGTTAGAGTCGGGGGAGAGAACCATGCCAGGAGCAATGACTAAGCCACCATGTGTCTGTGTGGATTAGCCATGACCTGGGCACCATGAGTGGCACTCCAGCAATCTCAATCAGACTCTGCTGCCCAAGGGTGGTGGCCCTAATATGCCCATCCACAAAGAGAAGTAGATAAAGAAACATATGCATTCTTAATATTCATTAGACCTGCAAGTCACGCACCAAGCACAGTGTGTTGAGAGCAGTACAGTATGTATGTCTGCCACACTGCTGTAAATTGAGCAAACAAAAAATTCACCCAAAAAGAAACAAAATGACATCTGGCAGTGACAACTATCATTCAAGTTCTTAACCTGCTGTCCTGTCAGGGAATCCTGATGATTAATTTTTATATATATGGCAAAGACCACATACATTGCTAATGTCATCTTACAAACTCTCTTTTATAATTCAGGGCAGTAGAAAGCAAGAGACCCTTCTGGTAAAGACACAATGTGGCGGAAGACCAAACATTTATTGTTAAATTTCAATCTGACTACAAATCAGGTCATGGCATGGCTAATATACATGTTTATGCATACACATATATGTCTATATTTACCCATATATATATGTTTATGCATATATGTAGGCATCTACATGTGATATATATAAATACATCTTTATGTAAGTTTATACCTATTCTGTGTACCTAATTAAATATACACACACATAATGATGCAATATTAATTGGCTATTACAATTTAGGAGAATTACAGCCTTTAAACCTACAAGAATACCAATGTGTGTTCAGTGGGAGTCAAAAAACAAATACTGGAAAATTATGAGAAAGAATAAAACCCAAAAGATATAAAGTCATTATGATAAAGTCTGGGCACAATTCTGGCAATCTTACCAAAAGAAAGATGTAACAGAACTCCATAAGAGAAAAGCAAAGAGGATGACCTATGGTGTAAGAACATTTCTGTACTAAGATAAATTAAAAATCTGTAAAAATAACTAACAGGATAGAGAATGTGAGGGACAATGATAATTCCCTCTTTCCCGTTAGGGAGCCTCAAGCACAGTTATCAGGCAGCTGCTTTAAAGCATACAAGAGGAGTACATTTCCACAGAGCTCATATCTAGATCCTGGAACTCATTGCAACCAAACACAGAAGACTTCATAAAATGTAAACCTTCAAAAAAAAAAAAAAGGTTGAAAATATATGCAAGAAGGTACATCACAGCCTATTAGCACAAAGATACAGATATAACCTCTGGCTTAGGACAGTCAACTGCTTGATCCACTAAAGAATGAGAGGAATGAGAGAGTACAGGAAAGGATGAGGAACCATCACTATTTATCTGACTGATTCTTCAGGTTTTGCCATATTTTCCATTCTTAAGCTCTGTAAGCTTTTATTTTACTTGCCTTCGCCGTGTGAGCTCCTGTCTACACCCTACTAACTATTTCACCCATCATGAATGTTTCACACTTTATTACTACTGCTGTAATCATCAAACATTCACAGCATTCTTCTTAACCTGCCAGTTGCTACAAAGCTCAGTGATACACTTTCAACATCCCAGAGAAATCCAAGAAAAGTGTTTGTATTTATTCCTTTCTAAACTACTCAGTAACTTTCACCTGGTAGCTTTTACATTTTCTTATTATCTTTATATTCCTCATTGCAAGTCTGAATTTCTAAGAATTTTAGAAATAGAGAAGTGAAGGAAGGCACAACTTATACATAGGGCTATGATCATCCTATACACATAATGAAATGAAGAGCCAAACTGCTCTTTCAAACCATTGCTTTATCTAATTGACATTTGTGTGCTGAAAAATACATTTACAGATTGATTCTTACTGGATGACTAAAACTCTGTTACTCCTACTGTACCATGACTTATTATTCCTCCAGTATATATAGACCAAAGAGAGTAAGTTAAAATTAAGAGGGGAAAAAAACCCAATAAAACAAACTACATGCAGTTGGTTTTCAATTTTGGTTCAGGAAAATTTTATAAATTTGAAGAATGTATTTTTCATTCTCAAAACAGAAGTATTCCTTGTTACCTTTATTATTGTCAGCTGAAAACTCTGCACTTGTCTACAGTCCCCAGCATGTTCTTTGAAGCTAGATGAGAAAAGAGAGGAGGCAGAAAAGGAAGCAGGACAGAGTGAGTTTTGAGACGTTCAGACCTAAGTTCTAAACTGTTCTATTTCAAATTCAGGCTATTTTTCAATTGGGAAAATACAGGGGGAAAAAAAGAAAAAGATTTAAAGTTTTGTTCTTTAACATGCTTGGAGTGTGTGTATGTGTATGTGCAACTACATTCCATCACATTTAAGGAAAAGTTGTATGTGTACATGAAAGAAGGGTAGAGTTGGTTGGCCATAAATTAGTTAAAACTGCATGGCTCAGTTTCAGTAGCAACTGTTGACCTCCTTTCCTCCCAAGAGTGGGTGCTCTAATCTTGTATTTTCTTGAGCCTGTTGGGCAGATACGACAGCCACGCAGGGAGAGGCTCCAGGGGGAAGATAAATTCTGAGCTGCCTGCACTCAGTGTCACCATGCTAGGCATGTCATGACACTGCCAAAATAAATATACCCCCATGACAAGTTCACAGATGGCCAAAGATGGGTTTGGATTACAGTTTAAAAAGTTAAAACTGTTCTATATTTGAGTCCATATTGCTGCAACTTTGCCAGCTAACCAGAGCAGAGAGCTCATTAGAGTTCTTGCAAGCTCCATAGATTTTAAAAAATCAGATAAACTTAAAAATTATTTCTAACTGAAATTTGCACGGCCTTTACTGGAGTGGCGTTTAAACCTCCATGGCCAGGGTTTGTAACTGGTACCAGAATGTCACAGAACAGCAGGACCATCAATACCAGAGCCAGCAGATGAAGGAAAAAATACACTAAAACCACAAAGCAATAACTCATGCCCGCACCTAGAAAGAATAACTCACCATTCCATTACCTACACAGGACATCTTATGCATGACTGCAATCCACTATTAAGCCAAACACAGTCAGTGATAATTGAATTATTATTACTATTACCACTGCTACTTTTTGTTCACATGAACATGTTGTGAACATAATAGTCCCCTGAAAGCAAACTGATACATTTTCACAAGCAGGGATCAAATACCTTCAAAATGCTATCATCCAAGTGTAAAAATACAGATACCTTAAATTAACTTCTGAGAGTTTTAATGTTTTTCTATTTTTTTCTTTTTCTTTTTTTTTTCACCTTATCAGGGTCAATTCTACAATTCTACTTTCTTAAAGTTTGACCAAGTCTGGACAACCTCATCCTCTTAATAAAAGAACGGTTAATAAAATTATGCTCTGTAACAGGCTTGCTAATGATTTTATGCTGGTCTGGTATAGTCAGGAAAATTTTAAGTGTAAATTTAACAATGTAAGATGGAATGGCTCATGGTGGAGACCAGGCATTTGAGTTCCTACTGACTCTGTATAGCAGACAGGCTGGCACACTTTATTGCTGTCTAGCAAATATTAGACATGGGGCACATTCTACCTTCTTTGACAAAGGAAATTTTGCCCCATATGCTGCAACAACAACAGAATAGTACCTGTACAGTAAATCAATCAAAAACCAGTTTGTACTATGAATACTAAACCCCCACCTAATTCAGCCTTTCTGTGAATAGACATTATCCCGAACTTTTTATGGTTCCCATCTCATGTTTCGTCTACTTCTGTTCTTCACACCAGAAGAAACTTTCTCAAATTTATTAGTCTTTCCTAGACTTAGTAAAGAGGTTTACAGATTTTTCAAGAGTGTAGTGGTGTGTCCTGCTCTCAATACTGTGATTGGAAATATTCTTAAACAGAAAATAAGTGTTCTGTGTGCTCACTGAATGTAATGAAAACAGTACAGCTTGGCCTTTGCTACTTAACTTCCTCCCACCCCCAAATTACCTCAGCTTTCATCAATATTCTATGACCCTGCCTTCACAAGACTAATATTATCTTAAATCACCCATTAAGAGCGGCCAGATAGTCTCTAGGTTCTCCTGCCTTCACCACAGGGGGATGTTCACTTACAAGCCTTTCACAGTAGAGTATGTTACACACTATTCTTTGTATATTTATCTATATCAGGAATAAAAAAATTATTTAAAAGCTGTTGATTTGGTTTGTTGATGTGGGGTTTTTTTCTTACATGCAACATACCAATTCTGACTTGGGCCCAAATGAAAAATTCATTCAAATTACTCTGTTTAAAATTAACAAGTAGTAAAGGCATACTTTTGATAGTGCAATTTTGCTGATTTGAGGAATCTTGCTACCATTTCATTTTCTATCCAGAAGAATAATCTTCCTGATTGGTTAGATATTGTACTGCATGTATCTGATATGTTTATGTAGCAGTAACAAAATCCACATCAAGGGCATACCCAAAGGAAAAGTTTGAGCAAAGAAAAGCCCAGGCTCTACAGTCATGGTTCAGGGTGAACTATGCCAGTCATATCTGGCAAATCTCACATCCTCGATGGCATAAGGGCAATATGCCTCTAAAACTGACTGAAATAAAACTAGATACTCTACAGCCTATATATATTACAAGAGAATAGAAAGTGAAATCAGATTAGACCTTTTCTTCAAGAATCTACTGACAAAAAAAGGAAACAACATTACCTCATGGAGAAACAAACTTTTTGGCACAAAATGGAAAAAATACAAACCATAATACGCTAATTTTAAAAAAACCTTTATAAAATTTTTTTCATCTCAGAGCAAGGGCCTAACATGCTACTTTCATTCTAAATGTGTCTGCATTCATGATGTCAATTTAAATTTATGAACTGTAAAGCACTGGACAAAGAGATTATCTTTATCTGAATTAACATAGTTGTATTTGCAGGGCATACTGAGGTCTGACAAATGCAGCCATGCAGGAAAATCTGTTTCATTTCTTACATTCTCATACAGTAAAAAGATCTAGCCATGGACATCTGTGGCTCCAAAGTATGTCTGCAGAAAACCTTTTTATAAGACATGGGAAAACACACTTTAGATGGTTACATCCTTGCAACTGCTTACAATTCATGAGATGCAGAGGTGCCAGGAGAAGCATATTTAAGGCATGGAAAAGCATATTTATGAGTTTGAAGGTCATGTGTTTAAGGGCTTTTCAGAGCATCAATAACATCATCTCAAATTCAGGTTCTACATGTTTCATCTGAAAAGTCATTTTTTTATTATGAGATTTAAAATCACTAAGTGCTTTTTTTGAATGGTTCACTTAAATCTAATAGATTCTTTGGAAACTACTTAGCAGATGTGTGTTATAAGAGACAAATAGGATACATCAAATGCCCTTGCTTAGACTGTCAAAACTGGTTCATCCACTCAAACGATTTCAGTTTGTGAGAACCATAGTGGAGAAAGAAAAGCATTATCTACTTCCAGTGCCAGATTGGCCCGTACTATATAAGGGAACAGATACTGTAATTCTAACATAATGTGCACCTTACAGATTCAGGTAGGTGGGTCTCGTTACTGCAACTTGCTGAAAAGTCTTCTTTAATGAAAGACTTTCAGGTTGCAGATCTCATCAGCCACGCCTTGCACACAGCTACTCTTTGACTGCCCTAAAGAAAGCCATTAGTGAGCTTCTTCCCACTCACTGACATCAGCACCTGGGCTCAGTTATGACTCATTTGACTTTTGCCATGGATGATACAAATTCTTGGGTGATCTAACTGACAATCAATAAGAATTTTTAGTACATACACCACTTACCATGTCAAAAGTAAATTTCATTAACAGGCAACTTGTTTCTATTGACCACTCATCATTCAATAAAGGAATAAAACCCACCTTTGGTACGGCAAGGAAAGATGTACTTATCAAGTGCATTAAGTTATCAAGTTCTACTCTGGTTGTCTCCTGTCCCATCATTTGGATTACAGCACAGAGCTTAATAGCAGGGTCCAGTTGAACTCTCTGCTCCACAGGCTGGCAGCAAGTCTGGAGAAGAATCAGTTTATAAGTGATTGTTTATGACAAGTGAATTATCCAGAAGTTTAGAGTTAAGTATTTGCTGTGCTGATCATTTAAAAGATAAGATGGGGATCATTTAATGGAATCTGAAGCATGATGTGGTTGAAGAGATTATAGTTTACAATTGACACTCTTATTACTAGAATAGCATTTTAACATATTAACATTTTAACATATTCCACAGAAGGGACAGAAAAGAAAATTCTGGAAAATTATATCACTGCATGTGTATAAGGTCACCTGCTTTTACACAGTGCTAGCATTATGTAACCTAAACCAAGTGCATGATACTGCCTTCCAAAACAAGCCAGGGATTAAAATTCGTGAAGCAATATACATATCAAGATATTCAATAATTAAAAAAAGAAGGACAGTTCACATTATTCCAAGTTTTACTAAAACAGTTAAAAATAATTTTATAAAGGCAAGGGCGGCTGAAATAGTGCCTGTTTTCTAGCAAATGCTATGCAAAGTATTTCCCTTGGAAGAGAAAATTTCACCCAATTGTGAAACTCTCTCAGTAGCATTTCCATCCTTAGGCAACATTTTACAGCTATTGCTCATGCTGTGCTTCTGGCAGGCAAATGTCATTTTTAAATAAAACGGGAGGAGCACAGAGTTGGAGTCAGAGTTCACCCAGGAAGACGAGCACAGGGCTCAGGGTTTGGTACACAGGTCAGTTGGAACCAGCAGTGAGAGGTTTTCTCAGTAATCTCGGTTGGTGAGAGATCACTGCGGTTCACAACAAAGACAGAATGTCTGTCTGTCTGGTATGACAGATATATAACAGGTCTCAAAACCAGGCACGCTCAGAAAATACACTAATTTAGTCTTGAACAGCATAGCAGATAGTCAGACAGAAGGGATCAGTTTTAAACTGCGATCTTCCCGCTGACAATTCCCATCTAGCAGAAAATGTACCATCAGGTCATCCTCTGCCATTAAGCTGTAGGCAAAAAAGTGAATGACAGATTAATGGCTCATCCTTTGCAAAAAATCAATAATGAGAGAACCCAGTTTTCTAAGTTAAAGTCCAATTACTAACCCAGTTCTCAAATATTTTGAAAAGTAGAAGACATCTATAAAGCTCGGTCTTGAAAAATGGCATGCAAAGCTTTTCCCTGAGGAAAATTCCATTTAAAGAGGGATCTTAGAATTCCTTCTTGCAAGGCTTCAGGATAATATTTGACTATTTACAAAGCAGGTATAGCATTGTTTTTTTGTTGTTGTTGTTGGTTGTGGGTTTTTTTGTTTTTTTGGTTTTTTTGGTTTTTTTTTGGCTTATTCAGTTATTCTAGCTCTATTCTTGAAGCAGTCATAATGAATGAAGGGATAAGAAGCACCCTAAAAGTGACTTGTTTCAGTTTATCAGGAGAAATTTTCATCAACTTCTTCAGCTGAACAAAGTCACTAGAACAGGTACACTTTTCCTTTTTTTTTTTCTATTCTTTTTCATTTAGCTAAAAGCAAGGACATTGAATCACTACAGAGTTTATAAGACAAGCTCCTCACTTAATGGCAGTTACTTGATTATAGTAAAACTTTAAGGATTAAACACCAAAACTTCAACCTCCGTTATTTTTCTTCACTGTCCACCTAGTTCAGTAACTCCTGCATTATGTCCCCTTTCCTCCAAGATCACTCATCTATTGTGGAAATTATAGAAATTGAAATAAAATATTAGGTATCCTTCAAAGTAAATAAGAAATAGTTTATATAAGAATGCAATCATTATTTTAATTGCTACAGAGACATTTACAATTCTTTAACAGTTGAATAGATTTAGGGGTTTTTTAAGGTTCTGTTTTTGGCATGAGGCTGGAGACATTCTGCACCAGTAGGATGACTGAGCCCTGAGGGATTTCAGTTACAACCCAAATTCTCCCTGACCCATTCGTGTCTCACATTGGGGGTCCCTTCCAACCCAAAATCTTCTGTGAAATTCTGTGAGAGATTGTCCATTCAGTTGAAGCCATTGAAAATACTGTTAGGCTTCGAGTAGTTCTGGCATCTGAAAACTGGCTCATATCTCTTTCATTAGAAAGCAGAAGAAACACTTTTTAAGGACCCTTCTGTCAAACAAAATCTGCCTCATTGTCCATGAAGATACGGCCCTTGAAGTCTGAATAGCAGAACACATCTAACTCTAACATTATTAGTATGAAAATTGAGATGTGAATAGAACTTTACACGCTTTATTTCTTTTCTTTCTGTCTTTTCTATGTTACACTAAAGATGATGTATTTTTACTAAGGGTCTCCAAGGCAGAATTTCTTCCATTTTTGTAGAAAGATGTTGTTTTGTACTTTTTGTTGATCAGATGTGCTGAGGTAGCACAAAAATAGAAGCTTCTAGACTTGCTGCTTGTTTCTCAGAAGTGATGCTTCAAGTGACTGGGGCAGTTGCCATGGGTAAACTCCTGGCCTCATTAAAGTTTGCACAAAGCTCTCCACAATGGTTTCCTGCTCTAAGCACATTCTACAAATACAGCTGAAATGAAATGCTCAAAGTACAAACTCATGTCAGTTTTCCACAGTTGCCTCTGAATATTAATAGCACACTCTCTTCCTTCCTACCCCACACTTTATCTTAAAATACATTTTCAAAAGTAACGAAGTTAAAAAAAAAAAAAAAAAAAAAAAAAAAAGAGGGGGGGGGCCCAAAAAAAAAACCAACGTGAA
>VWZG01000661.1:751134-779937 GCA_013396735.1 Grallaria varia | reverse complement strand
AATATCCAGCTGGAAAGATTTTGCTCAGATTTTTGTTTATCTCATATTTCTTTATCTCAGCGTTGCCATTCCTACTTCATTGTGACTAAGTGTGTACTAAAATGAGTGACACTACCCATGACCCGAAGCATTGAAGGCGAGTAGTGATGGGCAGTTGAACCCCATGTTGAAAAGCTGTTGCCAACCCCCCCCCTTCTCCTCCCTCACTTTTTCCCAACCTTTTGGCCAGATCTAATTTAAATGTGAATACCTTAAGTAATTGCCAATATTTGTAAAGTCACTATATGCAACTGCATTAAAGACAACAGATTTTTGTGTACAGTTTTGCAAGGATTTTTTTGTGTTTTTTTTTTTTTAATGCCCCGTAGTTGCTGGGAAGGTGCGGGGTAAAACTTGCCTCAGTTGGTGCACAATTGTTTTATACACTTTCCCCTTACTTCATTCTTTAGTGAACATCTCTGGAATAAGTAATTACTGTGGGAACACTTCTTTACAGCAATTCTCAAACAGCAAAATTGGCAGAGGTTGGTTTTATAAAGTTCACAAACTGAATGGTGCCTTATTGCCATAAACAAAGGGATTTTAACTACTAGCATTAAAATACTCTAAGAATAACAGATAAGTGAATCTGTGAATAAAGATAAGTCCTTAATTGACAAGAAAATGAAGGATTAAGCTAATGCAGCATTATAGCAATATGCCAGGGATTCAAACTTCGGCCTACATCACCATTTTGGACTAAATGATTATAAAAGCTTTTTGAATGACAGAAAGCAGGACTCCCCTGAGAAATTTTCTGCCTAAAATTTGTCAAAATGAGTTCAACTTGTACTAAGCCTCAATATAGGCTCTCTAAATGAATACATAATGTATTTAGTTACTTAAGATAATTGAAGTCTTGCCAATTTAATTAAAAATAAGCCACCTATTGAAAGGAAAAGATATTTCAAAATCTCACAACTCCTGGTACCAATGGATGAATTTGACGAATTTGTTTTATTATCTTCTGCCTCCTGGCTTTACCTGAGAAATCAAAGTTCTCTTGCCTGAAAAGACAGCTCATGCAAAAGTTCAGGAATCAAATCCAGAAGTCATAATGGGCTTAACTGAGCAAGAACTGCTAGCCTTGAACAGCAATCAGTGTACATAAGAATGTATGTTGTTTTAAATTGTATCTAGAGAATAATTAAAAAAATCTCATTGTTTTTCCATTTGTCCTTGATACCCTACTCAACCTTTGTGAAATAAATCAAATCAAAAACTAAAACGAACTTAATTGAACCAAAGAGCTTAAGTTTTAAGAGGTATTGCAAGCTGATCTTCCTTTCGAATGAACTATTGGAAAAATATGTAAGAGAAGATAAAGAAACTTTTTGTTGATTACACTGAACTCAGGGACGTGAGAAGAACAATTTCAGGTTACTACCAGTGGGAAAGGATTTATTCAGAGATGTTTGTATAACTTTTATAACCATAGCAAAGGAAGGATGAGACAGCCTGTACCTACAGACAAATGCATAACGGTGTAAGTTATCCCATGTACAGTCAAAAAATCTGACAGTCATTACTTATTAAGACTGCTGGGTACAGACACACTTCTCTTCCTATTCCCATGAAACCAATTCTAAACCCTCCAAGAGTGTCACATGCTGGAGTGACTAGCTCTGAGACCTAGTTTGTCTGAGGCAGTTAAAAACTACTCATAACATATTTTCTCCTGGGATATCTAAAGCACTTAAATACACAAAAACCTAAGTTCTCTGTTGGATTGGAACCAAATCATTGAATCGTAGAATGGTTTGGGTTTGAAGGGAACCTTTAAAGCTCATTTAGTCCGACTCCTCCCTGCGATGAGCAGGAACATCGTCAAACAGACCCGGTTGTTCAGAGCCCCATTCGTCCCCACTTTGAATTTTTCCTGGGATGGGGCACCTACCACCTCTCTGGGCAACCTGTTCCAGTAGTTCACCAAATGCTTTTATCCTTGATGTTTGAAGCAATCTGTAAAGACATTTCACTACACAGGCATGCCCAGGTTTCTGTGTAACAGCCTTACTTTGCCCATAGCTCTTCTTGAGTCAGCATGAGCCCAGTGAAAAGCATTACTCAGTGTGGGTTAAGACAATGCTCTACTCCAAAACAGGTTGTTCCGTATTTATCTATAATATCCTTCCCTCCTCGTCAGTAAACAAAGCATACAAAAATAAAACTACGTCTGAAAGAGTGTACCTTATTTAGTGGCACCCATTACCAAGAGATGAATGGGAGCTTCATCTCTGACAATGAATTGTCTTCATTTAAACCACAACCCCAAGAAACCCCACAGATCTCTGCAATTGTTTTTAATCCCTTCATTAAAATAAAAGGCTAGTCATGTTGGAAAAAATTGCATTCTAACCTTCAACTCTTCCAGAACATTGTTAGCAATCTTTTGGAATCTGTTAGAAATTATTTTACAAACAAAGATTCTGCTGTTGTCTTGAACTTTTGTTGAAATTTTTTTAAAAAAGGATCTATGATAAAATTATCATCAGCTCTAATGATGTTTTGGTCAGTCCCTTTTATATTTTTCTCTAAAGTCACTGTACAGCGTTTTCTTTCAGTTTCTGGTTTTGGAGTAATTTTCAGACTTACTGGATGAAACAAGCACAAACCTGCAATCAGAGCAATGCCCTTTACAATCCTATGAGTTCAATTCATGCAACTGTACCCATAATACAACCTAGGGATTTAGGCAATATGTTCATTCAAATGAAGTAAACATGCATGCATCTTTTTATTTATTCACAATGAAAAATAATCCAATGACATTTTAGGTGATTTTACTGTTACTCACTCTCCTTCCAAAGTGGAATGAATTCTTCAAAACTACCTAGAGATCTTAAAATATACAGACAAGTCCCTAAGTGTCAAACAGACAAACTGTTTTTAGAGCGAGATAGAGAAGGCAGACTGTTCTGCAGCACATTTACAATTTTCTGGCCCCTAAAAGAGAAGAGGAAAAGAAAGAGAAGTGGAAAAAAATAAAAAGAAAGGGATAAACTAGACATCTAGTTCCTAAACCTGAATTGCAAAGCCCACAGCCTGGAGAAAACCGAAGAGTTACCCACACAAAATGCTTAAAACATAATCAGGGAAGAATGAGCTGAAATAAGATTTCTAAAGAAATAGAATTGACAAGGAAGGCAAGTTAAGGTTCAAATAAAGTGAGTTAAAGTAGAAACAGATCTGGAAAAAATAAATCACAGTAATCTCAGTGATCTATTTATTCCTCTGGATGTGGACAAGCTCAAAAAGTACACAAGGTTGCTGTGAATGGAAGTGAAGGTTTAAGAGGGCTCAGAGCCTCCTCTGATTTATTATATAGTTTACCTTTAAAATTATCTCAGGGCCACTGTTGGTATGTCATGCCACATATAAGGAGAGCTCAATACAGTTGTTTTATGCTGAATTTCAAAATGAAGTACAGAAATAAGATGAGTTTAAAGTTACAGAATATCTAGTTTGTTTTAGAGAAAAACTTTTCTAGAACTTAAAATAACAAAAGTAAACATTCTTTGAAAATAAAAGAGTCGCTAAGGGAAAAGGAAGACCAGAATGCTTCCTTGCTGGTAACAAAACTGAAGTGATAGGGTTATGGAGAAACAGATCAATATAATAAGAGACTATGTCTGCTTTGAAACAGGACTCATACCAAAGCGGAGTGCAACTGTAGCAGAAAAGAAAGGTGGCAGGAATCAAATATGTTTGACTTCAAAATCCACAAGCGTTTTGTTTTGTCTTATTGGATCTTTAAGAATCAAATCTAAGTAGCTCCCCTTCTCAACGTGGTCATTACTTGTTCACTAAGGCATTTCTTGTAGAAAATACTGTAGAAGTATATCCCAAGTCAGCATCTGTAGATTACTCCCTATGTCCAGTGTAAGGAATTATGGAGAATAAGACAGAGCAATGTGAAAAAAATATAGTTTAAAGTCATCTAAACTAGATGCAGTTAATTGTTGACGAAGAAGTAACGTAAGAAAAACAGAGGCATGATGAAAGTTTGTAGATAAGTCTAATGTGGACACATCAGTTGAACTCAGCTACACAAAAGCCATCACAGTATGTGCTTGGACTGTGTGTACAGGAACAATTAATCCATGTTTAATGAATGCAGGCTGCAGTATGGAAACAAAGTTCCAGGCTCTGCTGCTGACCATGTCCTCCCAAGTGGGGAACCTGAATTTGAGCACTTAGTGTCTGTCTCAGTCCAAAGTTCATATCCAAAGTTTGCTAAAAGCACTGTCAGTATAGCCATATGAGGTAGAAGACAACTTCTGTGATGAGAAGCAAGATGAACAAAGAAATGCAATGGGTCACATTGTAACATAACGAAAATCTATGCAGATCCATTTATAACAGATTTGCCAACTTATTTCCTTGGTCTTGATACCAAAAACCCCAAATTCCTTTTAATTCTGTTAACTAACCTAAGCAGGATGTTTCCTGGGAATAATTCTGCTATTAATACACCAGTTTAAATGGCATTGACTGCATCAGAGGTCCTAATTTTATATTTGCATAGGCAGTTGTAAGAACAGAACTCCCCATGGTTAAACCTTGAGAGGTTGGCATCCACATTTACAAAAACAGAGGCAAATTTTCTTTACACATTAGCTTTAGCACTACATATGTATATATATAATATATATGTTGTAGTTCCAAAGCAAAGGACTTTGTTACTGCTCGCAGATTCATACATGTTCACAGTGTTTAGTCTTCATTTATGGAGTTTATAGAACTTTAAACACTGCTTTAATGGTAGCACTGTCTTGCGCAAGGTATTTCACAGTCAACGTTTAAACAGATCACTGCACATAATCAACATCTGGGTATAGATTCTTGTCATGCTATGGAAACATATTTATAAAAATCTGGAAACTTGATTAGAGCTCTGCTGACTACATTTAAACCTGTACTGCTTAAATTTCAAAAACAAGTGGAAATTACTTCATTTCTGAGTCAAACTACTAATTAAAAACTTTTAGAGCTGTGGGTGGTCAGCATCTCTGAAATTCAAACATTTATTTAAGCTGTCTGTGATTAATTTTGAAATGTTTTTTGATTTGAGGGGTTTGTTTGCTTTTTTAAAAAAATTATTATTTTTAACATATGCTGATATTTTAATCTCTTCCTCCTAGGGAGGAGATGATCATAGAAAACGGGTGGATGTTTTTCTTTTTTCCCACTACTTTTCAAAGATACTTGGCTCTAAAATTCATATATTCTCTTGGAAAACAGACTGACTCAGGTCTTCTGGCCTTTCAGAAAAAAAAGTATTCAGTTCGGTTACAACGCCATATTCAGTGCTACAGCAATACTATTGGGTTGGCCTAAATAAGCTGGAATTCAGTGCTGGGTTTAGTACTGGAAATGAGTTCATCTCCACAGTGTGGAGCAAGGCTTAATTTGTTCTATTACCTTTTCTTACTCATTTGATGTTGTCTAGAAAATGCCAGAAATTATTTTCTGGCAGCAAATAGACTTTCCAATGGCTTGGGCAAGATAGCTGTTGCCCTCAGATCTACAACATGAAAAGAATCACCTTCTGTGAAGTTGCTTTCCTTGCTGGCACTCTCTATTCAAAAATTAATAACCTAAAGAGAATATTTCAACATCTCACTCTGAGTGTCATGAGATGAGTAATGTTGTTGTTTACAATTGCAAAATGAACCAGAAGTTCCTCTAAGAAACAAATTATGAAAGTAAGGAAGCTTAAATGAAAACACCCACCATGAATTTAAGCAAACTTCTGAGAAGCACAAAGTGATTTCCAACAGCTCCTCAGAAGATTCCAACACAACTCAAAGACAACTCAGCTCTATCTTTTACTCGGACAGCCTGACCTGTTAGCTCCATAAGAGAGTCATTAAAAGACCAAAGGAAGCATCGTATTGTCCTAATGGGAAAACCCAAAGTCCAGAGGACAAAGCGGCAAGGCTCATAACTGTACAGTTAATTCTGCTTCCTAAAAATAGGATGTATGTCCATATTGCCATATCATATTGCTTGGCCCATGCTATTGCTTAAGACAGTTTCAGCAACAAGCCAAAACTGCGTCAGGGAGAATACAAACAATTAAACAGCATGGACAACTGCATACTAGAACTAAAAAATAATGACCAGATCTTATTTCTTTTATTAATATGGACATGAACTAGAAAAGCTGAAAATTACCTCCTCTTTCAGCAGACTTCAGGAATTTTTAATGCAATTTCAGGAGTTTAATCACAACATCCCTGGAGTGCTGGAGCTGTTCGGTTTAGCTGTGGCTCATAGACAGCTGAAACCAGGACTCAGCCAGTCCAATAGGACTGAGTGGCACCATGTCTTTAGAAGTCCTGAGTAACCTGATACCCTCTATCCTAAACTCACAGGATCATTTTTGTTTGGAAATATCTGAAAGGAAATATTCTGTTTGTTTAGAAGTGATTTTTCTTTCTTTGCACATAAACAGAGTTTGACTTTTTATTCCAAAACCAAACAGAATTATTTGCTTTAATTTCCTGCTTCTGACTACGTTAGCTTGAAGCAAATTGTCTGGCATACTGCAAAATCACTTGTGGGCACAGAAAACAGAAATAATATACTGTCTTTGATCAACTTTGTGTGGAATACTAAATAGAAGATACATAGGAAGGGAAATTAAACTAAAAGAAAGACACATGCATTAGCAAGGACACAACTGGCAGCTGTTGTTATTTTTACCGAATGCTGAAGTATTGGAATTCAGTATGGATTCTTTAGATCAGGTAGAAATGTTACTTGTGAAGTTAAAACCACAAATAACTTGTTACTCATAGCATCATGCCATGATAGGCACCAGAGCAGCTATACCCAAAAGCATTAAGAGTGCATTTGTAGTGTTTAGAACTAGAAATTAAAAGTGGCAAAATACGTAAACAACATGGAGTTAAGACACCTATCACAGTGAGCAGAGGAAGGCTGAAGTGATCACAGAGACATGTTCTTAAAAGAGAATGCTCAGTAAAGTTTTTCAGTCTCTTTAGCAACTTTCTAAACTATATGAAAACTCAATTTCATCTCTCCACGTTTCAGGATGGTTGCAATAGGAAAACAAATAATTGATGGAAAGCTCTTTTCAAGCCATTAATTTGGGACGGGCACATGCTTAGGTGCTGAGTGAAGTAGAAAACAGTATTGAAATAAAGCAGCAGACAAATCCATATGATAAGAGCTGAAGCAAATGCTGTTAAAGCTCAAGATCTGCAATAAAAGTGCAGAAATACAAGGGTAGAAGGGGGAGGACAGCAGTACTATCATGATGCGTGACCAGTATTGAAACCATGAGCATCCGCAGTTCTGGGTCTATTGGGAGAGCTACTCTATAGTCTGAAGAACACAGACATGATGGAATTATGAAAAAATGAAGTTATAAAAAGTACTGAAGCCTGATATTCATGGAAGTTTACTCAAATAACACAAACATTATCACAGAAATTTAACTGCTTAGAATAGACCAAGATAGTCTTCACTTTTCTAGCTGGCAGTCTTTTTGACAACAGTCATGTCTTGAAACCTGTGCAGCTTCCTAATAAGCCAAAAAATAATCTGTACAGCTGATTTATTGTGTTGGGAGTTTTCTGACTTTATTGGGCATTATTCTTCTCTGAGTTCTTGTCTAGATTAGAGTAATGTATAAAAAGGGTAATTGCTTTTGATGAAGAGTAATCCAGGACACAGATTGATGATCACTGTGGAGGAGATTTAGTAATGTTTTCTACTACTAGTATATGTGATATTCAGTTTGACTGGTGGCCAGTGTTGGAGTCTTCCTCTTGAGCAAATGAAGGTTAATCAGGAAAGTGACTTGTTGAGAAGTACCTGCTGGAAGGCTCAACTCACAAAAACACTGCAATTCATAGGTCTCAAACCTGAGATGCAGAAGCCAGAGAACACTCAAAAAAAATAAAAAAATAAAAAAAATGAGGCTACAAGACTACACCTTTCTAAGCCTGTAACCTAAAATGAGGAGAGGTTCTTCATTCGTCAGATGTTGTCCCTGTGGCCTCCAAAAAGAACTTTCACGAGGAAATCTCCCAGTGCTGCTGTCCATCTGGTAACACCAGTTTACAAGCAGTGTCATTGTGGCAAGGCACCAGTGTTAAGAAGACCTGCTAGTGCAATGATAAAGAAACAAATCTAAACACTGTCATGGAGCTTGTCACAGGTTAAACCTTTGGAACCACAACTATAGCAGTTTGTTAGTTTACTCCTTAAATTTGGGCATTTTTATGACGCTCTTTGGTACACAGACTGAGTTGGTAACAGAAGAAATCAAAATTCACTTAAGTATTTGAGTTCCTCTGTACTCCAATTCTACTGATAAACACAGAATCATAGACCAGTTTGGACTGGAAGGGACCTGAAGGATCATCTCCTTCCAACTCCTCTGCCATGGACAGGGACTCCTCCTGCTACACCAAGTTGCTCAGAGCCCCATCCAACCTGACCTTGAACACTTGGGGCATCCACAATTTCTCTGGACAACCTGTTCCAGTGCCTTATCACCCTCACAGTAAAGAATTTTTTTCTAGCATCTAATCTAAACCTGCTCTCTTTCAGCTGAAAGTCATTCCTTTTTCTGCGTGCCATTGTAAAAGGTCCCTCTCAACTCTCTTCTAGCCCCTTTTAGGTACTCGAAGGTGCTATAAGGTCTCCCCAAAGCCTTCTCTTCTCCAGGATGAACAATCCCAACTCTCTCAGCCTCTTAACAGGAGAGGTGCTCCAGCCTTTTGATCATCTTAATGGCCCTCCTCTGGACTCACTCCAACAGGTCCACATCCTTCTTTTGTCAGGGCCCCAGGGCTGGAGGCACCACTGCAGGTGGGGTCTCACCAGAACAGAGCAGAGGGGCAGGATCCCCTCCCTCACCTCCTGCCAACATTGTTTTCGGTGCGGCCCAGGACATGTGTGTTTTTCTGGGCTTCAAAAGCACATTTATGGTCTTGTTGAGATTCTTGTCCACCAAAATCCCCAGGAACACCACCAAGTCCTTCTCCTCCAGCCTACTCTCAATCCTTTCTCCCAGTGTGTATTTTTGCTTGGGATTGCCCCAACCCAGATGCAGCACTTTGCACTTGACCTTGTTGAACTTCAGGAGGTTAACACAAACCCAGCTCTCAAGCCTGTCAAGGTCCCTCTGCATGGCATCCGCTTCCTTCGGCAGGTTGACTGCTCTACACAGTTTGTTGTCATTGGCAAACTGGGTAAGGGTGCACTCAATCCCACTGCCCATGTCACCAACAAATATGTCAGTCCCTATACCAACCCCAGTTGTCACTGTTCTCCACCTGGAGATTGAGCTGTGACCACAATTCTTTAAGCGCAACCATGCAGACAATTCCTTATCCATGAAGTGGTCCATCTGTCAAATCCATGTCTCTCCAGTGTAGGGAGAAGGCTGTTGTGCTTTTGTGTATCAAATGCATTTTGCACAAGTCCAGATACATTATCTCAGTCACTCTTCCCTTATCCACCATGCAAATCCACGAAAGCCACGAAATTTGTCAGCATGATTTTTTCCTAGTGAAGCCACGCTGGCTGTCATCAGTCATCTCCCTGTTTTTCCTGTGTCTTAGGATAGTTACCAGGAGGATCTGCTCCATGATCTTACTGGGCACTAAGGGGAGACTGACCAGCCTGTAGTTCCCTGGGTCTCCCTTTTCAATTTTTATTTTTTTTTTCCCAAGGGTTATATTTCCCCTTTTTGAGTCAGTGGGAACTTCACCAAGTTGCTATGACTTCTCAAATATGATGGATGCTGGCGTGGCCTTAGGACTCTTAGGATATGCAGATGTATCTCATCAGGCCACACAGACTTGTGCATCTTCGGGTTCCTTAGATGGTATTGGACTAAATCTTATCCTACAGCAGGTGGTTCCTCATTATTCCAGTCCTTGCCTTTGCCTTCAATGACTTGGGTGGTGTGGCTGGGGCACAATCAGTAAGGTCAGGGCAAAAAAGTCACTGCTCTCTCTTTTCCTTCTGGAGAAGGCCCATATTTTCACTGATGTATGTATACTTGCTTTTCTTTTTGCTCTTGATGTCCCTGGCCAGGTTTAATTCTATCAGGTTTTCTATTTAGGTTTCCTAACCTGATCTTTGGTGGCTTGGACAATTTCTCTGTATTCAACGAAGGATACCTGTCCCTGCTTCCACACTCTTCAGGCTTTCTTTTTGCATTTAAATTTGTCCAGGAGCTCCTTGTTCAGCCACGCAGGCCTCATCTTGGTCTGACATCCTCTTTTTTGGAATGCACCACTCTCAAGCTTGGAGGTGGTGATCTTTGAATATTAACCTGTTTTCTTGGGCTCATCTTCCTCCCAGGGTTTTAACCCTACTCTACCAAGTAAATATCTTTAAATAAAAGTAGCCAAAGTCTGCTCTCCTGAGGTCCAGGGTAGGGAGCTTATTGTGTGCCCTCCTTGCTGCCCTAAGGATCTGGAACCCCACCGTTTCATGGTCACTGCAGCACAGGCTGCCCTTGAACTTCACATTCCCCACCAGCCCTACCTTGTTGGCGAGAGCAAGGTCCAGCATAGCACCTCTCCTCATTGACTCTTCTACCACTTGTAGAAGGAAAGTGCCATCAACACATTCCAGGAACCTCCTGGATTGCTCATGCCCTGCTGTGTTGTCCCTCCAACAGGTATTGGGATGGTTGAAGTCCCCCAGGAGGACAAGGGCTTGTGAACCTGAGGCTGCTCCACTCTGTATATAAAAGCCTCATCAGCTCCATTTTCCTGGTCAGGTGGCCTGTAGCAAACCCCATTATAATGTCACCTGTCCCTGCCCTGCCTTTAATCCAGAATCATAAACACTCAGCCAGCTCCTCCATCCCCAGGCAGAGCTCCATGCACTCCATTTGGTCATTGGCCTAAAGCAGCAACACCCCTTCCTTTTCTGCCCTACCTGTCCTTCCTAAAGAGTCTGTATCCTTCCATTCCAACTCTCCAGACATAAGAACCATCCCACCACATCTCCATGATGCCAATAAGATGATAGCCCTGCAGGCATGTGTATGCTGCTAACTCCTCTTGTTTATTCCCTGTGCTGTGTGCATTTGCATAGAGGCATTTAAGTGTTCATACATGTTAATAGAGGTTTCCTTAATGACAACTTGACTTTTCTGACCACATCAGTTCTGTGTGTGCGCACCTGACTGAGAACTCTTTTTTGAATGAAACACACTTGTCTCCTGTGTTGTCTTTGTGAACTTTTCATCAAACCAACAGAAAATTTCCATCCATGGGGAAAACGAGACAGGGTTGGCAGCTAGGGAACATTAAATCTTGGTGAATGCTGTTTGGAGAAAAGTTTCTTTGAATAATTTATTAAATATCCTTTAGGATGCAAGGAGTAGTAGCATCTCTTCCCAATTTTTGTTGCATAGGAGTGGTAACTAGTAATACATTAGATTATTAGTTATTTTTTAATCAAGTGATAAGACCAGTCAGAAGGTCATCTAACAAAAAATTGCTAGAATTTATGAAGTGAGTCTTAGTGATGATTTGCTTTTTCTTAAAAAGAGAGCAGAAGGAATATGATTAGAGAAACCATGTTCTAGAAGTCACTGATACAGAGAAATGAAGACTTCTAAGTGCCATAATCTTTCATCTGTTTCTTAGACTGTGTAAAATAACAATTTTTTTTTTTGAACAAAGACTTCACACCTGTTAGTTTTTGGTTCAGCCACGTGTTATAGTTCAACCTAAGTCTGTCCTGTAAACCCAGAAGGGTGACCCAAGTGTTGGTTTATTCAGCTGGAGCAACAACTCCTCCGGACACCTTAAAAAGGTAAAAGGCTCATAGCTCCTGACCTGAAAATTTGTCAGAGGAAGAAGAGGTCCAGCCACTACAATTAAGGAAAACTTTAGAATGTAAGGATTCAGTTTGTTGAAAAGGTTTGGGTTTTTAAAACAGAGCTGTTGTGGAACCATGTGATAAACACACACATTCCTACTTACGAAGCCTTCAACAATACTGAGAAGAAGTCAGAGCAGGAGAGCTTAATTTCTCTTACTAACAACCTGTTAGGCAGAAAGATTACTATATGCCAGTACCTTCACTAGACCCAAACTGATTATTATAAGATTTTTTTTTTATTTTGCAGATTATTTTGTCTTGATGGACTGCACACACTGCCCTTGTAAAAAAAGTAAATTGTGTCTGGTCATTTTTTGCTTACTTTTTTAAAAATAATAGCTGTTTTGGAAATGTTAACAGCTCAGTTGCTATATTCTGCTTTTGGTTTTCAAGAAAAGCATACATTATGCCCATTTCTTTAAAGAAAGAGACTGCTAGAAACGGTGAGCTCTAATAACTCAATTTTAAACACATCTTACTTTCCCATTCTTTAAGGGACAATAGAAGGAACCGCTTCAAATGCAGTCAGGAACTTGATGCCAATTCTTCCAAAGCATATATAATTGAAGAAGTCGTGTCGAGAATGATTTTACAAATGCAGCGATTTTTTGAGGACCTATCACACTGTGTAACTTTTCATTTGCAAAACTTCATGATTATGTATAAACAGAAAGACTATGAATTAATTTGATTTTGTACCTCAAGAAGAAAATGGGAATCCTAAGAGGAGGTGGGTATATAATAAGAATAGCTGTAGGGCAGTCTGAACCTCCAGGGGAATACCTCCAGGCATACTAGTTATAGCCTTTTCCAGCACATGTTTAAGTCATTCTAGCACCAGACTTGCATATAAAGTTGGATTTCTTTTCCCATAACGAATCCCCAGGATACTTGGCAAAACCAGCAATATTAACCCTGTAGATAGAGCTAAAACTGCCACAGCTCTGGGAGAGTTTTCTACCTTACTATCAAATCTTAACAATAAAGGTCTGTATTTTCATTACTTTTATCATCACAAATTAAATTCAGAGCTAGAAAGGACGATAATCTCAGCACATATTTCAAGAGCTACTAAGGTGTTTTTAGTAAGAAAATCCAAGAAACCAATAATTGTGCCAAAAGTTCACAAAGAAACCAAAGCAATCTGAAAACACTCAGCCACCTCTGGCAGAACCTAAATCAAAGTCTCACACAGCTGGTAAGTGTGGCAGAAGACTGCTAAACTTTGACCAAACCTGCCTTAGATTTAAAAGGGAGTATTGCCTGCACAACTCTAATTATCAATCCATCACACCTCTAAATAGCCACCATTAAGAGTGAAAGTATTCAAGCAGCCAGTTAAACTTGAATGGATAAGAGAAGTAGGAGGCAGTTCGAGTCAGTGGGATGACATGTCTGCCTACGGGCACACATGAGAAGGGACAGAAGAATGAGATGTTCTGCTTTCCAAAAAGTGTAACAGATGACTACAACTGTCATAACAGGTTTTCCATAATGTATTCAATATGCTATGAATGTGAAGAGAAGGAGAGCTTGTTTGATTTCAATGATCATCAGCTGGATCTCCACTTCAGAACAAACAGAGCAAGACCAATGCTGGAAGCATTCAGGAATGGGTATCATGTTACCTTTCTAGGCTGAAGGCATTTATCTTTTGCTTTTCATGTAATGAGTGCTTTAAATTCTGCATGATACATCTGTAAAATCTTTGCCACGCTACCCACCTACTTAAACATTTTCAAAGCATCTCATCTCACTATTCAAGTCTGGAATCAAACATCCTTTTTCCCTGAGTCCTTTGTTGCTATATAAGAATACCAATCACTGCAATCGGAGAATTATTTGTGTGTAAAGGCACTGTTCAAAGTGAGATGAAGTGGTGGAGTAAGATCCTAACTTACAAAGCTTAATAATAGAAGCTGGGGATTTTTATTGCCTGTACATTATAATTAACTAAGTACAGCAAATCAAAAAGGAGAAAATTAACAGTTTTACTGATAATATGTGCATAATTTTCTTTGATTTAGACTAGGAGTTTAATCTCTTATGTCTGCTTTGATCTCTTCAGGCCCCATTCATTTATAAATACAAAAAAAAAATTTGTGACTTCAGAAAACAAAAGTGAAATCAGTAATTAAAAACTGTAATAGCAATTAAAACCAACTTTGGATCCAGCCAGGAAAGCTGTGGTATTACATTATGTATATATATATAAAAATATATCTGTTATAGGCTATAGTGGTTGGATTCACAGGAAAGTAAAAAACCCCAACAAAATACAATTAAGTAAAAAAAAAAAAAGTAGATTCATTCNAAAAAAAAAATTTGTGACTTCAGAAAACAAAAGTGAAATCAGTAATTAAAAACTGTAATAGCAATTAAAACCAACTTTGGATCCAGCCAGGAAAGCTGTGGTATTACATTATGTATATATATATAAAAATATATCTGTTATAGGCTATAGTGGTTGGATTCACAGGAAAGTAAAAAACCCCAACAAAATACAATTAAGTAAAAAAAAAAAAAGTAGATTCATTCTAAGATTTCTATTTTGGAAAACAAATAGTATTTATTCAGTCTCTTATCTTGAGAAGAAAGGATACACTAATAGCATTTTTGGTCTAAAGCCATCACTTTATCCCCATGCCTCTTCTTATCTTTTTAACAAGAGCAAAAAACTATGAGAGAGAGAAGTCTTTTCCAAGGTATGACCCTCTAAAACAAAACAGAGACTCTTCAAAGTTACAGAAGAATTACCATTAATTTCACCCTAGCAGTCTGTGAAGTATGAGTACTTTTGCCATCAATGCTGTAGTAGAGCACAGACAGCTCAAAGTTCCAACATTCCCTTGCTAAATATATCAACTGACATTGATGGAAGAACCTCCTGTAGAACGTAAGAAGGTAATTTTGTGCCCCCAGAGACACAGAGTCCATGGGTGCTTTGCTGAAACATCCACTTTGTTGCCAGCAATGTTTGCATGGCTCGCACAAGGCGAAAAAGGGATATTCTCTATACAAGAAAAACGTGTCTCCCTCCCATTTACCTCACCTGATTGCCAGCTTCTTTTCATGGTCTCAGCACTTTTTGCTCTTAAGTATGGAAAACAGATGCCAAAATCCCATAACAAGGAACTGCTTCTCACAAGATTTTTTGCAAAGTTCAGCACACTAAAGAAAGTTTTGACAAACCATTAACAGAGTCCAGAGCAGCTTCAAGGTAACAATCAGGTTCCAAAATCAAATCTCCATGCTTTAATTAGAGCCAGGGACTGTAGTGAAAACAGCAGAATCGGAGTGCATTAGGAGAGTTTATGATTAAATCACTGGAAACAACTTCCAAAACAGTGTAAATTCATAATTTTTCTATTTCCACCTCTATTTCTTTGCCAGTAGTTCGGATTTCTGGTGGAAATTCTTTTCGTCTCTACCCAAAACCTTTTTCTCCATTACCGAGTAATCATCTTCCTACCAAAACATGTTTCTTCATTTCACTTTTCCCTTTTTTTTTTTTGCTGTACAGTGTAGGAGTGATCCATTCACAGAAAATTTCAAATACTAACAAACCACCAAGGATGAAGTCACAAAGTAAAAGCATATTGGTGAAGGTTTTATAGTTATTTGTAGCTAGATGACATCTCTTGCTTCAAAATGCACTGCAAGAGAAAGCTGTGCTCATCTCCTGAACAGCAATCAGATCAAAAATATTTGCTGCAGGAAGTTGAATTTACCTTTTGACCTCCTATCTCTTCTGTGAGCCTCACTTTTATATGAGAAACACAATTTGTTTTCACTAGTCAAAAGCTGCTTTATAGTTACACTGAACTTTCCAGAAGGAATTCAATGCAAGCGTGAACATTGTGTTTTGCCAGGCCACTCCAACCGTAAATGGAAAGAACAAGGAAGCCAGAAGTCAAAGTTCTTACATAAAAATGACATTACTTCCACAAGCAGTAACCCTTTATTTTATTCCATAAGTCTACCTGTGATAGACCCATGTGTAGGAGAGGCTTTTTGATACAGTGGTTTACCATACACATTAATAACTGAAACTGCCTCACAAATATTTATAATGTGTTAACCATCATATATTATATATATAATTGTTTGTGCTTCATCTGAAATGCTGCACAGTACTGAAAGAGAAATACTTTCCACTCTTTCTGAAGGAGTATATCCCTTTCATTCCCAGTTCACACTGTAGTACTCACCATAAAGTATTATGTAGCAGTAGATCCCTATGTTATCCGATCCAAAGATTTCTAATATGTGCTAGAATTCCCTTCACATTTTGATCTCCACAGAATAGAGCTAGACAAACACTATCACTCAATTTCTGATTGAAAAGAGAAAAGCTGAAAGAGTAAACATGGCAAATGTATCTCTAGTAAAGATACACTTTACCTTGCTATCTGATAGATATGAAAAGGTAGAAATATTTTAATTTTGGTCAAAATTTCTCATTAAAAGTTGAAGAGGTTTTTGAATACAATTTTTGTTTGTCCTTTCAGAAGGGAAAGTCTGAGCAAGTCACTCACAGACATTATCCTGACTTTCTTTATTTTTTTAATTTTATAATTTTTTCCGCTGATACTTGTAGCTCATCATAATATAATTATTTATTCTTTTTTAGGTTTTTCAAAAAGCTGTCTATAAACTCAGTGTTTTCTCTAACCCTGGAAGATTTTTTAAAAAGGTTGCTGTCTTTCTGTTTGTACTCAGTCTTGTCACAGATCAAGTTTAAACTGTTTTCCTTGTCTATATTCACTAAATTAAAAAAAAATCAAACCCACAAATCACAGAACTATTGACTGTGATTCCTCCAACAACACACCCTCGTTCTATATCACCCAACAGAATTACTACTTTTAGAAAATCTTCAGTGCCAGATCCTACTTCACTTCTAATTTTCCTAAATATTATTAAAGAACATGAATATTACAATTAACACACAACATCCTCATACATTATTTCAAATATCCTTTCTCAATATACTGTAAGTTTTAATGTAAAGTCTAGACACAATATATTTCTATACAAAACCATAAAAGTCTACACAGAGACAATGTTGAAGGTTGGCTCTTACTCACCAACTATCCGTAACAGTAAATTCAATAAGAGCACAACGTAAATAAAGACAACACACAAGACAAGCAAGAAGCACAAGTAAAACCAGTAATCTTCCTCTGATAGAAGGTAGCAATACTTGATGGTATCTCCAAACCTCATCTCTGAACAGGGAAACCCACCAGGGAACAGCTACCAAACTGTATTATCTTTGAAACAACACTACAGAACAAACTCATCCGTGAAAGTTATTAATGCATTTAGGTGCTGCTATAAAGATTATATGTAGCCACACAAGAGGTGAGAAAATCAGCATTTTTTTCCCCTAAACAGCACTTCCCAGCAGTCTCACAAGTGATATTGAAACCTCCTGTCTGATTGGGCAAGACAAATTCAGTAGCTAATTTCGCAAAAGCACTGGTTTCTTCCTTCTAACAGGTATCTGTCAGGCATGGCTGTAATAAACAGTCACTGAATACATTTGAGACTATCACAGAAATGGAACACCTTTTCAAACACCACTGCAAAGCAGAGGGTTGACAAGGAGGGAGTTTAACATAAGACTGAGGCAATCCCTGGAAATGTTCAAGGCCAGGCTGGCCAGGGCTGTGAGCAACCTGGTGTGGAAGTGCTGTAGAAGGTGTCCCTGCCCATGGAATCCTTCCAACCCAAACCATTTTATGATTCTATGATAGTTCTTATAAAGAATGTTTAATTTTCCAAGTTCTCAAAAGCCCCAGATTTGGACAGAAAGGAAGCAGACCAACCGACTCATAATTCTGAGAAGGTGGAGATGGAACAAATATTAATGAATACCAAATATATATTATTTCTTTCGATATATATGAACAGAAAACTTATGTTTTATCATGCAAGTGTATTCTATGCAGCCAATTGAAATCTCTCAGGTTGTTTAAAATATGTTATTTACTTATAATGGGAAAACACACTATTAGAACTGCACTTTCATGTATTATTTTTTAAATATTCTAGACATAGGGTTAAATTTCTAGCATCTGGCCAAAACCACACAGGATAAACAATAGCTTAAACTGCCGATCAGGGTTAAGTATTGAAAAATAAACATTAAGGTTGCCTATGCACCAAGCAATATTGCAGCTAACAAAAGAGGGCAAGCTATAGAATCTGGAGGCACATTTCTGGGTAGGAAACAAGCAAGGAGTGTGAATGCTTGCAATTTTAACATAGCTGAAGAGAAGTTAACGCAAGTACCAGAGGAACGATTTAACACTGAGATTTGCATACTGGAGGAGGTTGCTGATGCTTCAGATAATCAGGTCAAAGTCATGAAAAAAAACCCAACCAAACATCCTTCAAACTGATTTGTGACAAACTCTTCTTTCTCTCAGACATTTCCCTGGAGGCCACTTAAGTGAACTCTTTCATATTAAGTAAGCAATGCACAGGACCTCTGCCTACAGTAAATACGTCTCTTCCTGAGCTGACTTGCTGCCTGTTGCTTCCCAGGTGCACTTAGTTCTAGGGTTCTGTGTGAATTTACATCACAGAAAGCTTTATTTTCAAGGATTATCCCAGTGAAAAAGGAACCCAAGTATGCTCATATATTTCCCGGCTGATGTTTCATTTTTTCACCAATGAGTGAATTACCTCAACAAAACCAATCTGAAGAGTTACTTTAGCTCCCTTGAGAATCCAACTAATTCCCTTGAACTGGATGGAAAGGGCATGATCAAAGTGAAAATGCACGCTGAGAGATTTGCTGAAATTCTCCACCAAATAAAACAGAGAGGGCAGAACCAATTGCTTTAAGTACAGTGGGAAACAAACTTTCTACTATCAAAGTTTAAAATATGCTGAGTACAAAACAGAGGGAGACCAAAGTGTCTAATTCACCAGCTGTACGCCGAAGCTGGAAAAGAACTGATAAATGGATTATCTGAAGAGCTAAGTCCTTAAAAATCAGTTCTGTATTTTCCATTCCGTGCTCTCACTCTACCTTTCCCAAATATGGTGGAGGGTGTGTTTCCTTATGGCTGGCTGGATTGTTTAAAGTGATGCTTGTACGACCTTATGAGAGTGCGCCTTACTGACACAGATCAGAAAATACAATATACAAGTCCAGATGAACAGACAGATCTCTGTCCTAGGGGACTCTGTATCCTTCAGCACTGTGAGTCAAAGGTCCTTGATTTACATGCTTGTACTTGGGCAATGTGTGAATAACTATATTTGGAATAGAGCAAAATAAAATCACTTATAGAGATGAGGTATTAAAATTATTGTATACAAGAATCTATGAGTCATTGTATGATGCTAATGTTGCACAACACAAGAATGTCCACATTTCAAAGAAGTGAAAGGATTTATGCACTGAAGCTGACAGAGTTTGCAGCAACAACAAATAATGAGACCACTACAAGCTATTCCGATACATGCTGCACATGGCTCTAATTGCTAAAATGAATATCAAAATATCCAAATAACAGCTGCACTGGCAGGCAGGCATGAAGAAGTCTTTGAAAAATTTTAATAAGTCACATTAATAATATGCCATATAGGTAACAGGAACTGTGAAAACTAATAAAGTAGCCACCAGTTATGAGAACGTAGCTATGAGGGATATGGAGCAATTGGTTATGAGGTTCACCAGATATGTACCCAGGTGTCTCTCACAGACATATTTCAGTGAAGACATTAATTTCTGTACACCATAGACATTGTTATAAAAGAAACCACGCCAAGGAAAAAGGAGGCTGAGTAGGTAAGTAAAGGAAGGGAAGAAATATTAGTAATTTATGCTATACATAGAGACTATTTCAGATATATATCAGAATGGCACAGGAAAATACAACTGAGGGGCAAGTCTTTATGTAATCAGCTAAGCAAAAAATTTTAGAAAAGACACTAATATAGTTCCAAATACTTGTCAGAAAATGAATATGCTTACTAAAATTATGTAAATATATCAACATAATGGTTTGCATTCACATCAACATTCATGTTGATGTTGGCTCCAAAATTTGGCTTGTAAACAGAACCACGCAGTGCCTTCAAAAAAAACTTGCAAAAACTTGCAAATGCAATTATTATAATTTTTTACCATGACATCATGTCAACTATTTAAAAAAAAATTCCAAAAAAGCATTAAACCCCAGAATTTTCCAGGTCTCTAAGATCATTGTAACTTTCTAAAAATACGAAAACAACGCTTAGCACTTTGTAGCTTTTCAGTGACTTTAATGGAAATGTATGTTGTTACAAAACACCAACAGATTGTCATTCCTTATATTCTTGTTTTCAGCTTTAACTAGTGCTTGGGTGTTATTTACAATGTAAATATTTTTTTCCAGCCTGGCAATCATCATTATCATAGTCTTAATTCTATGTCCATACTTTGCAGGATAAGAAACAAAAGGAAATAATTTCCATTTTGCAGACCAATTAAAGCAGCTGGTTTAACAATCAGAGCTTTTACTAAAATATGTACATTTACATGTACTTAGCCCATTCTGCTTGGACAGTAAATCTACATAATTTTCAAGATGTGGCATGTATTACCATGAATGATATGTTAATAACTTAAAGACCCATACCATTATAACTGCCTCTCACAAAAAATCGTAGACTAATTGAAGTGATCTACAACAAACAGACAGAGAACATAAATTTTGTAGGAGAAATTAATGGAAATCTAAGCAGCTGCTATTTCACACACACTGTGGCTGTTTAACAGGTATTTGGTGGGCAGGCTTTAGGACAGGGCAGCACCCTTGAGTTCATAGAAAAGGGAAATACAGCTGTACACTCATAAAGTGCCCTGCTGAAAATTACCAAAATACGAAATTTTTACTCAGCAAGATGTTTCACAATTTCAGATTTTCTTTTATTACCAAGGCGGTCAAAGTATAGCACCTTCAAAATTTGATGGTGAATGGAACAGTGCAGAAGGATTTGAAAATGCAGAAATATTTCAGCTTTGCTGATAAATGGCAAACACCTCTGAACATTAAAGAATCTAAAATATCTTGGTTTAGTCGACTACAGTGTTTCCACATGCTTTATTTCATGCACCAACAAAATCCCTCAATCTTTTATTATCACAATATAATACCTAAAAAGAACAATTTAGTGGTTTGCTGTTTTCATTTTTGTACAGATACCATCTGCTTAACTGTATTTTATTTATTATAGCTAAAGTCAATTTATTCCCAAAGATGGCACTGAGAAAAACTTAAATGGGGCCATACCTAGCACCTCAGGGAACCAAGTAACGCATGTACTAGGACACAACAGAGTGCAGTATCCTATCTCAGCCAGTTAATGCCTAAGAGAAAAAAGTAAGGACACACAAACAGAAATACTTCTCTGCTATCACTTCCTCGCCTGCAGCAATTCACATCTCAAGGACTTACTGAGTTAAAGGTAATACCAATGTGTTTAACAGTTCTCCGTGGATTTTTCATCCTGACATTTGAATGAACACTCTTTGAATAAAGGTAATTTTTTGAACAAAGGTAATTTTTTGCCAGGAGTGTCCCATGGTGCAGATTTCCACAGCACCATTGTGTGCGTGTATGAAGATATTTCCTGTTTGTTTTGAGTATGGATCATAAAGGAGAAAAGAAGCCCAACTACTCTTTTGATAACACGAAATGCTAAAATGGAACCTGTTATGCGCAGTTTTGTCAGCCCAACTTTTCATTGGGTGACTTTTTTATTGGCCTTGAGGTGACTTGACCTGCAGTGGAATATGATTTTTCCAGTCCTTGCCCATATAAATTTGAAAATTTTTGATAACAAACATTACCCAGAGGTAGCTCAGATTTTACAGAAACAGTAATTTTCATTGGTCAACCAGTATAATTATAAATTCCAAATATACTCTACCAGCTGCAATACATCACAAATTCTGTACACTATATCAGATGGTCATAAGTGAGCTACAGTGTGTTTTTCGGGACAGATCTTACAGGTTTCCTCTCATACCAACACGAGTAGGACCAAACATCACTCCTGGACCTTCCCTGGAAAGTTCAAAATGTTTTAAATATTTCTCTTATTGCCATTTGGCCTCTCTTCAAAGCCGGGCAGTCCCATAATCTGTATCTCCTTTATGATTTATATAAAAGAATAATCCTCTAGAGTTTTTAGTGTCTGGGCAAAGTTTAATCCTAAGGATGAAGCAACTAATAACAGAAGCAGACAAGCCTTGCTTCCTTGCTACAACCCCCATATTAAAGGTCAGTCACCCTCACACTGCTGTCCCAGCCCAAAGCTTCCTGTCCCCCTCAGTCTCCAAACTACCAACAGATGAACAGATCTGGAGGTAAAAAATACCCATTTCTCTTTGCAGTGAAAAAGAAGACTTCATTACACTTCGTGAGATACTGAGCAGGTTACAGTCAGGGCATTTTCCATCTCCATACTACTTATTAAACTTATTTCCAGGCAAGAGAACACCCAACATCAAAGATTCAAATAGTGTAAAAATGCTTTTGATGCATCTAGCATTTCAAAACAATTACATGGCACCCATAGCCTTCTGCAGCACAGTTAAGTACCCTGGTGATTCAGTTCCAGCTTTCTGCCCTCAAAATCAAAGCCCTCCACTTGTCCTTTTACAAATAAAATTCTGCACAAAATGTATACTCTGCCAGAATAAGGACAATTCCAGTCAGTATGGGAATTCTGTCCATGTCATGTAAAGTAATTTTAAAATGCAGTCTTTCATGAAGAAAGTTCCTTCCTGTTCCAATCACTTTGATGGTACCTTGGAATTGTAAGAATGAGGGTTGGTTCTCAATTTTGAAGCTAATTTTGGCTCCTGTGGCTTTTGTGAACCTCTCTTTAGCTATTTTGGATATATATTGTACAGTGTAGAGATATGATGAAACTGAATTTATCTGAGCTACACCAGGGATCTATCTCAGCCAATTAGGTCACCTGCAAAGGTAAATTAGCTCATACCTGGCTAACAAAGCCAGTCTGCTTCCACTAATAAGGTAACTTGGGTCGTGCTACAGCCAATATAATATCAGAACTGTACCATTCTTTCTATGTTACCCTGATTTGCTTCTATCCCTTTTTATGGTTATACATTGCCTGAGATTATCTGAATATTCTTTAATAATTATATTGCCAACTTAAGAGGTTTTTTAAAGTGTCTCTGTCATTGGGTCTCTTGGACTAGTTTATTCATGTTGAAAGAAACCCAACTCCCCTCCAATCCAGACTTCTAACCTATGAATTTGGCAAAGATATTTCTCTACATTAGCCTTCAGAGATAGCTTTTATTTCTCTATGAACTCAAATGAGGTCACACTCATAAGCTGTTATAAGTCATGGTACTCTTCCACAATTTTCACTCCACACAGTGTGACTTCTTTCATCTTTCTAAAGACAGTTACCAAAACTGTTGCCAGTTTTCATAGCAAAGTCTCAACTCCTAATTTTTTAATTGCTGGATAGTAATGCAGAGATCCATTTCTCTCTGTGAAAACAATTGTCTTAATTTAAGGTTTAGGATTTTCTAATAGCAAGACACTTTCTCCTTTTATTTAAATGCAGTAATAAAATGAAAAATTATAGATGAATTAATAAAACAAGTCTGTATTCCAAAATTTTCACTGAGGGCAATAGAATGTTGAAGTCTAACATGCAAAATGAAAACAACTGTATGAACAAATTAAAACACAACCTCAGAAGTCAGCAGTTTACCACCTTGCACATCAAAGCCCCTGTCTGACAGCCCTCAGGATGACACAGTCCCACATACATTGCTCAACTCCCTTCCTGTTAGCCACCAGTAAAATGAAGACATTTCAGTGCAGAATTTAGGCCAAGAAAGGGCTTTTTTGGCATCACCCCTTAACATACTGTGGGACTGACCTTGAACAACTGATGACTCCTATAGCTATATTCACCATTCTTTTTATACTTGTTCTAGGAAACAGCTTTTGGTCCTTTCCAGGTATTTTTTCATACAGAGAATAGCCATCACACTCCATTTCCCACAACCTAATTTAAAGTGAGGAAAGCTAAAGTGTTGCAGTAAAATAGCAACTGACCTTGTTTACCCAAGATCGTATTTTGATTCAGTATTAAAGTACCCCATAAATAAGCTCTTTCCTCCACAGTCTTAGAAGAGTATGTATCTCAGTAATGGCTAAAACAAAACCAGGGTCATAAAGAATCTTTACTCACAGAACATTTATATGCCCAAGTGAAATATATTTGTATGTACTCTAGATTTTTAGACCAAACTCAGCAAGGCAGACATTTCTCTACAGCTTTTTACAATTTCTACCCTTCTACTATTGACTATAAAGGAAGAAAGTATATTTGATAGCTCAATATCCTTTGCCTTCAGGCAAACATACACAGGGTATTCGAGTCTTGATTTATACTTGAGTATTAAAACCAATTTAATGTAGCATTTTGCAAAAAGGAGAGGATGTACTGGGCTTTTAAAGGGTACCATTGCCATTGATTCCTTAGTGCATGTGCTGGGTTTGGCTGGGGTAGAGCTAATTTCCTTCACAGTAGCTGGTAGGAGACTGTGTTTTGGAGCTGTGCTGGACACAAGGTTGGTATCACAGGGATGTTTTCGTTATCACTGAGCAGTGTTTGCCTTTTCTGCCACTCTCACCACCCCATCTGCGAGTGGGCTGGGGGTGCACAAGGAGCTAGAAGGGGACATAGCCAGAAGAGGTGACCCCGACTGACCAAAAGCACATCCCGTAACATCTGGTGTTATACTCAGCCTATAAAGTTGGGGGAAGAAGGAGGAAGGGAAGGATGTTCACAGTGATGACATTTGTCTTCTCAAGTCACCATTATACCTGATGGAGCTCTGCTCTCCTGGGGATGGCTGAACACCTGCCTGCCCATGGGAAGCTGTGAATTAATTTCTTGTCTTGCTGTGCCTGTGTGTGGGTTTTGCTTTACCTATTAAACTGTCTTTGGCTCAGCCACAAGTTTTCTCACTTTTTCCCTTCTGATTCTCTGCTTCATTCCACTGATAGAGGAGTGAGCAAGCAGCTCATGGGGCTTGGCTGCTGGCTGGGGTTAAACCATGACAGTGTTTTTTCCCAGTATTGTCACCCTTAATTCTAAGAAGAGATTAAATGAAATTGTATTGACTATTTCAGGAAGCAGGAATATTCTCTTAAGGTAAAGATAAAAATTTAAATGCAGTAATTCACTATTAATGTCACCTCTGTTGTTCAGTCTCATTGTTTTCACTACAAACAGTACAGCTTGAACTGTAAAAAATTGGATGTTTATACACTAAATAATGGCAGAAAACAAATTTTAGTATTCCTTCATGTAGGTGTCCTACATGGAAACAACAGCTATTGAAATAATAGGTTTTTGAAAGAAGAAATCTTTGGAATAGACTTTTTGTCAGGACATTCTTTCAGGACTTTCATCAGAAAGCAGAAATTCTAGCACAGAACAGAACTAAGTACAATGTATTTGTTCACAGAAGTAGAAAAGAAATATGCTGTTATTTCCAGTGGCTGTTATTTGCTGACTCACCTTTCAGAATGATATAACTCTTCTTTTAAAGAGGATGACAAATGCCATCCTCTGCTTAGTCTTTTCCTCCCTGTCAGAGTTCAGCTATCATAAAGGTAATTTGTCCTCCTGTGATACATCAAATCATTATGTTCTTTTGTATTGTTTATCCTATTGATCCCTATTATTGAAAACTCAATGACTAAATGAAGAACGTTCTTCGATGGGGCATCAATGGCCTATGAAGCTTTCTTCCTCCCTACTGGATGGTGCAACTCAGGGATTAAGCCCCAATCACCAACCTGTTTACCTTAATAGACAATTTTAGCTTATTTCTAGGCCACATTGCTGGATTTCCCTTGTTAGTTACTGTAATGAATACCAGTCTTTTTTGTCAATATTTCAAATATGATAAAGTATTCAGGTATTAAGGTTATGTCTTCCCTCTAAGAAGATTCTTTGGAAGTCAGCCACCAGATGCACCCTGTTTAGCTATAATTCCTATAGTCTCAGAAGAACTTCTGTTCCTAAATATTAGCACTTTTGATATTCAGCTAGAGTATGAACCTAACTTCTGTCTTCCAGAAGGTAAAACGAGATGATGACAACAAGAAGACTCTCTCGTTTTTACACACCTCAATAGTACTGAAATACACAGAGCTTGTGTAGGATTAGTTACTACAGCTGTATTGGTCTTCTTCAATGAGGAATATGTAAGCTCTAGGATAAGACAAACCTGCTAAATCAGACTTCTCTTTCTCCTCAACACCTCCCTAAATCAAAAATAACAACTCTGTTATCATTGACAGGGATGGTCAAACACTTTGTACATGACAAAAAAATCCACTCCTTTATATATTTACACAAAAAGAACATTTATAAAAATAAGATCTCAGGATATTTGTTTGTGTGTGTGTGTGTGTGTGTGTGTGTGTGTGTGTGCGCGCGCGCGCGTTTTAACGATAGCATTTATGGGAATGAAAAAAATAGTAGACCACAGTGCTGGTAGATCCACTACACGCGGCAGCAGTGCACCTCCTACAGATGACAGAGTTGCACAGATCTGGGGTTCCTCTTTCTCTGTCCCCATGCAGCACCCTTCACTCACTTTTGGATGCCCTATGGAGCTTTCACCAGCAGATACAATTCATGTTGTATGAGTACAATTCATATTCTCAGATTCTGCATTACTGGGACTTGCTACTTTGTTGAGAAGTGTTCATATTTTCCACCATTTTAGCTGCTTTCAGTATCTGTTTTTAATTCACTTCTAACTGATAATACATCCTGTTGAATGCATCAAATAAGGTTAGACTCTCAACTTAGGAAATGCAGCTCCAGTCCCAACTGACAACATCCCATCAGTGATGGGATTTTCCTAGTTAGGAAATTACCTTGTCAGCAAGGCAAACGTCACATTTTTAACACAACACCAATCATCAGCTAAGCCAATAACATGAGTTGGAAAAAAATTAGCAAGAATCACAGAACAGCCACCAGCTTCTAATTTCTTCTCCTCTGCCTCTGTTAGCCACTCCAAATGTCCTCAGAGCCTGGATTTCAGCACATGGCACATTCAATACGCCTTTGATGAATTCCTGTAAATGTCCAGGTTTTCTGCTCCAGTATTCTCAAATATTCCTGCTTCCAAGAAAACCAGATTTATAACGTGAGGGGAGGCTGCATATTTCTGGCACATGCAGTTGTGCAGATGTTATTCCTTAAGGAAGACTATCTTGATTGCCTCTGTGAATAATGGCTACGAGATGGCAAGGAGCCAACAGTTCTCTTATAGCAGAAGGTATAAAACCACTCTCCTACTGAAAGAAGGCCCCCAGTAGGATAATATATTATTACGCATGATTCAAATTACAGGATCTGCAGCAGGGGAGCTAGTGGCTGAATCAGGACAGCCGCATACAGAATACTGATGATGGGGTGATGGAACGCATCATGCATTGAAAGAGCTATGGTTTAGTGTTTAAATCCTCTGTTTTTCAAAGTGACTAGAAGGATCAATATATAACTGAGGCACCATAAACAAATTGTACATTGCTGTGTGTGTGGAGGGGGGAAGTTATCGTGTTGTCACAAAAATTCTATTTCAGTCTACATCTTTAAATAAAATTTTGCTTTACCAAAGGCTTGACCTCTTGAAGCCCAATAGCAACAGATATAGCTTTAATTTAATAACACAATATTGAATTTGTCTCATATCTGATTCTGTTTCAGCTATTAGAATACTGAAGAGCAAAACCTTGCCTCATTAGATTATGCAGTCTGAAATCTCTGCATTCCACAGTATTCTGGGCTGGTCTTAAATTGTTCGCTCAACAAATTACTTTACCCACAAAGAACTAAATCCAAACGTTCAACACAATGTTGGCTTGCCCAAATGTTTTCCATTTATAATTGAACACATCTCAAGAAAATTTACACATTTGTTATTTAAAAAAAATAAAATTACAAAGCCACACCAAACCTACTCTTTAATATTAAAAGCTGGCTAGATAGTAGTTTTTCAGTTTGAGATCTAATCTTTTCTGTGTAGATTAAGCAAATTATAAGTAAAAATAGAAATAGCTAAACAAAAATTCTATATTTCGCTTTGCTGCAACATACCCTGAAGCAGTATGCAAGCTCTCCCTTGACTTCCTTTCATACTGGCTCTTGTATTCATTTATTCTTGTAAATGGATGCAAATCAGGTGCATTGTGTCGAGGTGGAAGGAAGGGGGTGAAATTTGTTCAGAAATGATCTCAGTTCTATTCATTAATAAAATGACATCTTGGCTGAAAGTGGTGAAGAATGAAATATAACAATACTGAACTTCACTCAGTTGTAACAGATGCATGTAAGAACCTTTAGAGAAAGCCAGATATGTAAAACGGCCGCAGCAAAATGATTTCTGAAGCATTAGAATAAGTACTTAGACTGTGATGGCAGCTAAAGATGCAAACTCAATGCTGCAGCAACACCCTTTTTACCTTCCAAGACAGTTAAAGGTAATCTCAGCCTATAACTGGAGGAAGCAGCACCACATTAGGTAAAGACTACAAGAAGACAAACATACATGAAAGAAAAATATATGCACAATATTAACGATAAAAGACACTTTTAAAGGTTTCATGGGGCCAACAGAAAAAAAAAATGGAACAATGCCCATGGTTACCTGCAGAGACAGCACACAGTTAAAAAAAAAAAATCAAGAAATTGTAGCCACCGTTTTGCATAGCGATTCAAATTATGCTGGCAGAATAATTAATGGAGGACCTAATCTCTGTGAGGAAAAAAAAAAAAAAA
>VWZG01000661.1:597895-741969 GCA_013396735.1 Grallaria varia | reverse complement strand
AAAAAAAAAAAAAAAGAAAAATCAGGAAATTCAGGAAAACAACCCCTCATTTTACTTTTGTTATTTTCAACACCTCAGAATTTAGCTTTTCATTAGGACTTTGATAAGAGCCTTAACTAACAGGGAATTTTGTGTTAAGGTTCTAATTCTACCACTATCTAAAACACTGGTTTGTAGTTTAGTATTAAAAAAAGAAAATAAAAAATTAGTAATATTTAATATGTACCTGACAAACAAATCCACATCTTCTATCATAATTTCACCTAAGTGCTAACATATCTACAGTACACCCCCTGTTACAAAATAGGCTTCAGTTGTGAAATCCATGGAGACAATATGACCACATAAAGAACATTTAGGTAAAGACTCAGCGAACAAGATGCACCTGAGATGTACAATTGGACTGTGGAGATGAAACACATAATTCTAAGTTAAAATGACAGCATTAAACTAATGCTTGCTGCATTGCTATTCAATGACTGAGCCTACAGCTTGCTGGAATAAGTGATCCCCTTTATACGAATTTCAGTACTTCAAGGAATTGACATAGACATGGATTTTGCTGTACACTCTCTGTCCCATATGTAGCCATATGGTGATACTGCAGCACCTTTCCTCTGCTCTTTTTTTTTTTTTTTTATTTTAAATGCTTACAGGAGACAGACATTAAATATCCTCCCATTCTTCAGCATTATCACCTGATTAAGAGGCCATTAGGTATACTAGGGTCTTGCTCTGACAGAACAATGAGAATTGTCCCACTGTCAAAAAGAATTTAATTTATTGCCCAAATCTACACAAGATTTCCATGAATTTCCTGTTAAAATATAAAGATGAGAAACACAGCATATACTTTCTTTCCACAAAAGTAACACACAGATCTGAATGTGTTTTTCCTCTTCCAGTGTCGGGAAATAAAGAAAATTCTCTAGGGCTCTGATCTACCTGGCCCACTGTTTCCATCTTTTCTAATTTCACTCTGCTTTTCAGGGGCTATAGAAGTCTGATTCTGGCCCCTAAAATCTGGGATGACAAAACTCAATTTTCCCTAACCAGTAATGAGAAGATTTCACCCTGCTTGATACAACTGTTCCATATGCCAACCTGCATTAATTCAAACAACACATCCCCATGGCCTTTGACAAGTGACATCACAGCAGAGTTAGAGAACTAACACTGATACTGCTGTTGCTTTCAGGTGTCTTGTTTTCTACAGGGGTTGTGAGCATTTATATAGAGACACTCTGCAACTAATAAAAAATGCTAAACCCACTGAGGAGTACAGGATGGTAGTAAACCAAAACAAATCAATTCATCATGCCAGTCATTTCCATGATGCAAAATGGACTAACCTTCTAGATATTTTCAAGCAGAAATATGAAGAATGATAATATTTACACATGCCAACAAGAACCACACATGTTTATGTGCAAGGAAAAGATCAGAGTTGGACTAAAAAACCTCCAATTGGTATTGCTGTAGGGTAAAGGTACATGTTATGCATGGACACTGAGACAGTAAATGATAAGACTTGCTTCATAAGCACATGCAAAAAAATTAATGTTTAGACATGATTGTTCCCATATGTGTTATTCCAAATGCAAAGAAGATATTTTTTTCTTCCCTCAAATTCTGAAACTTGAAGTAATAACTACTTTTTTTTTCCAGAAAGCGCTCCAGCTGTTTTGTTTTCTCTGTTCCTCCTACACACTGCACTCAATGTACTCAATTCTTCACATTTCACCAATAGTACGGGGGAAGGTGCATGGAGGAGAATGAAGTGTTACATACACCTTTTATTATTTATTGCCAGACACCAAGCATACTTCAAAGACAGGTGTGGCTGGCTAAAACCAGTCAAGAAAGCTCCCTTATGTGATAAAATTTTGCTTTCTGAAGGAAAGTAGGGCAGCTCCACAGGACAAATGCAACTAAAGCAATGGACAGTGGTCAAGTCTCACAAAACCTCAACAGAAAAAAGGGAACATTTTCCCTTAATTATTGTCAGATAACATGTATGGCATATATGTCACCTGTTGTCTTATGTACATCTCTCCAAAGGAGCGCTGTGAAGCCTTTTTGGTGTGGACATTTACACAGCCCAGCCTCAAAACACTGCGTGTCTCACTTGGCCACAACCATGTCCTCTCAAGTGCCACAACCCACAGCCCCGATCCCGTTTTGAAAGCTACACCCTGCTGTTTGTGAACACCCAACAAGGGATTACTTCACCTCTGTTTTCTCATCCTGAAAAGCCGAGGCTGATTTCAAAACTGAAACAGTCAGTCTCTTGTCACTGAAAATTTGATCAGGTGTTGCTCCATTGCAGCAGTTCAGGTTACATTTCTAACAAATGCAACAAGCAGCAAAATGCTTTCAGCTATTAAATCCTTAACATGAGCTGAAAGTAACTCAAACCAGCTGAAACGAAGTGCGAGGTACATGGATAGTGTCGTTATTCTTGTTGCTACACTTTTATTCTGCTGTTGATAACTGATGACACCCACTGGAACACGATCCTTTATTATTTTTTGAACTCTGAATAGCATCACAGTTCCAAGTGCTACATTAACTTCTGAGAGATTTCATTATAACACTCTAGCAAAGCAGGAAACGTGATGAGAAGGTCGATTTTTCCTGACATGACCAATCTAATAGGGAGCCAGACTTGCTTTCACTTAAAATGGAAATGAAAGGAAAAAAAAAAACCCTAACCTAGATCTATCTTTTGCTGCAATAATAATCGTCTTTATCCATCATGCTACTCATATCCCAGTGTACCATAAATGGTCCAGTAAAGTACTGAATGAACCACACCGTCTGGAAATGGTTGTACCTGCCAGACAGGGTATTAGAAGGTTAATAAAACACATATCCAACCTTTTAGTAAGATTACCACAAAGAGAGGGACTGTTTTGTCCCAAGTAGCTCTGTGCACTCTTAAGACTGAGCAAATGAAAAATCCTTCCTTCCTCTTCCTTGTCCCCTGCCACTACCCAAGAAGAATATTTGCCTTACAAATATGTCAAGGTTATGGATACACATCCATAAATGCAGCTAGATGAGTGAAAATAAGGGCACACGTCTGGTAATCAAATCCTCTGGACAGAGCTGAAAATGAGAACAAGGTTCTTAGATGGGAAGAGAGGCACCCAGCCAGGAGAGCAAGTCTCAGCAAGAAGGGGGAGGTGATGCAGCTCACTGACCATGTCCATGGAGCTCACGGGACTGAGTTCCCAGAGGGTTCAGTGAGAGGATGTACAAAAAAAAAAAGAGAGAAGGAGGTGCAGGTGCAATGGAAAGCTGAATGGAACTCTGTCCTCCAGAGAATGGGGGTGAGAAGACTGAAATTAAAGGAAATACACAGCTTGTTTTAAAGCTTGTGGACCCCATTCTCCCCCAGTATTGATAACGCGCTCTTCAGAGATGATTCCTGCCCCAGAAAGTTCCACAGTCGACATGTTTGTACAGGATCTTGCACATAACAGGACCTTGACCTCTGGATATTGCAGAAATATAAAAAAATTAATCAAGGAAATTAAAAAAAACAAACAACAGTAATAGGAGGTGAAATCAAATCCCTGAAAATGGAAAGAAATGGAGAAGGTTAAGCTCCAGTCAACAGAAGCTGGACTTGTTTTCAGAGAATTGCTTCGTAACTGATGCTCATATGACTGCAGCTAGATCAGTTTAAAGACTGCAGCACAATTCTGAATTCAGGCCAAATTTACCTGACAGAAGTAATATCAAATACTGCTGCAAAGTGTATTATAAAGAAACCAACACCATCAGCAAAGGTTTATACAAAGAGAGAGAATCAATCTACGTGTAATATTGCAGAAAGAATTAAAGGATAAATTATGTTTTTCTTCAGATAAAGAGTTACATATGCCTCAGAAAATTGCTTTTCTTGAGTTTGTTATTGTTTTAAAGCAATAAAGATAAATTGAAAAAGTAAATCAAAAAATATCCTAAGCTCATCTCCAAATAATATCTGTCACCATGGCATCACCATTTTCCAGTTGGCTTGTCTTTTTAAGAGGTCTAGAAGGCTCTGAATTCCTGGAATGCTAAAAAATTACTCTTTGGGCTTCACACTTGTGTTTATTAGGACTGAACATAAAACTTAGATCTATAAGCCCTCATTTCCTCCCACAGTTCCCCCTCCGTTTTATCTTCATCACTCATTCTGTGTTGGAAAAGCCTTATTAGCAATGCTTTCTCATAGCCCAACGATTCAAATCCATATTCAAGTTTATATCCAAAGTAGATCTGAAATGGACTAGTTAATTACAGCAAATCCTATATATTTTTTGAAAACAAACAAACAAAAACAAAAATGTAAACAGCATCAACACAAAAAAAACCAAACCAAAAACAACAACAAAACAACAAACAAAAAAAATCAAACATCACCAATCTCAAACAAAAGCAAACAATTGGGAAAAACTAATCAGAAAACTAAGCACACACAATCCTGCCATGGACAACCTGACTCTAGCTGATATTTACATTGCTCTCTTACTCTTCATATATTGTTCTTACTTTGTACACATCACTTTCTTTTTTTTTTTTCTTTCTTATAACACTTTCCAAACAAGAACTACGAAAATGATCTGTTGCACTCCTCAAATGCTGATGTCCTCCTTTGAAGAGTTTCTCCATTCCATTTGTTATTATTGTTTATGTTCAAGTCATAGTTTCCAATGCATGGCTACTGAACACATTTCAGATTAGTTATTTATTTTATTTTCAGAACCAGCAATCACTCATGGTGGAATATTTTAAGAACTGCACTGAAACGTCCCCTTTGTAAAGCTGCTGTCCAACAGTGGATTCCTAAAAGAGCATCCTCCCTACTGATAATCACTTTTTCCATCTTCCAGGAAGAACATTCCTATGTTGCCCACTTAGCATTGCACACCATAGTAGGCAGGCAGTGCAGGAACTGAGCGTGTTAAAAGCTGCTCTGAGGTCAAGAGTGCTGTCCAGAAAATACTTCTAAAGTTGTGTAACCATCTAAAATATCAGGCTTTGGCTCAGGATAACTGGGTATCTAAGTATTTGGATTTTTCTCTCTTCAGTGCTGAAATGGTAGTAAGTTATTCCACAAAATGAAGCTGTCTGATTCACGACAGAGATAGGAAATACATATGTTACTACCAATTGACGAAAATTCTGTTTGACACTGGTTCATGCTTCATTAATGCACGCCAGTCCAACACCAGAGACTGACAACTTCTTCAGAAAGAACAAGGACAATCCCTTTATTTTTAATTTTCAAATGTTAACCCCACTTCTATATATTTTTAAATTATTATATCATAGAAAATTTCCTTTTCTTCTGATCCTGTTGTGATATGACTCTGATCAGTAGTAACAAAGAAAAGTGACATTTCTGTACAACCCTTGAAAATCTCATATGATATATGAATTATTTGTTTTTCTTAACATTTTTACTAGCTTGTAGTATTTAGCCATATTTGATGGAAAACTTTTCTCTCGGTGTGGCTATGGAATTAATTTGAATTAAATTTGTATTGGTAACAAAACCCTGCTGATTGTCTGTCTGATCCATTGAAAAATTTTCCTTTTCCTTTACCTAACAGTCATCACAGTTGTAAGACAAACATTGGGTTGTTTCTTCATAGCTGATGAGTTTGCCTTCAAGATAATAGCACGCAGGTCGACCTACAAAAAATACATTTATCCAATGTTTGCAAAATACATATTGTGGTATTATTTGGGGAAAAAATTGCTGGCCTAGATTTGTTGCTTTAGTTCTATCAGCCAAGACACTTGGCACATACTTGGAGACAACTACAAGGGTCAGTACAGTCTGAGCTCTGGCACTGGTGACGATGATGTTTAGCTTGCTCAGTTAGAGTCCTTTGCTCACAGGGAACAGCAAAGAAGTTTCACCTATTGTTTGACAGAATAAAAGTTTGAGAAAAGACATCTGCAAAAATTCTTTAACCTCCTTCTCCGTCCCCAGCTGCATGAATCTCTCCAGGATAAGTAGAATAAACAGTTGAAAAGCACTGCTTCCAATCAACAAAACAATATTCAGAGGTATTTTCAGGAGCCCTGCCTGTCCTATATGTGTATATGTGATCCAAACAATTTTAAGACATTTTTATTACCCAAATATTCGGATACAAACTTCCCAGACTATCACAACGTCTTCTTCATTCCTATTCGCTTTGCAATCTGATGGAAGAAAAGTCCACATGAACTTCAGTCCAATACATGCTGTCAGTCTTGGTCCTCTGTACCAAAACATGAGGCACCAAGAAGCACACCCTGTGTCTGTCTTCTTTCTGTTCACTCTTTGTTTGTTTTAAGGTAGACTAGTCAAATCTGAAAAACTAAGCTTTCAAACAGTCAGCTTTAACTCATTTATTTTAGTTGCGTGTTTATCAAAAAAAAAAAAAAAGATAATACTAATTTTTAATTATGTGGAATTAATCTGGTTTATTTTATAGGATTAATCCAGGTATGTTCAAAGACATCAGCCTCTCTCAGTGGAATAAAATTGAGAAAAGGAACTAGCATACAGAAAACCAGGTCTGAGTGACAAAAGGTTGTCTTTAAAATAGAAAACTACAGCGGTTTTACATAAGAAATTTTAGAGTTGTATTTTCCTTCATTTGAAATCTCAATCACAGTGCTCTAAAGAAAAACATAAACAGAGGTACAAATTAAATAAGTTCACAACTCAACTGGAGTATTTATTTTATGTTTAGGTCATCCATCAGAGGTCCCTGGATATTGGGTGTTCCTAGTTTGAACTAGATTATCTGTAGCAAGTGAAATTTTACAAAAACTTAAATAAAAATCCATGGAGGGTGTGAAAGTTGCTTCACAGAAAATGACCCAAAAAACCTTCTCTCCTTCTCAATATTTTTAACTGGACCAGAAGATGGTGCTTTTAATACATACGAAAGACATTAAAATATGTTATAAAAGTGGGATAGCTTTTGCCCCTGTGTCACACCTGTGATACATGACAGTGCAGGCTGTGGGGAGGGAAAGCAAAGAGAATTTTTTGCTGGATTTTGGGCCTTCTCTAAGAATTATGGAGCAGGCAAAGAATCTATTTGACAAGACAACTTTACTTTCTATCCAATTTGTAGAGCAAAGCCAAGGAACACTAATCCATCTGATTATAAATATCGCACAGTCAAATGGTCACTTGAATAAAAAAAAAAAAATTGTATTTTGTGGCCTGTACCTGCCACAGATCCCATCTTTGCCCTGAATAATAACTAGGACAGGCAGCTGCACATTGAAAATTAAGGGCTGGATTTGATAAATGAGCAAAGCACTTCCCATACACCTTAAGAACACGCTTAAACCCTCTTTACTAAAATAAAACTTCAAAATGAGCACAAGCGCTTGCTGATTTGTGAAAGAAGCAAACAGTGCGGAGCTTTTTTATAGCCAAAACTTAGATGAGAGCTATGCCACATATTGCTGCAGATTTTCCTACTAACAAAGCCTTAAAAAAAGAAGCCTTTTTCATTTCCCTAAAACAAATACAAACCAGCTTTATTTGAAAGAATGACAAAAATGTTGTTTTGGTTTGGGGGGGGAGGTGTTGTTTTGAATTTTTGTTTTCATTTTTGGTTTTGGAGGGATTCTGATTTTTTGATTTTTGGGGGTTTTTTGTTTTGTTTTGGTTGGTTTGTTGTTTGGGTTTTTTTTTTCCTCCTTTCTTCTTTTTAACACTGTGAGAAAAAGACACCCTGGCTCAAAATAACAAATACAAAAAGCCAAGCTGTGGTTCTTCCCTCTTGTGGCCATGGGACACAAATGAATGTAGATTACCTTTTGATTTCTATATTGCAGTCTGTTCCATAAATTGCCAATGAACTACATTTGAGATGAAGTTAAATGACCCACTTTGAATAAGATTGAGTAAAGGCAGGTGGAGGCACTTGGACTGAGAACATGGACACATCTATCTTCAGCTGAAAGCTAGCATTTGAATTTGGGACAGAAGTTCCTCTTCAGAACAGCTGATTAAAAAAAAAAAAAAAAAAGGGCATGAAATAAAAAATACTTTCCTTTTGATTGAACAACACGAGGTCTGTAGTTCCTCTCCTTCTCAAGTTAAAGCCACAAGAAAATCATCCACGGAAAAGGTCTTTTCTTGGCTGAAGTCAACAGCAACCAGCATTTTGTTGTGGCCACAGTTTCAGCACCAGCAGCCATTGAAGGAGAGTGGGATGTTGCTGTTACCAAGGGTTGGTCAGCCAAAAAGAGATATATGACACAAATATGAGAAAACCGAATTATCTAAAGAATGGGTAATTTTTTTAATTCACTCTGTGTAGTGTTACTCATAAGAAACCTGAACAATCTATTCCCCTATCTTTCACAGCAGTAGAAAAATGTAGACAGAATGAAATCTTTATGAAGCTATTTATAGTCCCTACTAACCCAGTTCAGACTGAGGACAGTGAGGAATACATCTGGCCACTCCCCCAGCCAAAATTAGTTTTACAGCTGGCAATTCTAAAAGGCCATGCCATTATATCAGTTAGTCGGCTGACCTATAAAATCTAACAGGTTGCAAACCCAGATTCCAGAAGAAGACAGCTGAGCCAGACTATAAATTTCCTATGCTTAGATAATTTTGATTATTTATTTTTCAAATTAACTGAGACTATGTTCCTGTATAAATCATAGTTTATTTAAGAGAACACAAACTCTCATCACGTCAAGAATTTTTGATTGAGTGATTTGAGACCAATATTGCAAACTTGAAGACCCCAGGACAGCTCCAAGCATTTGCAGAATATAATTAGAATATAATTTCACATTCTGATTTACCATATATGCATCAAAAAGATAGAACGACTTTTTGTGATAGAGTTAATGTTTAAACTAAGTCACCCACTGGTGTTCACTAGGCAAGAAGGCTGGAGAATGCTGATGCTTGCCCAGTTCCCTCTCTTCCCCTCTGTCCCATCAGGATGATACAAGGATGATTCCATGTAGAGAACGCTTTCAGGACACAGTAATTTTGTGGAAGGGTTTCCCCCTAATCCCTCAATGCTTTATATCACACACAAGGCTCTGGCTCTGATCTAAGTTTTGGAGAATCTCTCTACAGAAGACTATATCCGCAGTTTGCATAGTCACAAAAACCATCATCTACATCTACTAAGTAATTTATTTCTAGAAGTCACTGCTGCTCTTCTTAATGTATAAATACAACAATAGGCAGGACCGAACCTCCAACTCACCGGATGCCACTTTCCCAGGGACCAGGAGAGACTAGGTAGAAATTTTTTGCAGCCCATGAAACCATGGAAAGTTGTCACACTGGGAAGCAAGACTGGAGAAAAGGCCCCCCCCTGCGTTGGCACATCTCTTAGGTGCAGTTCTGTGCTTGCTCCCTGAGCTCCACTGAGAACTCCCTCTCATCTGAGCTGTAGGCTGCCTGCCTGCTTAACCCTGCATTCCAGAAGTTTCCTCCACCCAGGAACACTCAAGTGGTGCCAGAAGAGCAGTCAGTCCCCATTTTGAGGCTTGCACCTCACCTGCTCAGGTGCACCCCTTCTAAGAAAGATAAAGTAGAACATCCGCCCATCTAACTTTGAACAATTAGAACAGTTATAGCATTCATCACAATTTGAAGAACAGCTCCCAGAGAAAAGGTTCACTGTCAAACCGGGGTTGTATCATGCAAGGCCTCTTGGCAGAAATCTGGGAAGCTTTAAATATTTTCATTAACAGCTTGGACAGAAAATAAGTTGGAACATTTATGGCTATCACTGAGCTGGGAGGGGTTGCAGGCGCCCTCAAGAGCGGGATTAGATTTCATCCTCGTTTCAGAAACTGGATCAGAGCTGCAATACCACCAGGGTTCAATTAAACGAAGACAAAATTTAAATATTTCTCTTTAAAAAAAAAATGAAAACATAATACAAAAGGGTACCTGGCCAAGCAGCAGCAACTGCAACCGGGCTGATGTTACAACAGCTCAAACTGAGCAGAAGTAAAAAACTTCATGCTGGTAAACGTCAATCTGAAAAATAATTTTTCAAGTGTTGTGGAAAAGACATGAGAAGTAAATTTTCCACCCTCCTGGCAATGAGGAGGCTCAGCAGAAACACTGTTGGGTTGGGCCATTTCTCCTTGAGAGAGGCAAAGAGGCTGCAGAGAACCCCGAGGGAAACCTTCAGCCTGACAAGGGGTTTCACAGTCTTGATCTGGGAAGAAGGGTCAAGGAAACTGGATATGTTCAGTATAACTAAAAGATTAGCGTTTAAAAAGGAAGGGCTTAAAACAGTTACAGTATTTAGAATTTATTATAAATCAGGCAACAAATAATTTCTCTCCATAACTACCAAGAGATAGGATAAGAACTTATTCAATTATTTTTCAGCAAGAAGGATTTCAATTAAATATTTTTTATAGGAGAATTTTTTCACTCTAAATGTACAGGCGAAGAGTGAGTCTGTGTCACTGCTTTTGCTAGAAGGGCATATTGTCAGAAGGAAAAATAACATAGGCCAATGCAAGTGTTCCAAGCTCATGCACTTAAATACACAAAAATGACAGCACTGGAGTCTCTTTGCAGATTTTCACAAACCTAATTTTTCCAGGGAGTTTCAGAAAAGTTTCAGTGAGGAATCTGCTGGAATGGAGTCGGCCTGCTTGCAAAAACTCTGACATGAAAAATAAATGTTTTTTTCCTGACATAGAATTGGCAACTTTTGCAGAACAAAATACTGTGCTTGTTATTGTGATGGGAGAGGGGAAGGTCAACATCAAAGAACAGCGAAAGAAAAATACTGCATCAAAAATTTTGATCTTCAGAGATCCCTTTGGCAGAGTATTTATAAAACAAAAACAGCTAACAAAACACAATTATACAATAGACTTGGAAAAAAAGCTGTCACTCTGCCAAGTGACACATGAGATCCTTTTGGTAACAGGATAAATTGGTGACACATATAGTTTAATGGTTCAAGAACAACTGCATATTTCTTTTTAAAGGTACAGTACAGTGAAATTATATTAAATAATGAAATTGTTATTTTTCACTTTTAAAAAGGAATGTTAATTGTTGCCAAAAAACTGCGTGTCCCTACCTGCACACTTGCCATTAGCAGTCTTCTCTCCTGAAAAAAAAAAAAAAGGAAAAATAAATCAAAATCAGGAAGAAGTTCTCATTACCAAACCCATGTTTAATAAAAGAGAAATAAATTAAAAATTAAATATAGAAATAAATGCTTTATAAAACATAAAGAGATGCTTTTCGTCCATGATCAGGTGATTAATTTTTGAAAATATAATACAAGTTAGAGGCTTTCTTGTGGTTTTCTTTAAAGAATATTTTAGTGGGTTAAGAAAACAGATAGTAAAATGGCCCTTGGCATGCAGCTGTGATTCCAGCTGTGGATAGATGGTAAGGGGCAAATGAACATGCCAGAAGAGGAAATGGATGTGCATCTCCTTCAAATCCACCTGTGCTCACCTGGGACAAATATCCTGCTGCTGGCACTTGTCATCACTGGCACTGCTACTGATGGTGTCCAAGGAAACCCAGTTCTGTATTCTTTTTAGGAGATCCCATCCTTCACTTTGATACATCATGATTTCCTGGGAATTAATAATAACTTCCAGTGTGGAAAAAAAAAAAAACCCAAACGTGATGAGTAAGATTTTTCATCTTTAAATTCCATTTCAGATAGGGGATTTCATACCCCTATTTCACCCATCATGCATAAACCTAGAAAAAACAAGTGCCAAAATTTTTTATTTAGAAGAACTCAATGGAAAACAAAACTGAGTCCTCAACTAAAATGAGGATCTCAAGCATGAGGAAGGCACAGATCAAAGGATATTCTGTGTTCTGACAAAATTTACTTCTTTAGTCTACAGTGGCCAAAACAGTGTCACTACCTGGAAATATAAATAATTTCTAAATAAATTGAAACCTTCAATCCATAAAAACATGACTCAGAAATTTTCTGTGGAAGAATCAGTGACACTGAAAATACAGAATAAGCATCTAAAAGAGGGGGGTTTGCTCGCATTGCAGTGGGGAGGCTGGTTGGTGGGGAGCTTGGTCGGGGGTTTGTTATTTGTCATTCTTGGTCCTACAGGCAGTTTAAAGAATTATGCCAGAGCCAACAGCTACAACCTCCTACAAGATATTCCTGTCTATTCTATGTTAAAATACACTGAAGACGTCTTTAAGGACGCCATACATCTGGTAAATTTCAATTACAATATGGGCAGAAGGATAAAGTTCTCTAAAGACAGCATTTAATAGGCAAATAAATGACCTGAAAACAGATCGACATGACCACTTGCAGATTTTTAATGCCCAAAATCGAGGTTTTAATGAAAATAAGACATTGGCCTCATTCTAATTTCCCAAATCCATGCATGAATAATTGTAAACTTCCCCAAACGCAAAGCATTTAGAGAGGGGCTTGTTGCTGCTGGGGGACGTGTGGGGAGTGGAAAGAGATTTTGTTTTGTTTGGGGATTTTCTCTTCAAAAATGCCCAAAAATGAATTTTGTTTCAACTTTTTACCCCCCAAAAATGTAATCTAAACACAGACAGATATGGTAAACTACAGTCAAACAAGCCACCATCCAAACAACAGCTCTGTAAAATACCTTCAAGTAAGCTAAGTTAAATAAAGCAATTCCATTTTAATAATCCACATAGATTACTAGAAAAAAGGAATTCTATTTGTTGATTTAAAAGATGCCACCGTTATGCTTTGGTTAATCTGATAGTGTCTTTGTAAGCTGTTCACGTAAGACCTCTGGTTAAAAGGCAGCCAGTGATGGATGAAACAGGTCTAATTACATATCTTTTTGTAGGTTTGTCAAATACATAAATATTACACAAAGAAAATGGCTGTGTGATAAATTATGGCAAATTACTATAATAAAAAAGTTTACTTTTGTTTTAGATAATCAGTAAATTAATTGTGTTTGTTGCCAATTTAAAATGTATAATTAGTACTACATCTGTGTCATTTAAATCAGCTAAGCAATTCTCATTGTATCATTACTGGAGGAATCTGAAGTGTACTTAATGTATTAATGATTCACAACGGGGAAGAATTCTCATTAGTGGAAACTTTTGCATAGTCAATAACCAAGAAAATTAGTAAATAAATAAATGAGTTCTCCACTAACTTATGAATTCCATGTAGGCAAATAAGTACCTGGTAGGAGGGTAAACCTCTCAAAATAATTAATTAGATATACATCAAGAGTGAACGTTTTCAAAAGCCACTGCAACCTCTTTGAACATTTAATGGAAAATTTGAAAAATCAAATAGACACATAAACAATTATATACTAGGCAGAAGACAGTGGTTTTACCAGTCCTTGCTAACAAACCACTCATGCATTTAAGTCTGGTTAAAAACTATACAGATTACCAAAATTTCAAGGCATTCAAGCTGCTCATAATATTCTGCTTGTGAAAAAGAGGAAAAAACAAGCAGAAAAGCAGATAAATGCAGTGTTGCAGTGTACTAAGAGAGGCCTACCAGCAAATCTCAGCAGGATATGTCTGGGACAAGGCTGGTCACTAAGGGGGACAAGTGGGGACCGTAGACCACCTTAGATTTGGTCAGCACCACCTCCTTGTCCCTGTGCAAAACAGGTAAATACCTCCAAGTCTTAGAATCATAGAATTCCTGAATTGGAAGGGACTCACAAGGATCATTGAGGTCCAGCTCCTGGCCCGTCACAGGACAGCCCCAAGAATCACTCCATGAACTTGAGAGCATTGTCCAAACACTTCTTGGTGCTGTGGAGCCCTGGGGAGCCTGTTCAGTGCCCCAACCACTCTCTGGGTGGAAAACCTTTTCCTCATATCTGACCTAAACTTCTCGAAACACAACTTCAGGCCATTCCCTTGAGTCCTCTCACTGGTCCCCACAGAGAAGAAAGAGATCAGTGCCTGCCCCTCAGGAGGAAACTGTAACTGCAGTGAAGTCTCCCCTCAGTCTCCTCTTCTCCAGGCTGGACACACCAAGTGCCCTCAGCTGCTCCTCATACGGCTTCCCAGCCAGTCCTTTCACCATCCTCATGGCCCTCCTTTGGATGCTCTCCAATAGCTTGATATTCTTCTTTTGTTGCGGCACCCAAAACTGCCACAATATTCAAGGTGAGGTCGCCCTAGTGCAGAGCAGGGGGGGACAATGCCCTCCCTGGACAGGCTGGCGATGCTGCTCCCAATGTCCCCCAGGGCACTGCTGTGGTCCTGAGGATCTGTTTCCACGTGGTCTGCAGGGACAGTCAGAAGATGGAACACGTTGCCAGCTGAAGAGCTCAGATGGCTCAAAGCCTACTTGGGTAGGGGCCCCACTGTCACCAATGTGCCTTTAGGGGTGTGCCACATAAGAAATTATAACATTGCAGAAATGAATCTTATCCAACTATTTTGAACAGCTACACTGTTAACCTGCTCCCAAGTACCTTACGGTATTAACTAGTCTAATGTTTTTCGGGAGGCTAAACTGCAGAAATAAATGGGGAAAAGTGGAACCAAATAGAGATATCAGTTTCTGTATCTCCCTAAGACAAGATTCATCGTCTGGGTTTGCAATTTTTGAACTCAGACCAGATGTAAGACTGGAAGATCTAGAACTTTATCAGTCTACTTTTCCTCTAGCACGCTGGTTCTTTCTGAAAAATAACATTCTTGTCAAATTGAAAAAATATTTTGTGGAATTTCTGGCTTTGAGCAATCACTGTCCTGATACTTAAGCACATGTATTTTCAGCAAGCCAGGAGAATAATGTCAATAAAACTGACTTCTATAAGCAGCCAAAAATCTAGGAGTTTGGTTTCTAAAAAGTGGAAAAAATGAGCATAGTTTAATCTCATTGAAAATAAACCTTAAAAAAGAAGATTTGAGTTGGGTTTTATTCCAAAATTTCCAAGTCTAGTTAGAAGCTAGCAGAGCTGAAAACAAATAGTATATGAGTGAAAATAATAATTTTAAAGACCCAACAAAACAACTATGCATTTAAGTAATATTCACTTCAATTTACTAAATGTAAGAAGTGTAATAGCAGTCTGTATAAGCCTTTTTCACTCAAATTATTCCTGGTAAATATTAAACATTTTCCTTCCCCTTACCAAGTAGTATGCATACATTCAGGATACTGAAATGAACATGAAAAATTAAATTATTGAACGCACAAGAAAAAAATTACTCTGTGACTAAACCCACTACAAATTATGCCCCTAATTCTCTAATTCACTTCATGAGAAAAGCCAGAGATTAAAGCAAATGTTTGTGGACCGGATCATGTGTCAGAGACTATAAATAGGTTGCAATAAATAAAAACAGAATCAGTTTCAGAGTAGAGCAGGAAATTAAATACTCTTCCACTTCCCTCAAAAACTGAGGAAAGAAGTTTCCAGAGAAAATGGAGCAGTTTTTTCATCTTGAGCCCATTTCAATGACCAGGCAGCAAGTTAGCAGGGGTGATCTGACTGAGGTAAGGGATTTGGTGTCAAACTCTTAGGTTACTTCAGAAGGATGAATGTTTCCACTGAAAATAGAACAAGAAGAATAAGATTCTCCATGTGAAAAAAAAGCCAGGACCAACTCTGGAGGAAGACATTGGCTGGTTGGTTTGTTTGAAACATTCTTTGGTTGTGTGTGTGTATATACTGTAAGTTTGTTTCTGTGTTGATTAAAAGGAATAAAATTGGAAGCAATTTTGAAGCCTCCCTCAGCTCTGCTAGATACAAAAAAATGATTTTTCAAGCTACCATTGAGGCATCTAATTGCAAAAAATAAATTAAAAAAAATGCTAACAATACAAAGACTGTGTTTTGAAAGAGCCCACTTTCCCCCTGGAGTAACATGCAATTCCTATAAGGAATCAAGTGTAATGCTTTTCTCAAGGGCCTTTTGAGTGGATTATTTATTGCTGTTTCCTGTTCAAGTTTTTATGGGCAGGTCAAGTGCCAGTGTTGCTCTGCTCTGTCTGCCAAGAATGATAAAAGCTGGACTATAGTTTGACAACAGGACCATATCTAATTATTAAAGCAAGCAGTGCACGGACTGTGGAGTGGTCTTCCCTTCAACCCACTCACCCTTGATTTTACTAATTTAACAGCCAACATCTTCATGGAACAGGATACAGCAAGACCGACAGTAATGCTTAGTTATAATGGATTATTTTCCAAGTTCGTTTTTCAGGTTTTCTTTTCCCTTTCGTTTTTAAAAAGTAAATAAATACAAAAGAATGTATTCTTGCTTCTTCCAATTTAATCACATGGCTGTAATGGGGACTAAAGATGTCTTTTCACAGCCATGAGCTAGCTGCAGTCATGCTGCTCCACTTGAATCCCCCATGCTGTGCTGTCAGTGACCTCAGTGGTGACCTGAAGTAATGGTTATATTTCTTTTTTTTTTGTCCTTAGGAGTAACAATTCAGTCTCTGTATTCTAGGCATTAGTTCTGTGCTTCTAGTACTGAACAGAGACCAATCATTATACCAGCGAGCATTTGTTACATCTTCTTACAAAGTCAGGTTTTCAATGCAAGTTCATTTGAACCCATACGCAACGTATGTACAGCACATGATTTACTTAAGGTGTCAATGGCAGCAGAGGGATAAATTTATTTTCCCTGAGCACAGCAATGGAGTGGATCTCTTGCTTCCCATTGTAATCACTCCCACAGTTTGGAGACTTTTGAAGAGGTTCACTTAATAAATAAGAGCTTTCTGGGAACAACAACAACTACTCCAGGCAACATTCAGTCAGTCCCATACTGTGTAATAGAAATCATCATATATGTTTACATTTGCAATGAATACAAAGAAATGAAAACCACATACAAATGAAACAGAAGCCAGACTAAATTTAAGAAGACTTCAGAGTCCCAAAGTGTTGCTAAAATTGGGATCTTTTTTCACTTCTAGGTTTTTCATTAATTCTCTGCTTCTTTTGGAAGTTCAGAGGAAATGTAAGCTAGAAAAGTATATGGTGTAAAACATCTAATGGTTCATATGGGAAGAAAGTAAAACAGAGCTTCTGCAGATGCACATGTTAATGAAGGTTTAATTGGGAGGCAGGTGCACATAAATAAGAAGCATATGGAATGGGGCAACAGTAAACACAATAAGAGAGAGCTCAACACAGATCTAAACACAACAGAATTTAATCTTTTTTATACTCATAAGATTTCCCATTAAAATTTACTCAGATAAACATTCAAAATTTAAGACATCTTATATTTGTTGTCCAAACCATGACCTGAGAGTAGCGATTAAGACAATATTAATGTCATCAAAATAGTGGCACTCATATATAAATCTTTGGTTATTAAAAATCTGATGTATTAAACAAACTAAATTTGAAAGCAGGTTGAACATAAGAAGAGACTACTGCTTTATGTACAAAACATTACATTATTTCAGAAATAGAAAAAAAAAATCTTGTCTTTAGAAATACTTTGGAGGATGCCATTTGGACATCAGAGGCAAAAAACGTGAATACTTTGTGGATCTGAAATACAAGACATCATGCTCCAAATTACAGATAAGGGATCTGGGCAAAAAGAACAGGATAGGAGCTGAGTCTGGTCCCTTGATGCCCTGTGTCATTTTCAAATTAAATACAAAAACCAAACTACTAATAATAAGAATATAAAGCTTGTTGTCTCTCTTCAAAGGAATTGTGAAAAGTGAAGTAAGACTGCAATGCATATGCATCAAAAATTTAGCATAAATCAGATCTTTGCATTTGAATTGGAAGGCAAACAGTGCTGAATTACTACTTGGCAATAACTACGGTAACTGTAGTTATGGCAGGCCTTTTCCTCAGGACAACACATTCCTAAAACACTACCCTGGAAAACAGGGACTTTGTATATTGCAGAAATAAGTGGGGTTTGGGGTTTTTTTCCTGAATGAAGTAGCAGTCTTTCACAAATATTTTTTTTAATATCTTCTCTATTAATACTGTTAACTTCGTGCTTTAACCAAGAAGGTACATGCTCTGACTTTTATTCTTTTCACATGTTTCAAACGACAAACTAAACTAAGTTGTTTTCTACCTACTGGCATAAAGTAGCAAACAAATCACACAACCAATCACACCCAAAACTGCCACAAAAAAACCCCACAAACAAACAAAAAACCCCCACAAACAACAACAACAACAACAACAAAAAACAAACAAACAAAAAACCCCTACCAAGTGTCAAGAAGAGAGAACTTGGCCAGCAAGATTAGAAGCTGACAAACAGAGATCCTTCCTCCTCACTGGCCAGTAAGGTCCTGCAGAGATGTATCTCTTACAAGGGAAAATTATTTAGCTGGAGTATTATAAGAGATCAAAACTTCCACTGCTGCCACTCAGATGACAGGTTTATAGTTAGACAAAAGACTGTTACCTCCAGCCTAGCAGAAAGCAGCTAATCAGGAAAATAAATGAAAAGAGGACTCCAGTATTGGTACCCAATTTGATAGAGTACTGATAACCATCAGTGTTGCCTTGCTCAGAGCTGGATGGATCGGTGACAACACAAGATGAATAGCAATGTGCAAGACCACTTGGAGGTCTGCTGTTTATGGAAAAGATGAGTTAAAGTTGGGCTGGTGACAGAAAACAGGTACCAGGGGAAGCAGGGAAGTTGTGGGACTGTCTTCCAGGAAGCCTCTGCAGGAGCACAGCTTGCTTAAGCCTGCCAGGATAAAAGCTGGCAGAACCTGAGAGCACATTGTATCCCTACACTGGGAGTAAGTGCCAGGCAGAGACAGACAAGAACTGAAAAAGGACTGGGCTAAAAACTCCAGAGATGTCTCAGGTAGAACTCTTTATAAAGCCCAAGTAACCCAAGGACCACTTCAGTATTTACCAATAATCTCCCTTCTATTAAAAATGCACTGAAATAAATTCAATAAAGCCTGACATGTACAACTGCTACAGCATTACTTTTTTAACAGTTGATTAGTGAAGATGAACCTGAATTTCAAGCACTCAGACAGTTCTCATCTCAGAAGAAGCAGCTTGATCTTAATGGACTGAACATCCCTAAATTTGAGAGAAATGCTGACCTTCATCACCCAATAACCGTATCTTATGCTCAATGTATCAAAGGACTTCTTTCAGAATTTCTGTGAAGGTAAGTAGGTATTCATCACCTAGTTGGCCAGACTTCTTAAATTTTAAGAATCACTATGAGGAAATAGACCCCCTTTTTGGTAAAAAATCTAACCCCCTAAAAAGCCAGGTGACCTTGTCATTTGTAAACTATGCTTGCCTGGTATGATAAATTATGGAGAATACAATGTGACAAAGAATTGCTTTGTTTCATTTGCAGCCATCTTGGTCCAGAACTGCTTGATTTCATAATATCCTTGTTTCAAATATGAGGATGAAAAATCTATATGGATATAAAAGAATTCCTAAAATGTGAGTGATAAAGCATGATATTTGATTTTTTTTTTTGTCACAATAAATAGATCAAAAAAAGACCAAATGAGCTTCCTTGTGTGTCTCACTGAACTTTTAGATTCATTTCCTATAAGTATTCAAAGTGGTTTTTCCAGTCTAGCTATTAATGTCACCAGCAAAATGAACTTTCACCACTTCCCCTTGGAAAGTATACCATGGTCTGACAAAATCCTTAATGTCCAGATAATTTAGAACAGACATCAGGAAAAGCAGACTTTATTTCATTGTCATCTTATTGCACCTCACCCTCAGCTATTTATCTTCCGCCACAACGCTTTAAATACTCAGAGATGGTGAACATCCTCTCCTCCTCTTTAGGTAACCAATCTGCCTTTGGAGGCCCTGGGTTTTTGTGCTTTTTGTAGTTGGTTCCTACCCCAAGTGCAGAAAGCAATTTTGCCTACGAGGGAGTAAACGATGGGCTGCTCCAGCTCTTTCGGAACGTGGATGTTGAAGTGCCTCTGGACAGGGTGTTGACATGAGTGCACCAGCAGCTGATGCCCACTGAAAACGCGGTTGCAAGAGTTGTGTCCTACACACATCCAGAGAAGAACAACACACATTACAAAAGGGCTTTGTGTGAGAATACCTGGAAGTTGCTGAAGTGCCTCTAATCGGTTGCCAGTAATTACCTGGAGCCTGAACAACATGGTTTTGTAATGGCAAGAAGGTATGAAATACACCACAGATAACCTCTTATGTGCGCACGAGCACATGTGTAGGTACATCTGAGACCTTAATGCAAAGCAAACCTGAAAATAGAAACACATATTGTAATGTCAGCCAGCAGTGAACTGTGCAAAATACATGAAGTGTGCTGTTTGTGATCTGCCTGTGCACAATCCCATCCACAGCCTTAGGAGAGAGCACCAGCACACAAGGCTACAAGTACTCTGTGGTTCTGCATTATAGAACCCACCACAAAGTCTACCCAAGTCAGAAAACTATGTTCCAGATTCTAGAAAAATATTTAGTTTTTAAAAATGCATACTGTTTTCCCTAGCTTTTTTCCAGTCACCAAGACAGCTCAGGCATTTGAGGGTATATTTATTGGCATGACTATGCTGTAAAAATGATCAAATAATTGGTGTGGCTGCAAAAACCTGTATTTTTTTCCCTCTGCTCCACAGGGTTACTTTTTTTCCAGCCAGATCTGTTCTTTTACTTAAGCCAAGACACAGTAGCTGCAATGAAAAAGCAGAGATGAGTGGCCAAAGCAAAGGCTGCTTTAGGTGCTGCTGTGCGTGCAACAGAGTCTTAGACAAAATATATATGTATGGTCATGTATATGTTTATATAAGTTTATCTCTGTAGGTATGTGTGATATGCATACATATATATGAGTATGTACAAGCATGTATGTGTAAACTTACACACGCTCGGCATAAAATACTAAAACAATCCCTAGCTAATTTCATATGTCCCCTAGTCCCAGAATTTTTACTCTAACAGACCTTTACCTCAATAGCAGCATTAGTTCTTCAGTGTCATCCCCTTCCCACTGTTTTTCCCCTATTCCCAACTTTCATAGTTTCTCCAGAAACTCGACACGTTTCCCATCAAACTTTACAAAGTTGCTGATGAAGTCTGGAGGAAACCAAAATAATTATACAGTGATTATCTGCATATTAAAAAAAGTAAAACAAACAAACCCCACCCAAACGTTTTGCCTGTGAGAACGAGATGCGTTGGAAGGCTCCTACTCAGGTCAACGCGCTTACAAAATATCTGACAATGTCATCCTGACCTCTGCTGGAAACCCTCAGCATCTGCAGCATGAAATCGTGGAACGTCAGTAAACCCGGAACAACATACAATTTAGAGATGCCACAAGTATTTCCCAGCATCTTTTCTACAATAATCACAAGATATTACAAGTAATAGTGGAGACAGGAATATTACCAGCAACTAAACAAGATGGAAAAAAACCCCACTTTGACCATTTCTACATCTGGGCATAGGGTTATGCCTTCCGCATCTAAGTATAGGGCTTAGTAGCTACACACACATTGATCATTTAGCCATATTAATTTTTGAATATCCATCAAGGTGATGAAAATATAAGGGACTAGGAGATAGAGTCACAATAGGTACAAACATTTCCATCCTATCATAAGCTCCTCAAACCCTCAGTATGCAGAAGATTAATCTGAAATCCTAAGTGACATTCAGATAAAGGCAAGAAAATCTCAAGTACTTAGAAGAGAATTATTAAACCTTCCAGGTTTGTATCAGAAATCACAAAAAGCTGCACAGTTCAGGTATGACAAATCCTGGAAGAAGTTAGAAAACTTAGAGCCTGGGAACTGCAATTGAAATGTGTAGTTCTGCATTTCAAGGTAACCATATCACTTAATAAAACATTAGAAGTGACATCAAACCTCCTGGAATGGTTGTAATTTAGGCTCACTACTTTTCTCAGCACATAAAAACTATATAAGCCTGTGGGAGGCTCATAAAACTGCTCCAATATTTTGATGTATTTTGGTGTTTGCTAAAGCAATAGCTATAAATAAGTCAAATTTAGAATTATTCTACTCTGCTTGTATCAGACATGTAGAAAGCCAGAGATCACCATACCAAACCATACCAACTAGGACTTCTCTTGCAAAATCAGAGTAAGTTACATGAGATCTCAGCTGGCACAAACCACTGTGGATCTGGGGACACACAAGACACTCAAGGTAGATGTAAATCCTACAAGGAACAGCTGAGTGAGTTGGAATTGTTTAGCTTAGAGAGAATGAGGCTCGGGGGGACCCTATCACTCCCTACAACCACTGAAAGAAGGCTGTAGAAAGAAGGTAGAGGGTCAGCTTCCCCCAGGCAACCAGTGACAGGACAGGAGGGCACAGCACCAAGCTGAACCAGAGGAGGTTCAGGTTGGACATCAGGAGGACTTTCTTTACAGAAAGGGTTACTAAACAATGGAATGGACAGCCCAGGGAGCAAGTGGAGTCACTATCCCTGGAGGTGTTCAAGAAACAGCTGGAGGTGGCACTCAGTGCTCTGGTCTAGTGGACAAGGTGGTCATCGTTCAAAGGTTGGACTCAATGATCTTAGAGGTCTTTTCCAACGTAACGATTCTGTGATTCTGCAAAGGTGAGGAGCAGCAAAGGGAAGATTCTTTAGTAATGCACAACCTGAACAGTTGAAACCAGTCCCGGCTACACAGGGAAGTGTGTAGTTCTACATGCTCTCAAATTTGAAGCCACCTTAAGCCATCTGGACTGTGCACAACACAAAGTCTTGACATAGCAAAGCACACAGAGCTGTCAGAAAAACTAGGGTTTGGCCTGACACAGAAACCAAAGCTTTAGCGGAGAACAAGAACCTTTCTGATGGGGGCATTTGACAAGAATAGAATTCAAAACAGCTTTATTTTAACAGAATAGAATGACTGGATGTAACCTAATATTTAAATGGCACATGCTTGAAAGAACTCATATTGGTGCATATCCAAATACTTTATATTCATTCCCAGTCAAATCTAGCACTTTGGAGGCTGAACTGGGAGTGGGGGAATATCTTTCCTGCCATTACAACTTAGGGAGCATCTCACATGCCAACTTTCTTCTTACATAACATAAGGTGATAAATCTGCTTGACACAAATCAGTTATAGAAGAACACAAGCTTACTAAATGCATCTTCAGATCAAGGGTAGGGTTTTCCCTCAGTACTAGATCAAAAGCTCAAGTTATAAATATAACAGCTTTATTATTGGTGGTTGGGGCATAGGGCCAAGAAAGCTTCTGTGTTCCAAATCTTTAGCATGCCAAATACTTTACAGTTTTGGACAAGTCTGTGACTCCATTTCTCCATCACATAACTAGGGATTATAATATTTTGTTACCTCATAATGGCCTTAGGATAACATATATAGTCCTTCTGTGTTGTATTTAATAAACTCCTGCCCTACAGGTTCTGTCATCTAAATCTGAAAGTATTCCGATCACATTTAAAAAAAAATTAAAATAAATGGGAAAATATGTGAAATAGAAAAATAAAGTGACTGTTACATTAGAATAACACAGTTTCAGTTCTGATGGGTTATTATAAAAACATCCATTAAGGAGAGTCAGAGATACCCTTGTTCCTCTATCAGCACATTGTTTAGCAATAGGAGAAAACCAAACAACTCCCCCCAAATGACAGACAACCTAAAAAATTAGTCACACTTGATTCTTCTGTAACTGTTAGTTTCATTCGCAACAGCTATTTCCTACAGAAAATTATGTCTTCAGCAACCCACATAGATCCCTATGCCACTTAGGATATGGCTTGGTCTCCATGCCTCTCCACCTCATGCTCCAGAAGGAGAGGTTCCTATGGGAACCCACTGGGAAGTAACAACAAAGTCAAATATTTGCCTGTGAGGGAAGCAGCAGGCACAGCTGCCACTCCGGAGGGCACAATGAACAGGTATTACTGCCCAAAGGAGGGGGGTGCACCTGGAAGCAGCTCTGGGTACTGCACTGCAGGCCCGAGGGCAGACACCTGAGAAGCATCCAGGGACCCACAGCATCCCTACGGGGCATATGTACACACACTGCCTCTGACCCCAACAGCAGCAAAACCTCCAGGCAAAAACAAAAGCTCAGCCTCACTCTCTCTCAACCCACTGCTGATCCACCCCACCCTAAACACAAGGTGACGCAGAGCAAAGCATAACTTTCCCAAAGGACTCGCTGGGTGATGTGCAAAGGACAGAGCCGGCAGCTGGGGAGTTGGGTGAGCCAACCACACGAGTCATGCTCAGGCAGAAGATTTCTAAGGGAGGGTAAGCAAGTGCTAAATTCATATGTTTTTAATGACAAAGATGTTTGTGGTGGTGCCTTACATGCATTATTAATTGAATTATATACAAGCATTCCATTGATTGACATTCCAGTATCATCACAAAGAGAGGGACCACCTCTCACAGCAAAAGTGTTCATGTGCTTTTTCAGCCTTTGCAAGTTGAAGAATCTCAGCAACATACAAACAGTAAAATTTTACTGCATGGAGCAAAAAGAAGAAAGGAAAGAAAACCTTTCACGTCTCAGACCAGTTTTGCTCTATTTCTTGAACTGAAACAGTTTTTCCACTGTAGTGTTTCTCTAAAGATAATGTGACTAATGAGTTCTCTTACAAGTCACAGTTGCTTATAGGCAAAAAGGTTCAAAATATGGATATTTGTGCTGTCTGTCAGCAAGAAGCTACAATGAACTTACTGTTTGAAAGGTGCTTGACCAATCAGGCATTCAATCTGTGCTTACTTTGAACTATTAGTATTTAAAATGAGAGAACAACATGAAATGATGACAAAAATTAATTATAGTTGAAAAACTACTGGGTTTAGAACTAATCTCATCTTTAAAATTGCTTACCCTCAAAACTATTTTCAACTTTATCTTAATTCCATTGCTGAAAACTTACAAATCCAATGGAGGGGTTTTGCAAGTGTTATGTAAGGAGGAGAAATGGTGATGGCCAAGGGTCACATTAGCAGACAGAAGCTCAGGAGGCTCACAGACTGTGCTTCATCAGTCCTATTTATAAACATGATACAACCAACTTGTGTCCATAAGGGTATTGTGAAGAAAACATTCCCACAATCTGCAAGATACCAATTCTACAGAAGCAAAGGACATAAGAGTGAACATACAAGTAAAAAAAAGATTATCAGGAGGTAATGCATTTCTGTGTCTATATAGAACACAGGAAAATTCCTCTGACTAATTACGATTTTGGCATGAAAAATGTTCTCACTGTAGTGCCAAAAATGCCTATTTAATGGCAACTAGTTTAATACAAAGATTGTTCAGGCCTAAAGACATGTCATCCAATGTCATGCCTTTTATTTCCAAGACTGGGGATTTTAGGTTGGTTTTTTTCCTTTTCTTTCCTTTTTTTCTTTCCAGTAATATTTAGGCAAAGTACCAATTAAGGTTCTAAACCAGAACAGGTTAATGAAATAGTACTATTTATAATTAAATACAAGTGGCAAACAAATCTGAAAAAGAAAAAGAGAATAGCATAACATATTTCAACATGAAGTTTCTTTCAAGTTAAGACAGTAAGACCCAAAGCTGGAAGCCAAGCCTTCCTTATGTACTGGCTGCTAAAACTAGATGATAGTTATGTCCTACACTGATCCTCTACCAGTAGGACTCCCAAGCTGAACAAATATTTTCCAACAACTCACTGATCATGCCATGTACTTAAACTACATGTAAAACCTAGGGAAAACAGAAGAGATGCCTTCAAAATATGTACTGAAAGTCAGGGAGATTTTTCCCACCTCTGCCAAAGATTTTTTTTTTTTTATTATTATTATTATCTTTGTGAAATTACCAATGAGCAGGTTTCCCAATATCCAAAACTCAAAATCCTCAGCCTGTATCTTCAAAGTTCGTGCATAAAATATAGAGAAGACACACATAGGCAGCCTTCTGCCATGGGAATACCTAAGGCTTGACTGCTCAGCACCTGAAATTGTAAAATTTTAAACATCTAAACACCTTGTGTTGATGTTATGAAAAGTTATCACTGATTCTCTTTTCTGAGCTTCATTTTCCTCTCTCTGCAGAACAAGCAATACTACCTTTTTTTTTTTTAATAAGCAGCTCAAGTTTTGTATCTTTCCATATATATAGAACATAAGATGGTGGAGACGTAATTCTGGGTGGGGCTTTCAAGCACAACTATTATAAAATAGCACTCTAGTTCCTTTCTATTTATTACTCTTTCTTAATAGTCACTAGATATGAAGGAAATCATGTAAGGCATATAATAAAAGAGAATGAATGTTTTGACAGTGGCAATTGATAAATTGTTTCAGTCTCAGTCCAAAAGATGAATAATTCCTAACTGGTTACAAAATACATACCATAGTCAACATATTCTCTATACATTTAACTGCATTGTAGAGGGGAACAAAAGGCTGTCTAAATACAGCTGTATGTTCTTTCAGAAGAAACGTGCATAAATGACAAATGTTTTACTGTTTGACAATTGTGACTTGGTAACCAAAAGCTACAATGTCAATGACCGTCTACGTGTTGAGGCTACTCAAAACACAACCTCTGAGCCTGCGCCGTATTTCTTGGCCAAAGGATATACATGGGCAAACACAGACCTCCAGCCTGGCAGGACATTTTGGATTAGCCTGAAATGCTGTGAGGCTTTCAAAGTCGTTAACATTGCAAGCTGTTTTACACCACTTTTGTAGCTGTAATTTAAACACTCAAGGTCAACAGATTCAGTCGTGAAATCAGCATGAACTTGGGTATAGATCACAGCACAGAGCCTATAATTAGCTAAAAGAACATTCAAGGTAAGCATGAAATGGTCCTAAGAGCAGATCTGTCGGCAACACAACGCTGACAATGCTTACAGTTTCAAGTGGACATCCTTGCCTACTATTTCTACATACTGTGCTACTGCACACATAATAGCCACCCTTTCCTGAGGTATTATATTTCCATACACACTACTTTATTTAGAGCATCAGCATCCTCCTCAGAAGGAGCTTGGACAGTGCTTCCAAAGAAACTCACTACAGGAAAATTATCCAACCCTTCCAAGCTTTCTTTACAAATAAAATTTAAAAAAAGAGAAAACTTACGCAAAATCATAGCCTAACCTTACACCAAGTTATGCAAATATAGAAAAGCAAACCAAACAAAAAAAAACCCCAGCAAAAAGCCTCAACATCAGGTGCATCAGTACTAGGGTTTCCCCCCCACTTTTTTTTTAATTTTAATTTTTTTAATTCTTAAAGCTATATCCCCTCACAACTTTCTGTACCAAAGCTGTGGATTCAATTTTTCATCATTATTCTTCTTTTTTTTGCTCTCCTACAACAGCTTTATTCCAGGAAATATCAATCAAATATATGAATTTGCATATTCAGAATATTTGCATATTCTGTAACGTTCAGAAGTAGAGACCTGCCCAAAAGGGATCCTTGATATGCGCACATAAATCCGAGCAGCAAAACCATCATCAAGAAAGCAACCTCTCTCTCCCAAGTCTTTCTGAACGCTCACGTGTGCATCAATTTGCAGACCATTCTGATCGTCTTCCAGAGATTCGTGTTCCAAAGCGCACTTTGGCTCACACGTGCTATCAAGTGGCACCTTAAGGCATTTTCTGTGGGGTTGAAAGTGCACGGGAAGCAAACGGATCAGAGAACACTGTACAGAGAACGTTAAGGGTAAATTGCATTCATGTCACAAAGCATTTTCACTTTTTCAAAGAATCTAAGCTGCGGGCATTTTGCTGTCACTAAAATAAAAGGTTTTTTCCTGAACTTCAAATTTGAAGAACAGTATGTTAAAAAAGCACATTAAAAAAAACAAAAACCCCAGCATCAGCAGACACGAAGATTTTTTTTTTCAAATCTGAGTGAATGAGGTAAGAGTATCTATTACAGATCACATAAACCATATGAAAAGACCCCCACATCACAGATAGGGAATTTATTCAATAAAATTCACATGTACATGCCAAGATAAGTCTTATTTAAACTGTGTGGAGCAGCAGAAGCAAGGGTAGGTTTGATAAACTAAAGTTGGAACTTACTGCTGTGCAGCTTGCGTTAGTTCCTTCTTTCCCACTTGTCCCTTCAGTTCCTGGACAACTGAATTAATTCATTTTATTTACAGTATAAATAGTCCTCCTAATGAGAAGGACAACAATGCACCTCTCAGCAGAGCAAGTTCAGTACATTATTTCTAGTCCACTTTTAATTATTTAATTTTCATAACCCACTGAGAAAAAAAAAATCAACTAAAAAGACAAGCAACAAACTTGTCCCAATTTTGCCTTCTGCACATTTGGGAGGGAAATTCCCTGGGGTTTACAGTCTCGGGAATAAAAACCAACAGCAGAGCATGTGTGGAGGCTGTCTTAAGAGTATGGTGTTATATCACTGCAATACCCAGATGCTGCTTAATGCTCTCTGAACTGTTAAGGAAAAAATAAAACTGACTTCACACAGATAGCTCTAAAACACATGCAACACACTTCTTAGACAGAAGTTAATTTTTTGTTACAGAGACAGAGTTATGAAATCAGCTCTCTTGTGGAGAGACACCTTTTATGTAACCAAATAAAATCCTCAGTTGATCATCCACAAAAAGAAATTAAGATCCCTTTTCCAAACTCTAGAAGCACAATATTCATTTTCTTTTTTTTTTTTTGTTTTTATGGAAGGACACAGTGTATTTTTCTGTGGAAAAGAGAAGTAATACTAACCCTGCTTTACTCATAATACAAAAGCTCCAAAACAAATCTATTGAAGCTTCCACCAAAATGTTTGTCTCAATCTTTGTGAAATAGTTATTTAAAATAATATGAATTAAAAATTGCTGAGCAACACCTCAGGGAGCAAGGAATTACTAGAGAAGCTTCCAGTAAGTGATGCAAGAATCAAACAATTGACCACTTGGACTACATTTAAAACCAGAATAGCCTTCCCTTTCTTATCTGTCTCTGTTTCAGTTCCAGCCCTAGCTTTAAAACTAAATAGAGTATTCCAGACAACACTAAAACTCACCTGATTCATGAAACACTGTTTAAACTGTATCATCTTGGACAGGCCAGCATTAAAACATCTAACGGTGACTGGTTCATGTCCTTTACATTTTCCCCTCTGAGGGGAACAAAAATTTACAGGGTTTCATTGGAGTACTAACTTTGAATACAGAGAGCAAGTGGCTTAAGTACCTTATCCTGAATGAATGAAAACTGAAACTCTTTCAACGCATCAATGCTGGTTGCAAAGGCTCACAGTATATACAACATTTACAATTACTAATGACTAATGATCTACTAATTAAGCCTAAGTGGCATTGCACCCTAACCAATGGCTGTATTGGGATAACACAACACTTCTTTATTCTAAATGGTAATTTACTGTAAAGCGTAAGGGAAGATTAGACCAGTGAACAATAGGTGAAGATCAGATGTTTGTGAGGGGACAAGGCTTTCTCACCAGAGTCAGGCACTTCAGGACACCGTTCAAAACAACCACCTCACTGAGGAGGCAAAGTTTGAATACTGGCATGTAAGTACTTGCAGCTGAGTAAAAGGAAATGCTGAGAATGAAGAAAAACACCCTCATCTCTCTAGTCTTTTGTCTCACCTGGACCTTAGATATTTTAAGCTGAATTTCAAGAAAATACCTATATGCACTGGGGATCCAAAGTAGAAAAAAAAAAGTCCACAATTTTTCCTATCTGAGTCTTTTCTTGGGGCTTGAGACTGCCTGGCCAAGTGATCTTTTTGATAGCTAGCATCTTATGTGCTTTTTTCCATCTAGTAAGTTTGGAAATTTTTATAAAATTCTCACTAACAACAAGTTGCACTAGAGAGAGGTCAATGTTTCACAGTAAAGAGAAAGTTGAATTTAAAAATGCAAGGGAAGTTGTTAGATGCTTTGGCACAGTTTTACTGTGAAATTTGACATTAAACATCTTAAAATATTCAATCTAATTTTATCACCTCATCCTTTATCTCATTTATTTATCTCATCATTATCTCAAAATATTTTGGTTTATTACTTTTTGGGCACAAATTGAAATCTTCATAGGAACTTAATATTTCTCTGTCCTACAAAGCATGATGAAGGCAAACATTAGGAAAAGGGCTCAGGCACCTGTGCAGCCTTCCTTCCTACGTCATGACAAAGTGCAGGAATGCTGCGCTCATGGAGGGATGGAATGGGAGGAGACACTGCCTAACCAGGAAACCTGGACAAAGGAAGCAAAAAGGAAGCATAAGAAAGAATGGCAAATAAACTCGTTAAATCTTGCATAAAAACTGGAGTATTTGTTTAGAGAATGCCAAGTGAAATAATTATTCTAACCATTCTGTTCTTCAGTGGTCCATATCGCAAGTGAAGAAAAACAATAATAATTTTTCTTATATTAAAGAAAACAGTTTTTATTCCCATGGCATGAAATTCCAAACCTTGACACAAGGTTTTGACCTTTCTCTAACAGCAGGAGAGTTACTCTCAGAAGAAAGTTCTTTCCAAAGTCTTAGATGGAGCTATTCAGCTTCCTGAACTCTTCCCTTCCCTAGTCTCCATCCCATGAATGACACTCTAGGCTCATGAGTAACTCTTTCTGATATGTTTACATGCTGCCTTTTTTTTTTTTTCTCTAGAACACAATACTGTTTAAATGCCAAACTAGTCCCAGTTCGATCTGATATTCCTAGACCTTGTTAGTAGTGAATGCAGGTCATTTCTTTGCAGTGTGCAAAAATAAGTATTTATGTTTTATTGTACCAAGTCTGGTTTATGTCATGCTATTGTTTAACCATTAACATGACTCTGAGACAATTAATGCAACAGCAAGTTTCCTAACTTAAAAAACATCCTATATTTCACAGAGGGGTTACACAAAAACCCTCTTCTAAAACAGATACTGACAGAGACGAATAGTAGATGCTGTAACTTAATCTCAGAACCCAGATGATGTCAAACCTCTTGAGCATCATATACAGTTTATGGTAGGGTATTATCACAATCCTTCAATGGAATTACAGTTTTGTAACTAATCTCTCCCTATCAGTTACACTACACAGTAACCGTGAAGTCCAAATACAAAGAGACCATAGGTGTGAATGATTGCACTTGAGTCCTTCCCCCCCAACCATATTTCTAAGCCCAGGAGTGATAAATGGTGCAGCAGTTATAAATGGGCAATGGGGTCAGTGGAACTAAAAGCTGAGAGTTCAAAGAAAAGTCACAATTCTTCAGAGTTCAGGAAAAGGCCAGAGACTGATGTTGCAATCCTTAATGATAAATGGCCGGAGTTGTTATGCTCCAATTAGAGAAGATAGGAGACTGGCAAACAATCGTGGCACTGTGAATGCTGCAGCCTCAGACCATCCAAATCACCTCACTAGTCTCTAAGCACTCTGGCTTTCTCCTATCAGTCTCAAATTTTTCATTGATAAAAATTAAATAGTCACAAATAAAAATGGTCACAAGAGTTTCTGGTAATAAGGAAATTAATCACGTGAAGTAAAAAATAAACCAGTCACATCTACACTAGTTTACGGAATGACACTGAAGTCTGAGGAGAGAGGGACTGTGTTGTTATGTCTATGAACAAGATTAATCATAGCAGACTTAAGGCCAAATCTCCTGACAATTTAGGCACCTACAGTGAGAAAAACTCAGCAACTAGAATTTAGGCACACAAGTTCAAAAGGCTGGTCAGGAACAAACCTGCACAGACATCTGAAGCTCTACCTGTGCAACTCAGAGAAGTGGAAACTGAAAGCATCTTTCTGTTGGGGAAAGGGTTTCATGTTTAGACCATTTTCTTAGACATTGAAACAACTGGATTGCAGACACACACACTCCCTGCCACTCTTACAGTCCCAGTGAACACCCTTCACATTTTCCATCCTGCACTAGTGTAAAGTCAGGAGATGAAAATTGATGGATCTGGAAGGACTGCCAGCAGGAGGACCTGGTTTTCTGCCATTCCTGGGCAGGAAGGAAAAATTTCAACTCCAATATTACTTTTACTTTTTAGACAACAGACTAATGCATAAATAGTCACCATGGTGAGGCCTGGAACAAATCTCCTTCTTGCTAGATAAGATCCATATTTTAGATAAGCTAAATTGGAGATATCTCCAGGCATCTCTAGAAAATATTTCCTGAAGAAATTTTTCAAGTTTTTGCTTAGAGCTGGAGGAACCAGATTCCCAGAATCTTATGTTATAAATCTTATATGGTTGAATTTGCAGGACCTGGGTCTAAAACTGGATCTCAAAAAGGAGCATTCAGTGTAATACACAAATACTTGTGTTAGGAATTAAATTACATATATTTTCTAAATCCTGCTCTCCAAAATAAACAAACTCAGTTCTTGTTTACTACTTTTTAATGCATCTCTGCAATAACAATATCAAAGAAATTGTTCTAAAAATAACTAAAAAATAATATATATTTACCAGAAGACCCTTAGAGTCAGAACATCTGGAAATTTTGCATGAAACAGTTATTCATGCTACATGAGAATATTCTCCAGAGATGTATATCAGTGCCTACCATGAAATTACATAAAAGATGAAATTGGTCATCCTTCCTTCTGTATTATAGACTTACATGATGGATTAAATGTCCCAGTAATGGTAAACCGATTCACCTATAAAAGGAACAAGCAGGCCACAAGATTTAAAATAACTTTCTTATCTTTAAAAACTAGAGTTCCAACAGGAATAAAAAACGCTATTCACAACATCCAGAATGCTGCTTAACGTTGATTTAAACACCACTCTTTGATTTCCCCTATCAAATGCCTCCTTACCATGGGATTCTCCCCTTGTTTTCAGAGCTTGACTAGAAATAGTATAAATATCCTTAAGTAAAACATTCATAAGGCAGGAAATGGGGAAATTAATTTCCCATCACACTCGTATATACAGACCAAACAGAGCACCCTTATGTGCTCATATAACATTGGCTAAATGAGTGTTCTCTCCCTCATTACAGATACTAAATGGGTAGCTATTCAGTTTTTCCCTGCAGTCACTGCCCTCGGTTCACGAAGTTCCTGAACTACAAATTCTTGGAGGTTAGGAAAATATTCTTGGGAAGTCTCACTGTATGCTCATACATTACACATTCTTCATTAAGCACCCGCTGCTGGCAACTCTTCCCAAGTGGTTCATATTGGAGTGCACTGTCAGAGATTTAACGCCTGGGCTATGTGGCCCAAATAATGCTGGGGTCGGCTGCAGTCCTGGTATCACACACACATGCAGTTAACACTGCTGCATTTATTCTCACATGTCAGAAAAATTATACCTACTGTACCAGGGTTTTTTCCAATATGCTTTGGAATACATGCTCATCTGAGCGCAAGGAATATGTTTTCGTCTAGGTGTATATTTTGACATCTGAAAATATTTAGAGGCAATTTCCCAAACAGACCTGCCTCATCAAGACCGTAAGTCTGACTGATCTATAAATACTCTGCATCTTAAAATGCAATTATTTAATTTTGTTTCAATCACTGGCTCCCCTTCTGAAGCAGCCCTGAACACTCACCTGGGCACAGCATGGGCAAATCTTTTGTACTTTGATTCCACAGAATCACAGAGTGGTTTGGGTTGGATCAGACCTTAAAGAACATCTAGTTCCACCCCCGTGCCATGGGTAGGGACACTTTCCATTAAACCAGATTGCTCAGGGCCCCATCCAACCTGGTGCTGAAGACTTCCAGGGATGTGGCATCCACAAGTTCCCTGGGCAACCTGCTCCAGTGCCTCACCACCCTCACAGTAAAGAATTTTTTCCTAATATCTAATCTAAACCTACACTCTTTCATTTTAAGGCCATTCCCCTTTGTCCAGTCACTACAGGCCCTTGTAAAAAGTCTCTCTCCATCCTTCTTGCAGGCTCCCTTTGGGTACAAGAAGGCCACAATTCGGTCACCCCAAAGCCTTCCCAGACTGAACAATCCCAGTTCTCTCAGTCTTTCCTCACAGGAGAGGGGCTCCATCCCCCAAATCAACTTTGTGACCCTTCACAGCGGCAGCACAGGCTGGACAGATAAGGAGGTAAGGAGCAGGTGGCAGCAGTTTGATGAGAGGCCTCAGATGGACAGTGGGGGAACAAACCAAGGAGGAGGCAATGCAGAAAGATGAGAGAACAAGGCTGAAGGCACATGGACGTCTCCCAACAGATTGATCTCTCATAGGACAGTTGTTCCTATTGACTGAAATAAGAATCAGTTCACAGAAGTCCACTATTGTGCAGTCATCCTATCTTCACCGAACCATTTTGTAGCTCATTCAGTGGGGACTACACTCATTTTGCAGGGGAGTGTGTTTTTAATACACTGTATGTGAGGTAATCATTTATCTGTAATTCACTGCCTTCTTTTGCACTTCCCTCCTTTCCCAGTTCCCTCATCATCTCCACAGCTTTCAGGGCAAAGCTGGGATCTCACAGGCAGCCCAACTTGCTACACAACCCTGATTGCCCCCTTGCAGGTGACCAGAGCAGTGCATGGCATTTAACAAGGGGCAGAAGGTAAAAGAGACACGTCATTGCCTATTCCACCCTGCCAGTAATACCCATATAATGTTATTACAGACGGCCCTGCAAACTAACAGAAATCTTGTGGAGGGTCAACATTCAAACAACAACAACAAAAGTCACATCAGGACAGAAACCAAGAGCTTTCAAATTTTGCCATTCATTCACAATTACGGACCCAGATTCATTTCAGAACACCCAAGCTTTTGGGGCTCATCTGAGATATGGGATCTGAGATCTCATCTGAGATATGGGATCTGAGATCCCATCTGAGACACGGACTAACACACCTGATTTGCTCAAAGTTTGATCTTACATGAACCTTTGTGTTCAAGCTGTTTCAAAAATGAATTCTTCTCAGCAAGTCAGAAGAATTTCACTCTCATCTCCAAGGTCCCAAAGTTGCAATTTGGATCACCAGTTATTTTGCAGAGAGTACCTCTGGCTCTGCTGGAGTTATTCTGTTTTGTACAAAAAGTGCAAGGAGACTCTGCCTGGACAGCTGGTGGCTGGAGCAGCATCCCCACTCGTGCAGGCAATACAGAAACCTCAGCCTGAACCTCAGCATCCTGGAAGGAGCTTCTATAACAGTGTTGCTTGATATTGACAGCCCAGCCTTTCTTTCCTCTTCCACTCACCCAAAGGGTGGTCAGGAATATTTCTTATAAATCAGATCAGGTTTCTTTAACTAGAAAATTCCCCATTTCTCCACCCATACAAGGCGGGCAGGGCGTAAAGGGAGAGCCGTGCAGGCATCCTGCCAACTCCCACCGACAGGCAGTCTGCTGAAATGAGAGCCACAATTCAGCTTTAGGGAGGTCTGACTTCTCCCCGACAATTTCAACCTCTGAGACAAAATTAGCAATTTTGAGAGCAAAGATCAACCCCACTTCAGAGTCTGGACATCAGAAACTGGCAATTGTTGCAAGGCAAACAATGAACTTTGAAGTCCTGCACTTTCATTTAGTACAGCAAAAGTCCTTATCACTCACACTTAAACCACAGTGACTTTTCTCCAAACTGCACATTGCACTGAAGCTCTCTTGCAAAAGGCTCTGAACTTTATCTTCCATTTTGAGAACACTGCTCGAAAAAAATACAATTTGGCACTTCAAAAGAGATATTTGACTTGTCCTTGTCTCAAATGATTGCCCCTTATAGCCCTTGAGCAACTGCAGCTTTGGGAGCATTTCAAAGAGAAATGCTTTAGCATTTGTTATCAGAGAAAGTAGTTTGAGCTACTGTAATTCTCATTATCATCTTCTTGGCAAATGTACTATTGCTTTGTGAGACACACAGCTTAATTTTCTCTTCCTAGTTTTTTTTAAGCTGTGGTACCTAACAAGGCTGATACTTAAGATGGAGAAAAGGTGACTCCATATATTTCTTTTTATTAAATCCGAAGAAAATAACAGCTGCATTCATTTCAAGTAGAAATGGGTAAAAAAAACATCCCTCATTATTCTTAAGAAAACAACCATTACCTTCCATTTCAATGAAGTATGTGGGTACACTCATACATACGTATGTCAATGCACACAGACACAGGTTTTTCTGTTTTTTAAATTTAAGTGACAGCATGTAAAAACAAACGTGCTTTGGTATATACATATTTAAGCTCTAAAATCATTTGCCATATTTGAAAGCTAAAACCTCCCAACCTCAAACTGAGAATTAGTAATATTTTTCTGCATTTCATTTAAAACACTTCATTATCCATGCTGCTTCCTATCAGCTTCTCAGATATGCTCCATCCATCTGATTTAAAACCTCATAGCAAGGTTACCAAGAGGAACAGAATCAGGTCAGCACATTAAACTAGATTTTTCTTTTACAACAGCTTCCAGGCAAATCTTCAGATTTTCCATGTTATTTACAAGGGCATTAAAAAGGTCTTGTGCTTTCTACCTCAGTGATTTATTCTTCCCATATGCAGATGTGATAATTCTTTAGAAGGTGGTTAATTAAATGTTCTAGTAATAACAGTAGGATCTTGACAGAATAACTTTGATTTATTTACCAACCTTATAAAATGCCTATCCTTACCTTTCAGATTCTGACTTTACTATGGGTTGTGCTAAATAAGAATAATAACTCTTAAAATAAATTAGCTGAGAAGCCAGTATCTGACATCCCAACATACAGGTGCAAATACAGTAAAGAGTTTCACATGAGTATTTGACAATTGGTTATAAAATATTTACAACAAGTATTTGCAATATCAGAAGTATCAAAAGTTAAGCTATTATTAAGAATGACTTGGTGATAAAGAGGCTCTTAAACAGACGTCTACTGCTTTTGTCAATTGCAATTTGCATAACAGCAGTACACTCCCACACAGTTTTGCTAAGAGATGAAGGAAAACAAGATCTTCATTCAGATGGATTTCTTCCTCTTTTTTTTTTTTTTTAAACTAATATGCATTTTGCATTCAAAATAGGACTAGGTGTTTTTCTAAACACCACTAAAACTTAACCACAACTATGATGATACAGTATTAGGGGCCAAATATCCATTTTTCTACTTGTATTTTTCACTTGGACTAGATGGACTCCATTCATAACCCTGATTTAACACAACCACAGAACATCCAGCACCATGTGTGCTTTGCTAACTTGTTTCATGCTGGATTTAAATACTTTAGGGTGTTCTGGTCACCTCGGCTGTTGGCTGTCAGAGCTGCAGGTTGGTGGCCAAAGTTCTGCCAAGCTCTTCCTCCTGGCCAAGTTCTTGTTCTTTGCAGAACACCTTGCACCAAGGTACCATTTGTTCTCACTTAGAAAACTGGCTGTAGGTCACACAATCTGTGGACTGAGGCTGCTGCACACACCTGTGCTTAGGGTTTGGCACACACGAGTAGCCTCAAGGAATTCGGTCACGTCATAAGGGTAAATAAGAGGACCAGCACATGGGATGTGGTATGACACAGTATTGCCACCAGAAAAATCGCCAGAAACCATCTCCTGTATCCTGACTGCCCTTTCCAGTCTTCTTCCCCACATCCTGTCTACTGAAAAAAACTTTGATTCACCAGGACTATTGTCAGATGTAGTGCTAGACAGGGTGATTTCCCTCTTGCAGAAAGTTGTACGTTGGTTGCAGAAAAGTTCACAGTAATTACTGGGGAGTTTAGTATTGAAAAAAACCTGATAAATCTGGAGTTGTTACCCATTCTCACCCAGTTTCTTGTTAGAGGCAATAGCGCTACAGCTTTAGGCAATTTGCTGCTACCTAAACATACCTATACAACTTGCACAACTGGACACTAACCATAAGACCAAACTGGGACAGTCTTCCCTAGGTTGCTTTTGCTTAATTTTAGGAAAAACACTGTTCTTCAGTTACTTGAAGTGACATAGCTCTACAAAAAATATTTAATATTCTTCTTATAAAACCTGATAGTACATTTATATCAAAGACACCATTAGCTTGTCTGGAAAATCCCTTTGGAGAAGTCTTACCTTATGTGGAGGAGACAAATTAAACCCAAGTTTGCAGTTCGAGATTTTTTTTTTTTTCTGCTAAGGATGAATTTATCTCTTTTCAGTTTGGTACCTCTGTGCTCTCTTCTGACCTAATTTTGTCTGTGATAAATGCCAGAGTTTCAGTGGAGTCACTTGAGCTCCTGTAAGAAAAGAACTGAAGTAAAAAATGAATGCACTCAACATTCCTACTCTGACAGATTGCTTGTCAGGACACTAAAAGCCTTTACAAGGCTATAGGTGAGGTAAAGCCCCAGAACCGCCATTCTTTTAGACAAAATTGCATTTCAGGTTTCTACTAATTACTCTGTACTAAGGTAACAAAGTTAGAGCCCATTCAGACTAAGGAGGTCTACAATTTGTAGAGGCCTGATGCAGACTGCTTTATAGGATTCGTTCCCAGGGGTATTGCATGACCAGAAGACATTTAAATTAAATTTCAGCCTTGCTTCAGACAGGAGAAAGACAGCAAATGCTTTCTACTGCAAGGCACTGCAAAGCACAGCTGGTCAGAGAAGTATCTCAGCTGAAGTACTTTCTATTCTTTCCCTACCCAAGAACCTTGGAGGGAATGGTTTTCACTTGCTATCAGAGGGTCGGCAAATCCCATGGAAGACTGAACACAGTTGCACCTGTTCTTGCAGAAATGGGCAGAAAACCACAGAAGGTGCAGGGAGGATTCCCATCCCAAACCTTCTGGGTGGATCCTAAGGAGCTTTGGAGGACCCGCCACCGAAGTCCACACTGCAGGATGAGGCAGCCAGGAAAGCTCAGACCCCTCCAGGTAACAACAACATTAAAAGGGCTGGAACAGGCACAGCCAAAAGCTCTTCCAGCCCCATGTCCTGTCCCAAATGCTATCCGAGGGGGAACATCGAGGCAAGCACATCATGATTTTTCCTCTGCTGTGTGGTCCCAGCTTCTAACACCCTGCAGCCTTGGGGCTTACACAGCCCGCAGGCATTTCTTTCCAAGACTGCCAGCAACATCAGGGCTCCCTGTTCACCCCTGCTGAAGCCTTCCTGCCTTTCTGGGACTCATTTATCTCTGTCTCAACAAGAGAAAAGTCCCTGCTAAAGCAAAAACCTCCACTGGTGGGGAACTCTGAAGAAATTAGATCAGAGAATCTCATCACCACGTAACATGTTTAAGGAAGAAGAGCTTCCCTCTGGAAGTTGTCCCAAAGTATGTGACACCTTATGAAACAGTTGATGAGGGGCCAGCATTATCTGACTACAATTAAACTGCAATTAAACTATACGTGACTACATGATACATAATCTTATATTTATCTTACAATTGCTTATAGTAGAAACTCAACCAGGTTGTGCTATTTTAATACCATCATCAGGTTCACTTGTTCTCTGTAAATGCTCCAAAGTAGTTTTAACCTAACAGTAAATGTGCAAGTACATTCTGAGGTCTCAATTTGCTGAACAGCTTTGTTAGTCAGGAGCAAGAAATCTAAGCCCAGTTCCATCTACTGTTGTTCGAGAAAAATCATGAAATACTTCACTTGAAACATGAGAATAAAAATTGCATGTTTATGCTGCTAATGAACACTCACTTCATATTAGATGAATGAGAAATTATACTTATCAGAAGAGCAAGTTTTCAACTATTACAAATGGTCCATTTTTCCTAGTGTCTCCTCAATCCTATGAAAAAAAATATAACTTCCTTTTTAAGGAATAAGATGATCAGATTTTTGAAATAAGAGTAAAACACAGTGTTGTAGACAAATTAAGGGTACAGTGTTTCCCAAGCCTGTGTGGCAAAATTGGTCAATGTCTTTAAATAATTGGCTGATGTTCTGAAAAGTCAGTATTTAATAATACATTTCAAGTCTGACTTTCAGATGCCCAAATGAACAGTTCTTAAAAAAAAAAACAAAAACAAAAAAACACAAAAGAAAACAACAACAACAAAAACAAAACACAATATTTAAAACAGTAGAACTACAGCTCCTCAGCAGTTTACTCTTGGTAGAAAATGGGTGCACTCACATGACCATCACAAAATAGCACAGCCACATTCCTTCAGTATTATCAAAACTTACAGTCCTACATAAGAGGAACACATTTGTGAAAGCCTTTATAGCTTACTTTCTTGTTTTTGAAGGAAGATCAGTTTTCATACATCCTATAGGTTAAACCCTTCTTCGCCTCGGAGAGTATTTGGATTTTCAAAAGTTTAAGGAAATTTAGTGTTGTCCCCCAATGTCAACGATACGAAGGTGTTTGCTGAAGTAGTGTCGCTTTTGAGAGCTCACCCTAAATTTAAAAGAAAATGCAAAAGGCATAGACATAAATGTATCAATCATTAGTATTCACTCTCGCACCATCCTTCCTCACCTTTTTACAGTACTTAGATATTCAAGCCAAACAACATCCTGATCGTGTAGAAATGAAACCCAAGATTCTTTTGCAGCAATGAGATTTAAAAACCTCAGTGCTTCATTCACTTCTGAGAGCAAAGTAATTGCATGAGCTTTTCCTACAATAAAAAAATATCATCTTGTGTAAGCAATAGCAATCAGAATACCAGTTACTGAAAACACAACAGCAATATATTCATAGCTTCATATTTCTTCTGTTACATATTTTCCTAGTTTTGGCTCTCCTTTTAAGCAGGCGTTTTAGCTTGTGCTTGAATTGTTCTGGCACTTCAAATTTTTCCTCAAAGTGCTGAATAGGATTTTAGAAAAAGCAGTTGGGACTGCACCAGAGAAAGAAAAATAAAATCATGTTTTAAATATCTGTCTAATGTTGCTCTCTGCCTTCTGTGAGTATAGATAGAGGTAAAAGGATTTCCAAAAATTGGGATTAGAAACTGCACATTTCCTCCATTTCAGAAACAAGCCGGGCATTTACTTCTGAGAACTAGAGGGGGGAATCACAGGGATACATTCAGCAGTGCTTTGTAAAGCAAAAAAAGTAACAACAACCTCTGTCAATATTATTAGTATTAGTTTACCAAGAGCCCTAGAGCAGTTAGGACTAGAAATTAACCGGGATAAAGACAGCTAAACCCTTATTTGTCAGCCCCACGGGAGTCCTGGTAAGGCAGTGGGCTCAGCACTGAAGATGTTTGCAAGGAAGAATCCACCATGTGAAAACAGCTCTTGTGAGTTTGTCTGGTTTCTGCAGCCCCATCAGTACCGTGGCAGCAACTCTGGACACAGCTCTCCTCCTTCTAAACCCCTCGGGGATCACGGGAGAGGAGCCTGCACAGTGGATTCATCTACTACAGCCAAGGAGACTGCAAAGCAGTGAATTCTGACACGAATGATGACAGAAAACCTCTCCCCCTCCTCTTCCTTCAGGGGGAAAGAAATACAACTAAATAAGGACTCAAAGCTGGATCCCAGGACCCGTTGCCACTAAATGGTCATTTGAACAGGGTTGTTTTGCACCGGTATCCAAGCTGCTGCTGTTTGTGCAAGCAGTGATCCACGGCAGCCACGCAACAAGCCACTCACAAAACACTTCTGACCTCTGGAATCCTACAGTGCACTCAGGACACAAAGGCTTTAACAGAAGGGGACAAAAGGTACATATTAGAAGTCAAAAACGACAGTTCAAGTCTGCTTTTATCTCTGGCATTTACCCACCCCCCCCAAAAGGAGCTTTCTTTAAAGTTCCGTTTAGCACAGAAATAGCTGAATAATTCCCTACAGTGCACTCACTCCAATAGTTTTAATACTTACATAATAACACTGTATTTTAATTGACTTTGATGTTACCGTTCTAAAATAAATCTTATTCTCCTTTCAACTATATTGTAAATAATATTTTCTTTCATACTACCTATGAAGTGACAATACTATTCAAGATTTGCAGTGTGAACATATCAGATATCCAGGGCTAACTAACACTGAAAAGCATTGGTTCCACATATCATTATAAACCTGTAAAATTATATTTGATCCATAATTTCTATAGATTTTTTCACTTTCTTTTACACATTCATTACCTTTGATTTTTAAAAGCATTAATTTTTCAGAAATCAAAACACACAAAAAAATCTTTAAATTTTTTTTAAGTTGTATGTTTGCAGAGGTGTGAGCAGCTTTGAACTAAAATATTGATTATCAGCTTTCAGGGTTGAACCACTGAGCTCTTGAAAACAAATCTGCTTGTGTGGCAGCCTACAGCCATCCAGAACTTGTAAAAAATGCAAGTCTGTATTTTTTTGTCTTTTTCTGAACAGACACTATATTCCCTTTTCTTCTTTGTAGAGGAAGACAGAATACACACAAAAACATATATATCTGTATCAGCACACAGACACATTTGTGCCAATCCCAAATTGCAGACACCAAGGTTCTGTCTAATCTCTCGGAGGAACAGATGAAGACTGACTTGACAGCACATAATCTATATATATATATATATCCTTCTTTTGGTTTTGTTTTGTTTTTAAACATAGTTTTGGTTCTCCTGAGTGGGAAAGGAAGAGCATTCAACCAGCTTCTCTAGAAGCTCATGGTTCTAGAAGTAAGACTCAACACCCCAATCACAAATGCAGTCCTCAGACACATGGCCCAGTCTTACTTTTCTTCTATTCCTGCTCAGCCTCCTTTCCATACACTGGGGAAGACACATCTTTCTCCACTCTGTCTTTTAACATTAAAAGATGTTTAAGATCATTATTCACTCTTACCATCAATGATTTTAGTACACTAACAGCAGAACTTCTGTCAGCTGGGATTTCAAGAACATACTCTAACACAAACCAGGAGGTGATGATGAGACTTCACATCCCCAAGTTTCGTGTTCCTCCCTGTCTCCAGTGAGTGTCAGGTCCAATTGCTGCAGGGCTGTGTTTGCTCAGGAATACCTGCTCATAAACCACAATGGGCAAAACTTGGCTCTCCAAAATTGAAAGCACATTTCCAAGAAGCGCATAATCAATCTTTCAGAGGAGGGATAGGGCAGGAATCTATTTTTCATAGTTTTATAACCCTCATTACAACATATCACGTTAAGATTTTTTCCAAGTGTGCGTCATTTCAGACTGTACAGGTTACAACTGCATATTCCCACTGAACATTTCCATTACAGCATAAACTCTGCACAGAGGACTTACAGGTCCTCATACGAGAAGAGGTGACAGTGCTGCGCTATTTTAGTTTTAACACACAGCACAACAAACTGGTTCAGAAATCTCCCAGTATATTCTAGAAAGAGCTTAATAATTGCAAAAAGAAGGGCTATAATGACAGAAAATTCACTGCACACGTTGGTTCTGCAACAAGGCACGCATATAGCTGGTAATAATGTAAGGGCAGGCAAAATACTGGTATTTTGGAACTTATAAAAAAAATTGCTCTTTTAAATTTATTCTTCCTTCACGGTAGAGAGTTCATTAAGAAATATTCTGTACCTTGGTCTGGCATTCCATAGCTACAGGTTTTGCACTCAAGGCTGAACTCAGTAGATTTGCATAAAAAGAATAAGGATCCAAGTGATAAAAGAACCCAGTGTTATTACTGAGTTTAATACTGCAGGCATTAACTCCATCCTTGGCTTTTGGTAAACATTCTTTCTGAATATTTTATACTGAGTATGACATACAGCTGAAAAAGTTACTGATGCTTCTCAGCAGAGCATTTGGAAGGGGAGCTAGAGAAAAAGTTCAGCACAAGCAGCATGACATATTTTCTTCTTTTCTGTGCCAGACTCTGAGGCATCAGGCTGCAGCTGGGGACTGCTGTCAGCCCTGGAGCTTTGGGAAGTGACAGAAGTCCATTGTCACCAGGCTGACAGTGCTGTGACGTGCTGCCTGCGACACACAGTGTGACACGGCTGGGACAGTCAGGTTGAGATCAGTGGAGCAGGTAGAGCATCATCTTTGGTCAAGGCACAAGAAGGAAGGAGAGCAGCAAGCACAGTGCAGCTGCTGCATTGATTACATCCATCAAATGGCATATTTGACACCAGAAATGGCTTAGTGCTGGCCTCAGTTCTCCAGCTCTCCCAGAGTGCTGTACCTTACAAGCCATAGAAAAGTAATTATGTCAAGAAAGAAAAATGCAACAGGTCTTGAAAGCTGTGGGGTTTAAACTTCTTGTTATGTGAAAACTGAATATCAGAAAGATTTTGTGCTGTACATTGGCTTCTACTTAATAGGGCAACTTCTAATAAATAAATATGTATCTTCTTGGCATACAACTTCATATACTTACATTGTTAGAAGGGAAAAAAAAGTTTCAGAAGTCCTAAACAAGGAGAAATTCTTGCAGGAAGGCTATTGGAGACATGCTACAGCAGACCCAAATTCCATCCATCTTTATGGCTTTGATCATGAGTATATCTAAACATCTCAGGTTATCTCTGACATGTTAATATTGTGCTATTTTGGGACTGAGCAGAACAGAGCAGCAAACACTGCACACCACTTAAAGTCATCAGGAGTTAAAAAGTCGCCCACAGACTTGATCTAAAACTTGTAAAACACTAATCATACCTTACGATATGTCCAGCAAATAATATTATATGCCTTTGTAGCTTTTGACACACACCCCCTCCCATCAAATTTGGCCAGTCATTCTCAGCACTCTGTAATGTCAGGGGGGCGGCAGGATGAACTCCTTACTACCTGCAGGATGAAGAAATGTAATATATGCCACAGGAGAGGCAAATACAAAGGCAAGACAGAGTCAAAGGAGAAAAACTCTCTTTGGAGAGACTTTTCTTTCTTCATTCAGCCTCATGGTAAAATCCCATCTGTCTCCATGAGTGGGAAGTGATGCAGAAGGTAAGGCAGCAGCTACTTGGACACACGCCCAGCCTGGCAGTACATGCTGAGAACCTGCACCACCATCCTCTCCTGCATCCCTGCCATGGCAGAGCAGGGCCACAGAGCTTCTCCCTGCCCTCCCTTCCCCAAGGGCCGACCCGACCCTGCCTGCCCTCTGCTTGTCAGCCCTGCAAGTGGAACCAAGAGCTGGCTGCACATTAGCCCAGAACATGCTGACATACCACTCTGGAGAGCCAATTTAAAAGGTTAATAACTTTTAAAATCCAATTAGAGAGCCTAATTAGCTAAAGCAATCTTTGGTCTGCCTACTAAATCTCAAACTAGGTGAGTGCAATAAAGATTAATATCTTCTTGTTCTTTTGTAGGCAGCAAATAGGATGCTGGAGCCCTCAAGAACCTCTGTTTTCAGACAGGCCCCACAATGACCTGAGTAAGTCCAGGTTTGAACTTCAGAGAAGATTCAAATCCAGCAGAAGAGCTCAAGACGCAAACCTTGTGTTCCACTGCCAGGATTTGGGTATCATGACGGTGACACCTTGATCCTGACAAGTACTGCCACAGATACTATTTCTGCCATTTTTGGAGTAGCTGGGATGGCACATTGGGTCAAAATGATCTGACTTGCTAGGAACAGTAGCAGTAAAAATACGGTGCCCAGAATTAGAGATAGCAATTTTATGTCTTCATTCAAGTGTCTCTATGGAATTTTTCCTCTGCGACCTTGACCAAGACAGATCATCTTATAGCCACTGTTGCTTCTTCACACGTACACTCTTCCAAACAGGCAAGAAACCAGTTAGTTACTAATTCAGTCACTAATTATGAACCTGCTCTAGGCATCCACCTGAAACCTCATTCCGTCATTTCATAAACTAAGCTTTCTTTCCGCCTTCTAGGAATCAACAGCAGCCATAAAAAGTAAGTATATAAATAAATAAAATTATTATTTTCATATAAACTTAAAGCAAAGCAAACCAAACCAAAATAAAATAACGCACAACAAAAGCTCCTGAAAATTTTCAGCATATGGCCATCCTCAATCTGCCATTTATACACAACGTTAAGGTAGAAAGACTAAACTCACAATATGTCAGATTATTTTGAAACATCATCTGATAAACCATCCTCAATTCTCCTGTTCACAGACAAGGCCAGGGGCTCAGAAAGGCCCACTGATGTCCTAGGAATGCTTCTTGGGAGTTGCTGCATCCTGCCAAAGGCATGGCATTGGTACCAACCACAAAGGGAATTTCAGAGGGAAAGGACCAGCACACAACTCCTCACAGGCTGTTTTAAACCAAGAAAGCAGTTTAGTACGGATGGCCACGCTAACTGCAGCCATTAGAGCAAACCACTGGAAGAAGCTGCCCCCCTAAAATAGTCCATAACCACTCCAGGCTTTCCCTGGTAAAATCCACACTTCATTTCCAGCCCAGAAGGAAGAAAGGAATTGTTTTGATTTATGCGAAGGCATCACCAGAATCATTTCCCTTTGCTGCAGGCAGGTGCAGGTATGAGGAGTCGTGAGAGGAAAAAACAATATCCTCAGGAGTGCTCATGAGCCTTCCCGCCCAGGACTCCCCCCCCCCNAAACAAAAAACCCCCGACGAATTTACAAGTTAGTTTTCACATACCTCAGATGCCCCTAAGGATGCAGGAGCGATCCCCGGCATGCGGGAGCGTCCCGCACAGCCCGGCGCGCAGTGGCGGCTCCCGGCCGGCAGGTGGCGCTGCGGCCCCGCAGGAGACCCCGCGCCGCCCTCCGGGGGCTCTCCGGGAATCGCGGGGCGCTTTGGGATGGAAGGGACCTCAAACATTGCCCAGGTCCAGCCCCGCTGCCCTGATGCCAACTACACCAGGCTGCTCAGAGCCCCATCCAACACCGCCAGCGATGGGCAGCCCACGGGCCTCATCGCCCAAAGCCAGGCTTCAACACTTTCAGTAAATCCATACAGGCTGGAGAAATTTAAAATATTTTGGAATCCTTACACCCTGGAGATCCTCGCATCCTTCCCAGATATGCAGCTGTCTCTGCTGCCCACGGAAGCATTCGTGTTAGCTTTACACAGAGCCTGGCAGCACGTCAGCCCTTAGCAGCCCCTATTGCCCGGGACAGCGTGGCATTCAGAGAGACTGAAGGGATCACCTCCAGCATCAGGCTCTCAAGAAAATGTGAAAAATAGGACAGGCATAAAAGCAAAATGACCCCAGTCCAGACAAACCCAAAGGCTCTGTAAAATCTGCAATATAAAAGCATTCTCAATAGTACACATATTTATACACTCCATGAAATCTGCCCAGATGAATGCACTTTGGCCACAACAACCCCATGCAAGGCCACAGGCTGGGGACAGAGTGGCTGGAGAGCAGCCAGGCAGAAAGGGACTTGGGGGTACTAATTGACAGGAAGCTCAACATGAGGCAGCAGTGTGCCCAGGTGGCCAAGAAGGCCAATGGTATCCTGGCCTGTATCAAAAATAGCGTGGCCAGCAGGACCAGGGCAGTGATCCTTCCCCTGTACTCTGCGTTGGTGAGGTCACGCCTTGAGTATTGTGTTCAGTTCTGGGCTCCTCAGTTCAGGAAAGATATTGAGGTGCTGGAGCAGGTCCAGAGAAGAGCAACGAGGCTGGTGAAGGGACTAGAACACAAGTCCTATGGGAAGAGGCTGAGGGAGCTGGGGTTGTTTAGTCTGGAGAAGACAAGGCTTAGAGGTGACCTCGTCACTCTCTATAACTACCTGAAGGGAGGTTATAGCCAGGTGGGCGTTGGTCTCTTCTCCCAGGCACTCAGCAATAGGACAAGGGGGCACAGGCTTAAGCTCTGCCAGGGGAAATATAAGTTGGATATTAGGAAAAAATTCTTTACAGAGAGAGTAATCAGGCATTGGAATGGCCTGCCCAGAGAGGTGGTGGATTCACCATCCCTGGAGGTTTTTAAACTGAGATTGGACGTGGCACTGAGTGCCATGATCTAGTAAACGGACTGGAGTTGGACCAAGGGTTGAACTTGATGATCTCTGAGGTATTTTCCAACCCAATCAATTCTATGATTCTATGATTAATTTTAAATTATTTCCTATGCAGGCCAGCTGAAAAACTCAACAAGAAAATTAAAAAAGTTATGTATAGGCTGCCACTCCAGAGAAAACTTCCAGATTCTTACTTTATGGAGATGGGCCATTTAAGGTAAGAAATCTCCTGCACAACCCTCTGCACATGCTGTCGGGACATTTGCTGTCTCTTTAGAACCATGAAAACTATTTCATGACAGCACACTGTGCTGGTGTCAAAGAAAGCCTAAGCCAAGTCCAACTGTAGCAGGTAGTACATGGAGCTCCATCATTACCTTCAAGGAGAACACTGATCACCAGAGGAGCTTTCCCATTATAATCTCATGGCTTTTAACACTGCCCAAAATTTATGGTTTACCACAGAATCACAGACTGGGTAAGGTTGGAAGGGACCACAGTGGGTCATCTGGTCCAACCTTCCTGCTCATTCAAGTCGTCCTAGAGCACGTTGCATCCACACCATTCTGGAATATCTCCAGTGAGGAAGACTCTAAAACCTCTCTAGTAAATCTGTTTCAGTGCACAGATACCTGCACAGTAAAGAAGTTCTCATGTTCAGGTGGAACTTCCCATACATCAGTTCCTGCCCGTTGCCCCTTGTGCTAATCCTGGGCGCCCCCGAGCAGAGCCTGGTCCATCCCCTGACCCCTCCCTGCACACACTGAGAGACACCGGTGGGGTCCCCTCTCAGCCGTCTCTTCTCGAGGCTGAACAGGGCCAGCTCCCTCAGCCACTTCCTGTAAGAGAGATGCTCCAGTGCCTAAATTATCTTCATAGCTCTGCACTGGACCCACCACAGGAATTCCATGTCCCTCCTGTACTTAGGAACCCAGAACTGGACACAGCACTCCAGATGTATCTCACTAGGGCTGAGGGGCAGGATCACTTCCCTGACCTGCTGGCAATGCTCTTCCTAAAGCACTCCAGGATACCAGTGACCTTCTTAACCACAAGGGCACGTTGCTTTTTTTTTGTACCCAGGACGTTTTCGTGGTGTCATGACAGAGGTTTGTTGTTACCGGGATCCTCTTTCCAGGGGAAGCATTACTAATGAAAGCAGGGGAAGGAGTCACATCCTGCCAAGCTCATCAGTGAGCTGAAATATAAGCAGTGACTGTAGAAATATGAAAATGCTTTAAAATCTGAAGAATACACACATTGCCATGAGTCAGTCAATCAATTACAGCATAGCTGAGACTACTCAGTGAGCTGGATTCAGTTGTGTGCAGGTTTGATATAAGATACTTCACTCCACTATTTAGAAAGTAAGGCCATGACTTCCCTCATCCAACAGGGCCTGTATCCTAGGAAGGAGAGACTCAGAAGGGACTTTAAAAGAAGTAAAAATGAGCTTGGAGGTCTGACACTGCACAGCAGAGTGGCAAAGCAGGCAGTCAGCCTAGGAGGCTGACAGACTCGCTGATGCACAAGCCTGGAGCTGCAGTTCTGCCAATAACAAGGGAAAGGATGGGAACAACCAGCATGCAGAGAGTGAATCCTATGGAAAAGAAAGGGTTTCTCCCAGCTGTTGTCACTTCCAGAAAATGGCATGCCTGTCTCCTTACAGTTCCTGTCCAAAATGCACCTCCTTCTACTGTATGGAGCCCCACTCCATCATCTCTCATGGCTCAATCCAGCTTTACCTACACTGTTCAGAAGCACTGAGTCTCCTCTGGGAAAAGAGCCCACCATTGATCAAACACAAGATGAGGGAATACAGCAGCCTTCCCTCTCCTAGTCTGTAGAAATCCTGAAGGAATATCTGTCTACCCACACCTCTGTGTTTCTGCAGCAGATAACAACTCACATCTTTTCTGAACTCTGCTGGGATCAAACTCCACAATACTTTCTCCTCTGGAAAGAGGTGTTAAGACTACAGTCTTAACAGGGAGAAACTCTCCACATTTGCTCATCATCCAGCACTTCCCTGCAGATATTCTTTGCACAGGACCCTTTTACAGATAGCTTGTAACCAGCATTTGTAACCACTCGCACACCACTTCCAACCAAATTACTCAATCATAATAGCAGAAATAACACAAGACAGATTAATTTAAAATTGGCTGTATTACTAGCTTCTCCCCTTCTCTTAGCAAGAGTTTACCAGTATTTGGTAGCTACCTTAGACCTCTAGTCACTCTCTTGGAAAAACAAGTGATCTTTTCCTTAAAAAACAAAGAAAAAATATAAGCAACCAACAAAATTATAGCAGTGGGCCCAGAGCTCACTACTTAGTTTCAAAAGTGTTTTGGTTGGAATTAGCCAGGTAATAGGATAGAGAGAATTGAGGATAACAACTGCGAAGTTTCACAACTTCACTGAACTTCTGATAGAAAATGGCCATTGGAACTCCTCATACTTTCTCGCTTAACACCGAGAATTGACACTATGCATTTACAAAATAAGCGTCTTTAAAGCAAACATATATAAATGAAAACACCTATAAAATTACTATAGAGCAAATAAAAATCCATCAAAAATACTTCTGAGTCAGCGTTTTTAGCTGTGCATCTGCTCTAGGAACAACAACACGAGAACAAACACTATCCATGCAAGTGCTCTCCCCAAGAGATTATGACCAATTTTAACACTTACCAGATTTTACCTGGAGACTTCCACTTTCTAATCATGTGTGAAATAATGTTGAGAGACACATTATTTAATTTTACTTTGCTCCTAATAGAAAACAACATTATGGCTCTTCTCTGTCAACTGCAACCATCAACTGCAACCAAAAGGCAATTAACTCCATCACCTCCCATTTCAGATAAACCAATTCACAGATCGCAAAGCGCCATAAAAATCTCTTAAGAAGTCCAGGTGACACAGAGATGTCACTGTCTTCATTGGAGCAGAACAAGGCAAGCAAAACCAGTACCTGCCCACTGAAAGGCACTTGAATAAAGGCCTTAAACAGGACCAAGGGGGAAGGAGAGTAAATTTCTAAAACACTACTGTGTAAACCTTTGCACTCAAAGTATGTTGAGGACTGCATCATACAGGTGGATGCTGAACCCACAAATCACCTGTTCAAGCCGCTTGCAACAACCAGTTAACTAAAATCACCATCAGCTGGGAGTGGAACAAGTGCCTGTGCCAAATACAATTACAGGTCTTAATCTCACATTCAAAGGTATTGATGATGATAAGCTTTCCTTCAGAAATTCCAGGAGAAATTGTACATATACCAAAACAGAATGCACTTGTTCAAAACAGACTGTGAGCACATGAGGGAGGAGATAAGAGGCTTTTTGAGCATCCAAACTCAACTTGGACTCTCAGAACAATATTATCTCCCTGGACGAATGGGGATTGTTATTTGATTTTGTAAGGAGGGTTTATTTTTGCTTGGTTTTTTGTTTGGTAGTTGTTTTTTTTTAAGGATCTGCTTAATGAGACGCAAAACTTAAAGAAACTTTCCAAGCAAAGGAGCTTCATAAACAGATTAAATGAATGTATTACCTTGAGCTATTAAGTTAAGGTCAAGGTTTCTTTCAAAAGCCAAAAAACTCCAACTTCTTCTCTAAGAACACAGGTGGTTTTCTTCAAATTGCATTATGTAACACTGATTTTTTTTGCTTAAAATTTACTGCAACAAATGTTTTGGGTCCCCCCCCCCTCCACCTCATGATTCTGTATTACCTTTAATTGAAAAAATAAACCAAAACAACAAAAAAAACCCAATTCCTCTCTAAACTCCCACAGGTTTTTCAAGCCCTAAGTCCACAGTTCAATTGAAAGTTTCAGTTACAGATTCAAGTCACAAACAAAATGCAAGTTTTGTTTCTTGAAGGAAACCTACAGGAATTACTGCTGTTCCCTGATTGCCTGCATGTCCATAAAATACCAATGGGCTTAGGGATATTTAACATAGATAATGAAGCAGATACAGTTCCATACAGTGACAGGAAACACTACAATACAGAACAGAGACATGGGTAGGGACTGCACAGACACCAACTGAAACCAGCACAAAAAAAAATAGCTGCTTTTTGCCCATATTTGTCTGCAGTTTTAATACAAGACAAAGCAGAAAGATCAGGGTAAACTGAAGGAAAAGATTATTGAACATGAGGAACAGTCTCTACAGCCTTCATAATCCTGGATAGATAATGCCAAGACATAGTGCTTGAGACGCCCCTCATGCTTCTGAAGTGCTCAGTTCAGAGAGTACTCGGTTAAGTCAGTCTCCAACAAAATATTCCCCCTTTTTCCTTTTTTAAATGTGTCAAGGCATGATACAGAAAAAGCCTGCAGTTTAGTTAACTACAGCCAACCATCCATAACTCCTATTTCAGGCTCTCTCATGCCGAGCCACCAGACAGCCTGAGTGTGGATGGTGTTACTTGACCCAGAGATCCTGCCCAGGCAGTTCCAAGCCCACGCTCATCAGATGGAAGCAATGGAATCCTGGCTCTGTATCACTAGCTCTACCTGGCAAGTGAAGGCACAGTGGTTAGACCAGCTGATGGTGCATAAGAAACTAAGCAAAGCAGAAAACCCAGAAAGGGGTTATTCAAGTGGCTTCAATGATGAACACGAGGGTAGGGGGAAATAAAAAAACTGGAGTGAACAAAAGAACCAGGGAGCCCAAACTTTATTTGAGAGGCACTTCATTTAAGACATGGAGTGATGAAGGATGACCATATCCTAACATTCATCATCATCACTCATCCACTGACCACCACCTTGAAAACAAGCCTTTCCCACTATATGTGACCCAGCCTGTGAGAAGGGGATTTGAGTTAATCCCAACCATCAGAAAGAAAGTCAAGCTGTTCTTTCAAAGTGTTGCCTCAAGAAGCTGTTTCTGAGCAGTGTTTTTTCTGCTACATACAGCAAAGATCTGAAATTCATGACAAAGAAAATTTCATAGCCAAGTCCAAGATTTTAAGGGCGTGACAACAAAGCTGGCACACACCTGTGTGTGGCAGCAATGGACATGTCCGCAGAAGTTTTGGGGCACTGCTCCCATGCGGATCAGAACTGAAACAGAATTGCTGAACCAAACAGGAATGCTCTGCTGATGGGAACTCAAAGGAATACAGATAACATTAAGTTTGCCTATAAGGATACTTCTTAGGAGTTAAGAGTGTTTCCAGTTAACAGCTTATCCATCAAGCCCAGGATTTCAAAAGATCTTTGAAAACCAGGACAATACAATAAATAAACTGGGTATCAATCACATGAAAAACAATTCTGTTTCACTTAAAAGAATCTTTTGAATTCTACCTACTGCATTTTGCTAAAAGACCTCTTTGGATAAAAGCTTTTTCATATCTGTATTAATATCCTCTCCAGAAGCAAGTAATGGAAAGATGCAAACACTTTCTTCTCATTATTATGATGGACATTCAGTTTTCTTGCACCTTTCTAGACATAAACCCAGAAAAATATATTTTTTAAAAATACATATTTATGTTGAAAAATGCTGCACAGATGAGGTGACTTACTATATGCTTAGAGCGGTGCATTTTCTCATCAACATTCTTTACCTTTTGCTTATGTAAGGCCTCCCACAGACATTTGGTTTCACTGAGGTTTGAGAAAAGGAAACAACACAAAATGAAGAATATAAACAACCACCACTGTCTCCCTTTATAGACCTTTATATTTGTAGGCCAGTATTGCACTGTTTCCTGTGTGCTATTGTTGCCATCGAGTTCCTTTCTGGAGCTGCAATCTTCACAGCCATACTGGAGCAGCCTAAAAATAATCTGAAAGATATTTAATACAGACATAATCAAATTCTGGCATTTTAATGCTTGAACATTATGCACATCCTTTAGACTCTGTTCATACTTCAGGTTTTCCAGAGCAAACCCATTCCCTGCATTAGTTGTTCACTGCAGCTAAAGCACAGATTGTCCACAAAGGGTAAAGAAGATCAAGTCCTTTGTGTCTGGTGTGATTTCAAATATCACCACATCTAAGTAGTACAAATTCACTCCATCAATCATCTTTATTTGTTCAGGTTAATTCTGCTGCTGCTCATGGTCTTCTGCTAGGCCAAAACTAAGAGACGTGTTACAGCCACTTGAACTAGAAACAACAGGATTTTTGATACCACCAAAATATCAGTTAAAGTGCAGCAATGGGATAGACTGGCTAAAAAGAAGTGTAGGAGGGGGATAGAAAGAAGGCAACTAACTGAAAAAGGGCAATGCCTTCAGAGTCATCTAAAGTATGAAGCAGTATCTGGAAAAAAAAGCAAACATTTTTCACTTGATGGTGCCAGTGATTTAGTAAATGAGTTTTCATTAAATTCCCTCAATCTTTTTGTGTTCTATAAAGTGACAAAAAACAAAGATGAAAATCTCAATCTCCATACTGAAGAGACAGATCTACTTACATGCAGTCCCAGATTATTAGGCAGCCAAATGGGACTTCATACTTTACTACCTCATAGTTACTTGGACAGGTTTTTTGCTAGCCAAGCTATCAATTATTGCAGTGAAAAACACAAGGTTTTAAAGACAAAATAATAAATCAATGATTTAGCTTAAGGTTTAAAATCAAATATTTAAAATACAGTAAATTAGGAAAATGCACATATATTTATTTCTGTTTGACTAGACAGACCTCAATTCAACTCAAAAATTCAAGCCTTTGCAAAGGAATACATTCATCTTCAGTACTATGAACTACAATGGTTTGTTTTCATACTTTAAGAAACTGAAAAAAAGAAAGGAAAAGAACAATCTCATCCTTCAATGGTTCCTTTTAATTTAAATCTCTTATTGTGCCCAAATGAAATAATTTTTCCTCTTTTGACCTTAGAAAGAGTGCCTTTTCCCCTGCGTTTGTCATGCAAGATTAAACAGATAAGGATGACTGGCTCCTGCAGGGTTAGAGGGGGAGCTTTCCTTAAGAACTTGGACAAACACACAAAACCTTTTAGCAATAACAAAATAAAGTTGCTCTTTCACATATAATTCTTTTTACTATTATTGATAAAGGCAAGTGAGAAGTCTGATCTGTTCAAAACCTTGTTTAAAAATACACAATACTAGGTATGCATATTCATGAGTTTCAAGTCAAAGTGGAACAGGTGCAAAATGTGAAACCTTTTAAAATGTATCCTCTCTCCCATTTCATAATAAGCATACCTTTTCGTTGAAGAGTGGTATTTCACACATCAATAGTTTCAGACCTAAAAAGAGGCTCCAGAGCAGTATTTAAATATAAAAAGTTCAATATTCTTTTTGGAAAAAAAGAATTCAGTAAAAAAAAATGGGTAGTTTGAAAAAGCATGAAGCACTGCAATACTGAAAACATAAGAGAACATCCTTAAATGTATTTTGAATTGAAAGCCACACTCTAATCACTATATATTGTGATCCAGGATCTCTCTAACGACTTCTAAGCCTAACACGTGCTAAGGTTGAACTCTGCCATTTCTTCCACATAAGGTGCCTACATTTATGCCTTCTGCATTTCTAGGTGGTCTTAACTTCATCACTCCTTCCCTTCCCCTGTGGCCTTTTATTCATAGATATTGAAATAAACACCACTTGAAAGCCTGTAAGGAAAAGATGTGCCGCTCCAATAAAAACATACAAATAAATATTCACATATTTTACTGATCTAACACAAAATGTTCTCTATAAAGAGTAGGAATCAAAATAGTGTCAGGTAACAGGATTACCTAAGGATGCATTAAATCTCTTTTTCCACAAAATAATTAAGTTTCTTCATTAAAATCAGACAGTATTTCAGTTCTACAAAAGAAGCCAAATAGATTATTTTTTTCCCACATCCAATAGAAATTCAATTAGGACAGATAAAAGAATTCTGAGATATTTTGTTGCAACAATAGCAACCCATTTCATGTAAGGAATTAATGTTAAGGTTTTTTTCTGGTCACTTACATGACTAAAGTAGCAATTAAAAATTGATTAATCCTTAATCTTCATATATTCCATTTTTTAAAAACCTTTCTTTTCTCTAATCTATTTCTAGAAGTTTTGCTCAGAGACTATAATATATTTCTACTGAAAATACTTTTAATTATTTTACTATAATTTTTCTTTGTCTGAGAATAGAAGGTGCCGTTGTTGTTTTGCTTCAGAAGCCAGTCCCTACTATCAGAAAAGACTTGGCATGGCCATTCACACACACACAAAAGTGTTCAGGTGCAGTATCACACAGATCAGTGAAGAATATACAAAAAAACATTGTGTATAATACTGTGACAGTTTTTCAATATATTCACATACAGTAATTTCTGACTACCTGTATCTAAACTGGCCATAAATCCTGAAGAACCTTGTCTATAAAATTGAGTAACCCATCAATATACCGTATCTCTTCTAAAAATACCCGTATTTTACAATAATATACAAGGTATCTGCTTGCAAACACAGAAGTAGCCATAAATAAAACTTTATTCTTTCATTTCATTTACAAGCTACCAAGTACCATGTATTTACACAGCACTGGACACTTAAAGTAGTTGCAGTCACAAAATGATCCAGACAGCTGTTGATAAAGTAAAGGATCTTAAGATAAAAGCAAAGTAATACTGTAACAGATAAATGGCAAAAAAGCAGTTTTGCCATAATGATCAGACTTGCATGTTGTATCAATTCTGGTTGAAACGACTGAGCGCCATGCGATTCTCAGCTTTAATCGTTTGCAGTCTGGCTAAAGTTTGGACAGTCATTTCTCTTCTGCAGTTATTAAAATAAAAAAGTTAAAAACTATAGCAGCAACAAGCAAACCCTGTGACAGGAAGGCAAGGTTTAAGAACTAAAAAAGTTTATACAATGTGCTTAGGAAGGTCGCAGAATTTATCTTCCATCGGCTGGAGTTCGACTGAGTGATAACATGATTCGGGCGTATCTTTCACACAGTTCATGTGTGGAGTAGGAGGGTAACTTTGGCGGGTCATTGAAACCTTTAATCTCTGTAGAACAATCTAGCAGTTTTGGCAGGAAATCTGTCAGCTTTTCTTGCAAGTTGGCTGCAAATCAAATGAGAAAACCAAATGTAAGCATTTACGCCTTTATGTGGAATTCTCCCTTTCCTGTCCAATGTTGACTTTTTTTTTACTGGTGGGTGGGAAGAAGAGGAATTTCAATTGGAATAATCCACTTTCTACAGATCTATAACAGTAACTAGGACATACTAATTCCTAGTAAGACGTTGATATATTTGCCCCTTCAGATGGTCTAACAACACAAACGTTTTCCCATTCCAAAAACATGTTTCCCTTAAGGCCTGATACCCCAGTGCAATATATGGAAAAACTTTTTACTTAAATGTGTACAGGATTATTCAAAAGTAATTATTCAGGGCAGTTCAAAAAAAAATTACCAAGGCTCAAAAGATGTAAGTTTGATTCCAGACTTCGGAAATATCATATTTATAAAAAAGGTGCACAAGGGCCTTTTACCTTAATGAATAAATGACTTACGTTCCATTTCTTGTCCAAGATAGGAACACCAACGATTTCTCATATCTTCCACAGCAACAATATCTTTTTCTTCCATTTCATCCACCAGTAGTAATGGCAAACATGGGACAATAAGCTCATTCATGATGATCAGACCGTTATTTACTTCCTGATCATCTCCCGACTCAAACAGTGCTGCAGCATGTTCGTTTAGTTTCTTCATAAACCACCACAAAAAAGGAAAGCTTTTAAGTGTACAGCATTTCACATTCTGCCACGCATCAGTTTTATCGGTTTTTTTAAAGCACAGTCTTCCACCAAAATTACCTGGTAATTTGTGCTACCCATGGCTGTGTTTTAACCTTTACAGCAATGATACATATACTCTTAACTAAGCCACTTGATCTTGCACTGTTCCTCAAGCCACTTCATTTCATACCTGCCAACTCCAACTTTGCAGCTGTTCTTTTTAAGACTGAGGTTCTATCACCTGCTTTTATTTTCTCACTGTTGTTAAAGGTGACATAAGGCAAAAATCCCTTCTTTCAGGCAAGGCATCATCGCTGATGCCTTTTACAGTATTTGGCTCCCCATCAAACTATGGCAACAGGGTGAGCCTTCTCCCCAGTGCTGCCAACCATTGCACCTACCCAGCCCAGACACGGTGGCAGTAAGCACACTATTTACAGTCATAACGAAAATGATNAAAAAAAAAAAAAAGGGGGGTGGTGGTGGGGATAATGTTTTTCTTTTTACTTTTGCTTTGTTTCCCCTGCACAAGTCTAAGTATTAAATTGTTAATGGAGGGAGGTTTTGCTTTTGTTGTACATAAGGGCAATATTTTTCTATTAATTAATTTTATTAAGCTATGCAGCAAACTCAACTTTTTGAAACATATACTTGACCCTTCACTTACTAGCAAACATTCTCGTCTGTAGTGAGATATCAGCTCTTCATCATGTCCCCTGTACGGGCCTTTGGACAAGAGTTCTTTGTTATTCTGGTAAGCATAGATAAGGTAGAGCAAGGCTTCCATATAGCTGAAGTGAAAAAACAAAAGTATTAGAGGCAACATCCAGTTACCACCTGCTTCAAGGTAACAACCATGGTCCTCACAGGATAGGTAACTCCACTTGCTTGATGTCTAGTCCACCCCTTCCCACCAATCTCTTCATCATGTTTTTTTCTATCACACAGTTTTGTCTTTTGCACACATAAACCCAAATTATTATATTATCAGGCTGGATCACTGCATATGAAATCTAATCCAAAGCTCACTGAAACCAATGGGTATCATTTCACTCACTTCAAAACCCGTTTTGGATGGGCCTTGAGTATACATGAAAATTTAGTGTGCACTTAATGTCATGTGAGGTTTGAGGTTCTGTTGCCATAGATCTCTTAAATGCATTCAGCACCTCAGCAAGTAAGATTTGAAGTTATCACCTTATTTCTAAAACATAAACTGTGAATTTTTAAGCTTCACTAACTTTAAGTTCTTCCAAACTACTGAAATCTAATGTGGTGGAAGAAACCACAAAGGTACTTTAAAAGCAGAAGCACTGTTAGACTTGGTATTTCTGTCCTTAATCTAAATGCAGAAGATAAACACAAGTCTAATTGCTAGAAAAGGAGGAAGAGAGGACTCAAGAACCTAACAGACCTAACAGTTAATAATTGACAGAGATCCCTTCACACACAGAATAACAATCTCCCATCATACTGCTCTGCATCATTTCCAGCAGGGACCTGAAATGGTTAATTCTCTGATTACAGAAACCTAGTTCTGACAGACAGGCATCAAAAGTAGCTCAGGTCGCTACCCTAAAAACAAGCACTTTGATATCTCATTTTTAATCAAATTTTAGAAAATCTAGGAAGAGACATTTCCTAAGGCAGTGGTTAAAGGAACGGTACATTGTGCACTCATTCATGTTTCCTAGTGAGAAACATGAAGTCATGGGTAAAGTTGAAATTACCAAAACCAAACCACCAAACTAGTGAATAAAAGTCAGCAACTACTGAAACTATAAACTAATGAAAACCACTGTTCAGCACAAAGCAGAAACCTGTGCTTTGCTCCCTCCCCAACAGCACGATCACAATATACTATGGCAAGAAGAGAATAAGTGACAGCACTGGTATTTTACAGTTAAGGAACTTGATCTCCCACTCCTGATTACAAGCTCAGAGCGTGCATGAAGCACGGGGCTAACAAGGAGGGTTTCTATAAGCCACATCGATACCTGTGACATTTTTGCCTGCTTAAGGGATAAAGCAACACCAGAGTGATTTTTTTTCACGTAAGTCAGGCAATCTTCTGACTAACTTTTGTACATAAACTGTTTAAGATTGCCAAGGTAGCATATTGCAATTTTGATTATTAATTAACGCACTATTTATTGCATGCTAGCAATCAGAAAACAACCAAGATTATGGGCTCACTGTGTTTGCCACTACGCAAAGACATATCTTGTCACAAAGGCAAGGCAGTGTCTTTTCCAATCAGTTTTCCTGTTTTGTTAGAGGCCTGTCTTTTTCAGGAAGATACAAGACAAGGAAGAGAAATATGAAGCAATTTACTACACAGCTAGGAGACAAAGAACTAAATTTGATTCCCACTATAAATTTCCTTACCTACCATTTTATACATGAAAAATCAGTGATTGACTACAGAATTGTTTCCAGAATAAAAAAGTCATATCATGTGAATGCTCAATTTTCACACCATGTCAGCCACTGATATTCTGCAACTAACAACTTCATTCCTTTGGCTGGGCATGGGAGGAAGAGGTACTTTTGAACAATTCTGGTTTGAGACATTTATTCTCAATTCTCATTGAGGGATTCTCTCATGAGAATCGATCAATTCTCATTTTGAGACATTTATACTGTAATCACCATCCTTGTTGCATGTGTAGATCAGAATACATTTTATCTGTAGTGCATTAAGTACATAAATGTCACCAATTTTATACAGCCACAATTCCTGACTTAGCTCAAAAAGAGAAGGGAATGAATCACTGTGGAGCTAAGAACAATCAGCTACAATCATGACAGCTACACATGATACTTTTTCTCAAATATGCCCTGTTTTCCTCACCCTTAGAGCCCATCACAGGTGGAGTTTTGGCTCAGACGAATGCAGAAGACAAAGCTCTGTTTCAGTGGGAAAGCTCAATAAAAAGGCAGGTAAGACGGGGACTTGACTAATTGTGACTGCTGATGAAAGCAGATAAATGTATGTGCACATGCAATGCCAGAGAAGGAAGATTTTTACGGCTGAGGGATACCCAGAGCACTTAAGACTAGGAGAGAAGGAAGAAAAAAGAAGTATGCAGAGGGTGCTCTGAAAAGTACCCATGGCTTGGTAAGAGATTGGAAATGGAGATTAAGAGCAGGAAAATGTGGGAGGCTTTGAGGCAGATGCAAGATTGAAGACATTAACAGACCAAAGAAATACTTGACTGAAATGAATAATACATTAAACATTTCTGAATTTAAAAAATAGCTTTACTTATCTGTGCTATATTTTGCCTTTATATCACTCTACTACCCTTGAGTTCCATACTAACACTTACCTCTTTTTTTGGAACAACTCCAATCCTACCATGAGAAACATGGTTGTTTCCCTGAAATGTCTATAGTCTTGATGCCATCTCTGCATATAAGAAAGGGTAAACAGAATTTCATCCACACACATGAAATATAATTTGGGTTTTTTTTTATACACACACACACTCCGCCCCCTCTCCCCGTCCACTTTCAATGTTGAATACACACAGTCGGTGCTAAGGACCCTTAGCAGGCTTGCATATGTGAAAAGTCCAACTGAATCCACCCTTCCTCAATAAAAAAGAAAATTCTTATATATCTAAAGCATTTCTAGATGAGATTATTCTTACAGAACGCATTATGATCTGAAAGGAAGACAAAATTTCTTTGGAGAACCATAGGCAGAATTTTATGAGATCCTTTTTTTTCTCCCCTACACTACGTTGAGTTATATACTCAGGAAGTGTTAGAAAGCGTTTTCATACACTAAACATTAAGCTTAACTTTCAATAGGAGAACAACATAGAAAAAGCCCAAATGCAGCTTAGCCGGTAGAGATGTTGGTACTGGAGCAGAACATTTATTTTACTGCCTCACCATTTATACAAAGTGACTCCTGGTCCACTTTCAGGTAAATGTTTTAAGTGAGAAAGGCACTTTTACTACAGTGGGTTAGAGGCAAACTTTCAGTTGTGCATTAAAGATAAAATAGGGGACAGCGCAACATAAAACACACTTTCTTACAGATTCAACAGAAAGCTTGAGAAAGGCTCCATAAAGTGCCCATTTAATATACAGGACTAACACTGACACAATCTATGGAGAAACCGCCACTGCCTCAGGTGCTGAAAAAAGGGCTCGTATCTGCAGGGGAATAGAAGACACCCCCATGCCTCGCTCTTAAAGCTAAGTCTAGAATTATTTATTCTGTCTGTGCAATGTAGTTCTGAAAATGGTAAAATGTTGATCCCTGAACAGCTGAAAAAATAAAACAGAAATTCCACTGTAATGTGGAAGTATCTGTTGTAGGTCCTGGACATGGTAATGAGAAGTGTCAATTAAATATTTTTTTTATTTGGTTTTTGAGGGAAAGATTACTCCCATAGTCCTCCTAAACAAGTTGTTTGGATCTGACAGAGTAACAATGAGGTGTAAGTGGTGCACTGGAATCTGCCTAGGACATAACTATCCACTGTTAAGAGGTCTTAATGAACAGTGTTAAACAGAGTTGAAGCTGATGCTGTAAAACCAGCTATAGGCTTAGCTTTAAATGTGAGATGAACTATCTTGGCAAATATTAGTCACCATTATTGAATGGAGAGAAAGAGTGAATCTTGGACAAGTTTTTCTAAACAACACAGGAATTAAAATTAAATGCATACACTGGTTATGTATGGTCTCAGCAAACAAAAGAATCTGCTGCTCATAAGAAAATGGGAATGGCCACAAACACAGCTGGAGGAAAAGCACCAGTGTGACTGTGCCTGCTACCCAGTTCTCAAGATGAGTAAGGCTGGCCTTAGGCCACTCTCACTCCTTCACTGCCAGCTGTGTCTCCCAGAGAAACCCAGCTGGCTCACATGGTGATAAACTACAAAATATTGTTAGTGACATCAAGACATGTTAATGAACTAAGGACAGGCTCCAACCTGACATTTATTTATGGCTCAAACCTTGGAATTACAGATGTGAAAAGAACAGCATTAGACCAACAGCAGCCTTTGGAGCAACAAATGGTCTTTCAATAACCAGTTTTAACTTCAGTGCAAGATAAGAAGATATTTGTGAAGACAAAACTCAGCTTACTGATAGCTATTTCTTATTAAAACTTCATATAAAGCATAAGAAATACTGACCTCATATTCCTCCATGTTTACTTCATCTGGCTTTATCATTTCAAGTTTGGCTTGAGCAACCTTCATTATGTTACGGCACCTTACAAAAACGCAACAAAAAAATCATGACATTCACAGGATATTATCAATACAAGACAGCAGCTTCAAACAGCATGAGCTACAGCCTTATGCAAAACAGTATGAAAATGTTATCCATTTTTATTATGCTTAGTATAATCAGCAGGAGAGAGCATACTTTTGAAGTAGGTAATGGAGGCCTGTGCTATTTAAAGGATTACTTCTTGTTTTATATTGCTAAATTGCCACATTGCTCAGTCCATCTTTTAGAAGTTCAGATGGCTTGAAACACCCTAACATTTCCTTCGCAGAAGTTTAGACGATAATTCATTACAGAGGAATCAGACTAATGTCTTCTAACTTGTAATTTGTCAATTTCTATAACTAGATAAAAGGAATTTTGAGTGGACTAGAGACATTGCCTTGCTTTCAAGTCAGTTACTCACTAAAGCTTGTAAGGCTTTGCTGTCTACTGCTGGCTTTCAGGGTAGCGAGGAAATGCAGTGAAAGAAGGCACAGAAATCTATGTGCAAAGTTATGAACAACACTGAGTATTTCTCCTTATTTCTTCTTGATTACTCTTTTTACAGACATTTTTATAAAAACGGTATGTTTTAAATAAACTTGCAAGCTATTAACTAGGAGATAGAGCCAATAAAAGCCATAAGAGCTGAATACGAAGGAGTGTCACCACACATCAGAGAACATTTGTGAGCACAGGAAATGAGACGTACAGATCTTATTACCTTTCATCAAAGCTAAGATTGTGATCTCCAAACTGTTCCAGTAATGTTCTCTCAATTATCTTCTTTGGTGCCTGGTTTTGGATGAAGTAAACAATTGCATGACGCAAACGATAATCACACTCAGGTGGTGGATCTTCCTGGGCTAATTTTAGCAAACGTGTGTATTCCAATTTAATTGCCTACATAATTAAAAAAAAAAAAAAAAGAGATATTATACCTTCTGGGTTTTAACTCAAGCATCACAAACACTAACAAGATAATTGACATCCCATGGCATTTTGCCTATAAAATATTTTTTAACAGTTAAATAGCTCATCCTTCTAAGAAGTCTAAACTATGTTCTAAAATAAAAGCAAACAAACAAACCTAGACAAATTGTGAAGTTGGTTTTTTTCTTTCAAATTAAGCCTGCCAAAATCCCAGGGAAACCAGTTCGAAAGCACTTTCAATCCTGTGCTATGTCTGCCTGAGACAAGATTTACCCAATCCTTAGAGGTTTCTTTAAGCATTTACAGCCCAAAATCAATATAAGTTTTCCAATACTTTATTTAAAGAAATGTCCTGAAATCTCATAAGGTAAAGAAAGTACCTCTAATATATGGTTAAAATGCAAATGAATAAATAAAATAAATTCTACAGGAAGTTTAATGAACATGTACTATTTTGGAAACACTATGTGAGAATGGGAATGTCTCAACAAACATCAAATAATAGGATTTCTAAAGAAAATCGTAATGCAATATAAACAGTATTACTCTCCTATAGGGCAGAGCTCTCACTGAATATTTTAGGTCAACTTTATAGAGGTCATCTAGCTTTGTCATCGCATTAGATTTCAATGAATATAATTTGTTATGTTCATTAGGTTTTATTCACTGAAACCATACATCAGGAAGAAGAACAACCACTAGAAAAATGGTGATAAATGTTAATGCGTTCCATAATTTCTCTCTCAAAATAGGGAGGTGATCAAATTGCTTCCTAACACATTAGCAAAGTTTCAATACAATGTATGCACAACAGAACACCCCAAAGCAGTCAGAAAAAAACCCCAAAAAAACCCCTGTTCAATATTTCAAACTCCTTTATGTTGTAATCCCTGGCAGTAGCAGGTAACTCCTTGATACTTAACTATCAGAAATTTGGGTTCCCATCCTCTACTAGTATATATTTTGTTTCAGGACTAAACTTGTATGCAGGATAATAATCATACAAGCTTAAACACAGAGCATGTGGAGAACCTTGAAACTTAAAGAGATTGTTCTGCATCACTATCTTTAAATACCCATCATATGCATTACCATTAAACAGGAAGTTTGGGAAAACATTATGAATACCAAAAGCCACAGAGTTTCTATTATCTTACATCAGAAGCTCTACCATTAGAAAGCCAACAGGAATAACAATTAAACCCAGATAACTGAGGTAGATGAGAAGCAAACAGAAATTGCTATCAGACATTTAATTTTTAATATAATTATTTAGAAGCAGGGGAGACAAAAAAAAGCAATGCAAAGCCTCTATTTTTATATTAATATTTAAAATAATACAGAATAATGCAGATTCATAAACCTACGTACAATGAAAAAGTAACACTTTCTTTACACAGAATACAGGAAAAAGGGACAGTAGAAAAAAGTATCATGGTAAACATTCTGCAAGGCCTGTCTACAAAGTTTAAAGAAGGATGAATGGAAGAAGTCATTGATCAAGAAATATTTGAATCTTAGTTATGTCTTAAGCCTGAGATCTAGAGTAGGAGCGAAACCTTGGCAGTCGACCCACATCAAAGGGGTTTCACCTAGCTTACACTAACAAAGATACAGAAAATGCCCAAAATTTTCTGAAAACGTTAATTTCATAAAAAACAAGCACAAAGAAACACAGAGTGTAACACTATTGTAAAAGTTTCTATATTTTTAATAAGATTATGAAGAAATGTGAGATGGCATCTGATAAATCTCAAAAACTGAATTGTTACTAAGGAAGACCACTTCATCTGCATATGTTCATACTAATTCGAAAATGAACCACATTCCACTTCTCAGCTGTTGCAAACATGATTCAGCACAAAATGAGTAAAGAAAGTGTTCTACTTTCCAACAATTTAGTGTCAAAACATTTTCTAACTCAAAGATGAAGTCTGTCCCCCAGGAAGCAAACGTTTTTAAGCATTCAAAATTAAAGACTGAAAAACATCACAACTGAGTATTGTTTTGATAACTCTGAAGTACTAAACAATTTTATTTTGAACTACATTTCTGTTTTAAAAACTATGAAAACACCCTCCCTATTAAAAAAATAATTAGGTATAGTTAAACTTTCTGGTAAGGAGAGATTAAAGTAGAGTGGGTTTTTTTCAACTTAAAAAAAAAAAAAAAAAAGAAGACTGACATTTTCATTAAGTAATAAGTTTGGAAAAAAAAACTCAAAAAAAAAGAGCAGCAGTGAATCCCTTACAAGCCCTTTTCACGCAACAGAGGCTCTGGTAGGTGTCTCTCTATTCCCAGAGGGCAGGCACTGTTAACAGAGACAACCCTGCGAACGTGTTATGGCCATAACCCTTCCCTGTGCATCCATTACAAACCCCCACACAAACAGACAATCAAACCAACCCATGAGATTTCAATTTCCTTGCCAAGGGGTTGGACAATTTTTTGGTGGTGGCAACAGAGTTTTTTGTTTGTTTGGGGGTTTTGGGTTTTTACAATTTCTTTTAGTGGAACTACACCATAACAGTTAAGAAGAACACAGGCTGCTACTCAGCAACAAGCAAGAAATTTCTTCCTCCTTTTCAGATCACATTTGAGAGAATTTTACATCATTCCCTCTATAATACCCTAAAAATTCAAAAGACCATGAGCTGAAAGTGCTCAGAAGTTGGTGTATTTAAGGAAACTAACACATTTTGAAATCTGTCATAATTGTGAAGAGTAATAACCACAAAAATCCTAATGTCTAATTCCCAATAATTAAAAAAAAATATAATAAATAGTATTGACACCCATGTAGCTATACAAAAGAAAGTAATTTAGATTTATTAAAAATCTTAAATACTAAACAAGAACTTCTCTTTAAAGTAAACAACAAATGACTAAACACTAATGTGCCTGGGTGAAAAAACTGATGTCCCAAACAGTCAAGCAAAGGCATGGGTTTTGTTAGCAAAAAGGGTGGGAAATACATCTTATTGATTACACATCTAGGTTTCATTTTACTCACAATTGTTATGAGAATGCTAAAATGTCGAAAAGTATAAAAACTATCAACAGGGCAAATACCTGTCTATTTTTCCAAGGCAGAAATACCTAAATGGATAGCTGATATAGACAAATATGTATAGATGCTGGAAAAGACTTAATATACATCAAAAGGTAGAGGGAGTAGCATATCTAACATGAAAAGTCAGAGGAGAAAAAGTTGAAAATGTTAGTTGTACCTTAAAGAACCCTGCTTCTGGCCCACACCTGTCATAAACATTCCTGGCTTTACCTATAGCCATGATAATACCTTGCATGTTCGGGGTCAGCATGACCTGCCACAAGGGATTTAAGGTAAAAGTTTTGAACGATTAATATTTTTATGACCAAATTCAATATGCTTTTAGTCTCATGCAAGATAAAAAAAAGCAACTTTAATGCATGCATACACTGGAAATGGCACATTTCAATACAGATCTGGTGTGCATATTCTGCAAATCAAATCATGGCACGTGTATATAATTTTACTGTAACAATGTTAAAGGAATCTTATGAAAAAAAAATTGAGGAAAACTGTGTCCAAAAAGTTACACGGTCCAAACTCCACATGAAAGGAACATGCATTGTTCAGCATTAGTATCCACCAGAAACTGCACACTGAATGAGGGCTACCCATGGCCAAACATTTACAAATATCATCCAGTTACGCTACACTAAAACCACAGTAAACCACACCACCTGTATTTTATGCATATTTCTCATCAAAATAAGAGATTCAATGCTGCAAATGCAATTGGCTCCCTGAAGCATTTGCAGGCCTTCTTAAACATCAAACCCAAAACAATTAACAAACATAAAGTGAAACATAAGACACATATCTCACAGGTATTCACATCAGTTTCACACAATTTGATGTATCTAGATTACACTGAAAAGCCTTTCTCCTTTGTTAGCTGTGAGCAAATAAAAACTCTCCCTCTCTCTCTCTGGTATAGCTGGAACAGCAAGAAAAGATGAAGAACCTTAAACTCTCTGCAGGAGTTTCCCACACATAAAAACACTAAAAAAAAAAGTGAATACACTTACAAAATGAACAGGGAAATAGGCAACAAAGTTTTCCTCTAGAAAAACAAGAGCATGGGGACAACAGTGAAAAAACAAACAAACAAACAAACAAAAAAAAAATTAAAAAGCAGGTCACTATATGAGGTTAAATCCTCATGTCTTTAAAGGTGGAGACTACACATCTGTGAGAAGCCAAACTCAGTGATGATGTCAATTAAATCAATTTACTCCCTATTCCATATTCCCAGTCACAACCGATCACAATTGCAGGGCAGAATGATCTGATATATCCCTTTGCCTAGGGAAGCAAAGAAGCTCTCCAGAGCCCCTCAAGAACACATGCTCAGACACCTGAGAATATGGAGTGCCCCAACACTATCCCCAGCCAAAACAGTCACAGAGTAAGCAGTGTCAGGGCACGGCAGTTTGATGACCTGGCAATGTTGCTTTTTACTGCTAAAATAGAGCAGCAAAAAATGGTGTCTCTCAAGATTAACAATGGGCTTCTCATTCATTCCTCAAGTACTACAAGGTACATGCACCACCCTGGGCCTGACCTGGGAAAAAAAAAAAAGAATTGTTTGGGGGCTTTTTTAAGCTTTGATATGGCTAGTGGAGCTAATTCTTGCAGTTTCAGGTTACTGCCATGGATAATTTAATCCCCAAAGCCTGAAAAGCTTAACCTTCACAAATAAGAGATCAGACTTGAACATTAGCTTTATTGGACTGACATGGAAGCACAGACATTAAGAACATTACTCACTGTCCTGTCACTTGTTAAATAATGGAGCAGTGTGCAGTCTATCATCAGCATTTTGAAGGCTACCTGGCCTAACACAAACATTCAACTTCCACAATTACACCTCCAGTGTAAACAGTACCATGCAAAGCGTGCCCAATTAGAGTAGGTAGTGCTCTCCTTTCAAATTTCATTACAAATTAAGATATTGTTAAGATCACAAATCGCTAAGCATTTAGTTTTGCAGAAACCTGTTAAGTGTCACGATGTGCAAACATGCCAGAAATTCTCATCAGGCAGCACAAGTAAGCACCGAGGAGGAGCGGTGCACACAACTGCAATCAAATGTACCTCGTCGTCATAACCCCCCTCCTCTGACTCAATCACAAAAGTCCCTACATCAGGAATCGCCACCTCTACAACTCGCTGGTTAGGAGCTGGTTGAGCTGGGGCATTATCAGAGTTCTGCAGAAGAAAACCATTATCAGTATGTGTTGAGGGGGAAAAAAAGTTGTAATAATCAGAAAACACAGAAAATTATGGAGAGATGCAAACTGACAGGCTGATCTGCTACAATGATGTGCACTGCTGAAATGCTAAAAAAATTAAGGAACTGAGAACATAAGTCATATTTCTAATTTTTAAGTTGTACATTTCAAAGTTAAGCCTGAATTATTAAAAATATTTTATTACTTCTTTATTCACTAATTATATCTTTACAGGTTAGTATACCAGTATTGCAACTCTAACATGTTGCAGATCTAGACGCAGTTGTCAAAGGATGAGTCCATCAACCACCACTTTTTATATGTTTCACCCAAAAATTACTGAATATATCATAAAATCACAGAATGGTTTGGACTGGAAAGGACTTTAAAGATCATTAGTTCCAATGATGCCACCCACTAAATCAGGTTTCTCAGAGTCCCATACAACCTGACTCAAACAGGGCCAGGCAAGATGTGTCATATCTGAAATACCTGTTAAATTCATACTCAAGGATGGAAACAAGCCAAAGGCTAACATTTCCCGATGTTTTGAGGGGGGAAAAGCAGCCCCAAACAACCAACCAAAAACCCCTCTCCTCTAACCGACAAGACATTTTAAAGAGTATTTAAAGGTGCATTCAACAGGTTTATTTCTTTAGAAAAATAATTAAAAAGCAAATCAGAGGAAGATTATCCTCATCACTGAAATTCTTGCTATGTTTGAGTATGCTTTAAACAACAACGAATACAAATCTCAGTTCCTATGGTTTATCACTGAATAACAGGCAGTTTACAACATTTTCAGAACTTAAACCTTGACTTAAATCTAAGCAATCACAGAGTGCCATGCTACTTCTGCAACTATACCCTCATTTTTTATCAAAGATTCCAGAAACATACACAGTATCTATTTACACCCAACACTGTATAAATACAAAGGAAGACTGTGCAATCAGAGGGTCGAAAATGGACAAAATGAACTTGTGATGAATAACCTACAATCCTGTTTGTTACATATTCTGACGCTGGCTTTCCTTCTTTTAAAAATGGACAAACAAAACGAGGAGGAATGGAATACATGCCTGCATGTCTGAATGCATATGGAAGTAGAATAATTAGAAAGCATACTGATACACTGAGAAGAACAGTTCTGCCTAAGGGAAATTTGGGTATACAGAGAACAGCTTTTAAACATTAAGATAGTACCTTCAGATTAGCTAGAAATTTGCTTTAGATTCTAACATCTGAAGTAGAGTTGTTTCTAAATGAAAGAGTTTGAATGGTTTGGGTTTTTTTCATTTATATTTTTCAGGAGCCATCCATCTTGCTGCAGGGTTAATATTGGAGTAAGACAACTTGGATCTGCCTCATCAAGCCTACTGCGGTGTCCCCATGTGGCTCCTCAACCACAGTTTTGTGAAGCCATAAAGCTGACCACTGTGCAAGGTGTCATTATCCTGAACTAAAACACTTGATCCATGGAATAAAGTCCGTAAGATTTTTTCACATCCCACTGGGATGGATGCCAACAAACCCCAGAAAGAGGGACAGCATTATGAAAGACATTTTATCATGGGTTTGGTATCTTCATAGCTACCCCTTCAGCTGGAGGTAACTCCTAATGGGCTCCCCCTAAGCTGTTCTGGGTTCTGAGAACTCAAAAAAAAATCAGATATGCAGTAGCCTAAAGCATTAGCAGTAGAACATATTTTCATCCAGGGCTAGGTGAGTTTTCCTGTTGTCTCTGAATTCAGTTTAGCAGAGAATGTGCTTCTCTGCTTTCACAACACCACAGAAAAAAGGGGTGGAAAACACAGCAGGTCAACAAGATGTCAACCATTTTCAAAGACTTTAAGAGGTCTTCCCTGTCAGTCCCAAAGATATCTGTGGCTAGCGTACTTCTGTTTAATGAGGGTTCATGACTGAACTTAGGATGCCTGCTTCAAATTCTGCACAGATATAAAGTGTTCATATCTCTTGTAGTTAGTAGGGGTGCCTACAGAAACTATTCTGTACATTTCTTATGTCTTATCCTTATGGATACAGTTCCAAGATGGATGCATGTATTGTTTTCATGGCACTTGGGTTTGTGGCCATATACTGACAGAGAAGCAAAAAAATAATTGCTGGAAGAAAAAAACCTGTTAAATTCTAGTTCCATTAATAACCTATAAAATATTTAATGTCCCATTCCTCTTCATATCTTTTGTATGAAGTGAAAACAGAACAACTCAACACTAACTCTTATAACCTTTTTAAGTTAATATATGTATCCTATGAATCACAAAAAGTAATTTTCATCAAGTTGTGAATTTGCATTAAAGCTGCAGGATATTGTTGAAAAACTCACTGTTTTTGAAAGCTACATTAACTTCCACAGGTCTTTCAAGGGAACGCAAATATAATCTCATATTTCACAGACAAAAACCTGAATGTCTAAAGCAGTATTCTTCAATTTTTTTTTTTAATGGACTGTCAATATTTACTCCTTGAAAATACATGGAACCCTCTAATGTTTTTAGAAGACTGGGGGCACAGACACCTCATTTTAATCTGAATAGTATGTTGTACTCTTGACAAGCACTTTAATCCCATAAAGAACACATATTTTAGTATTTCTTTTTTTGCACTACACTCATTACTGTTGTACGCACTTTCTGAATGAACTTCAGTGTTGGACAGTCGCTGAAGAAAGACCAATTTCAGTTCAAAGTTTCCAGATACACATCCTTCAATCAGCTGTCATTTCCATTTGCAAAATAAAAGCAAAATAAGTATTTCAAGCTTCAAAATATCCTCACCGTATCCATTATAGCTTCTGGACCTCTATCTTCTTGTTCAGCTAAAGCTTTATTGATTGCTTGTACAGAATCTTCTTTTAAGTGCTTTGAAATATCAGTTCTTGATGGCTGCTCTAAATATTCTGGTTCTCCTGCTTGAACTTAGTGACAGAAATAAGATAACAATTTTGTGAGTTAACATAAGCATGAGTTTTGAATTGATTAGCTTTTATTTCGATCACTGTCTCACAGATATGGTAACCACACAGAAAATGCAGGGTAGGTCACACAATTCACAAATACAACTTTACGCCAGTCAGTCTCTCAGCTCATTTTGAGCAGAGATAAGATCCTACATGAATTTCCTATGGGATACAGACTCAATATATGGAATGACCTACAGCCACTTGAGTGCTAGACTTCTTTTTACTTTGTAAAATAATAAACACAATATATTCTTCTGTCTTAAAGTATATCTCAAAGTCTCTTCCACTTGAGGGCAATAAATTGATTAGTATAAATAGTGTCTTATACTCCTTACATGATGCAACCAAATTTTGACAGGCAAATAAAACATTCATTTTGCACTTTCCATTACTAACAAAAGAACAAAAACCAGTCTCAAAGTGTTTGTGAACTCAAAACATACAGAAGATGAAGTGACTCTCTGCAGAGTTCACAAAAGGAGGTATGTCATTAAATCACTGCCCTTCTTACATTCAGTTTGCAGTCACAGATAGTTATGAGAAATATATGCTCAGTCTTAAAAACTCAAATGCAGAAAAGAAGACATCTGGATAGCAGTCTCACTACACTACAAGTCATTCGCTTCACTGTTGTTGGTCAGACTTTTCCATAATTTTAACACCCTCATTTTTACATAGTAAAATCTTAAGTGGGCCCTACTATTGCTAAATCTATTCAGTGCACCACACCAAATAAATTATTCTTCTCTTCAGCTCTAAATTCTCTTCTAATTTGAAATGAGAAGGTAGGTCTTATACACAATCATGTTGAATAAAAGAATATACATCATTTATGGACTAACAAATTCTCAAAACAGACTGGTGAGACCTGTTAATAATTACTAGTCTTAAAAGGCCAGAGTTTCTATGAAAAAATAAAAATTAAAGCTAAGGATAACTGGGAAGGGAAAGGCAGAAGAACCAACAAATATTTTTTTTCTTTAAATAAAAAAGGAAACGCAAAAAAAACCCCCAAATTAAGCTTCAAGTACAGCACCCTGGCCAAGTAAACAGTTGTAATTCATGACTACACAAAGGAACTTTTTCTTTTGTTGTTAAGCTGTAAAACTATAAATATAAAACCCAATGATTTTTGGTCCTAGTCCTTTTACAAACAAGTAGAAGCAGCTAACCTGGAGCAGGTGAAGGTGCTGGTGCCCTGGGTATCTGCGATAACAACTTCTCTTGCTGTGCTTTCTGAGCAAGTTCTGCATCCCACTCTTCAAGTTCTTTTTCAAAACGTTTATTGTCTTCCTTGACATAATCCCTTAGATCAGAAGGTAGTGTGTCCATTCCAACAAGGATCTGCCCTGTTTCTTTGTTAAACTCCTCTGCAGTAACATGAAAGTTTCAGAAAGAGAAAGAATAAGGAAAAGAAAGTATGCTCAACAGACTTCCTCAAGTGAATTACTGAGAATGTGCAGTGTAACATCAAACTCCCCAAAACTACATTACTTCTAACTGGTTTTACTATCTGCTGGGCATTCCTCTGCTACAGAGACATATGGCTACTGCTCCTGGGATCTCTGGATTTTACATTCTTGGGCAGCATCAGATCACTGACACCTTGAAATATAAGCCTTTTAGGCCATGAGCACCTACGACTGTGAACATTCAGAAAAAGTGCCACAAAAACCCCACCGTCACTTGATGGCATTAGGGTCACACAGAGACGGATGCAACTAAACTTCCCAAAGGAAAAGGGGAAAGAGAGTGGGCCTACAGGGATTGGGAAGATCAGCTGATAAGAACACCAGCTACACTGAGTAACCTTCCTTTCTGCTTCAAGAATGGTCTCTGCAGGGGTATCCCAGACTATAGGGGATCAATCAACTGTAGCTGTTCCAGCGATCAGGTCTCAGACTTAATTGGAGAGGCACAGCAGCCTCCGGGGTCCATATAACCCATGGCTGCAAGTCCACTACCAATGTGGCAATCTAGAAATGTCATGGTTAATATCAGTTCTCCTTCAAAAACTCAGCAAATGAGCAGTAAAGCCTTCTGCCCTATGAAAAGACAGGAGCATGAAAGTTTTCCATGACCCATTACTGAATCTCTGGACATTTTCACAGTCAGCTCCCTGGCTGCCATTATCATAAAACTCATGCTAAAGAGATCTTTGTCCTCTCTTCAAACACTTCCATACAAAGCCTTATAGTTGCATTCTACTACATGACCTGAAAAAAATGTCCCAGTACATGTATTACTTGGGTTTAATGTGTGGTTGGTAGGGCTAAGTTATTCCTATTTCAATTTACTGCATAAGCTTTCAAGTTTGCACACTCCAGTAGAGTTCACCAGAGCTCTGAAGCTTAGGGGAAAAATAAAATCCTAGCTGCCTTTTTTAACGTCAAAATGCTCATTTATCTATTCCACATTTCTGTTTTAATGAGATAAATCCTTCTGAGCATGCAATCACTTGGCTAAAACATTTACAAATTAGCAAACAGTTTATTTTAATCTCTTAATAATGCTGAAACACTGGCATTACCTTAATTAATCTAAAAATTGAAGAGCATTTTTATACCCACAAAAATAATCTAACAGATATGAGCAGAAATAAAACTTTTAATAATTATTAAAAACATTTCAAAACTCTGGAAATCCATGTGAAAGAAGCTCGCTTTTTCCAATGTGTTCAGCTATTCTCTACCATGCAGAATCCATATTGATAACATTACCTTGTATCAAGTATTGTTCCTTATCATTGATATACATTAAACAATATGCACTGGCATTCCTGTAACCACCAAAAGAGTCTCGTTCCAACTCCTCCCAAGTTGACTTTGTCACAGAAATATCATTGTATTTCATCCATCTGTTCTGGTGATGGTCATAAATATATGCCCAGTAGTGTCCTGCATTCGCTTGACCCTCATGAACTAGCACAGCATGTAATCTATAAGGAACCTTAAAAAAGGGAACAGAAAAAATCCAAATGTTAAACTCTCTTTGCCAGCAGTTAGCTACTACTGTATGCCAGCAATAATAGCTACAACATATAAAATTAACAAAAATAAACAGGATCAAAACATAACACAGAGGAAAAGGATACAAGTAAAACTAGAAACCCACTAAGCATAAGGACTTAGAACTATGTTACTTACCACTACTAGTTACAGGAGATCTTAAAAACATCAGTGAGTGTACAGCATAGATGCCTACTCTGCTCTCTTCACTGCCAGAAATCCTCTTTTCTTAATTCCATAATATTGCTATCTTACTTGCACAAAAAAAAACCCTCAAAGATGTCAACCTTGACTGTCTATGATATGCTCCAGCTCTGACTTGGTAAACCTGTCAAAAACTCTGCAAAGGCGCATGCAAATTCAAGGTAATAAACTCTGTGTTTTCTATGTTTATTTCTAAGTAGTAGGGAATCTGAAGGAGGGAGAGAGAAGCAGAATGAATGAGTGCTTCTTTACTTACAAGTCTTTTAAAAGCATAGTGATTGACTCATTTTAACTTACTGAAACAGCACATGCAACATAAAAGGGAAAACTGAGCTTCCCTGCTATGCACAGTGTGCCTGAATGACAACAGCTCAGCTGGGATGAAAAGCCTCAAACCATCTTTTACTGGTGTCACAGTTCGGACTGAGGATAAACAGTCTATTTAACACAAGATACACTAAGTATTTGCGGCAAATATCATCTGAGTACCTCAGTAACCGGTAACCATAAATACACTTAAAACTATGACTTGAGAAACTCCTTGAAGTCATTTTTAATCTGATACTTCTGTTCCACACTATATGCAAGGGCTGGAGATTTTGCAATCCCCCATGAACTGTAAAGCTGACTGACTACACACCAGTTGGAATCAAACAGCCTGTCATTGCAGAGACCAAACTGCACTCTAAATCTCCCAAACAAAAGAAGTATACACAGAAGAAATCTTGGCAAGTCCTTAAGTCTAAATGCTCTGAAGTTTTTAACATCTGTTATTAAACCAGTGTGAAAGCCCTCTTAAAATGATTGCAAGCCCATGTATATGCACATCCTGATTAGAAAAAAAAAAATAAATTAAGTTCTCTACAGACTTCAACAAAATAAAATTTCCTCAACCTAAAATCAGGCACTAATAATCCCACGTGAATTAAAACATTCTTTTTAAAACCATGCTAATTGGGTCAGCTTGAGGGTCCCTACCCTTTCCTTCAGCTGTGGAAAACCAGCTGTCCACGGTGAGCTTCCAGCAAGATTCCCCATGAAGGTCTGTGACTGGGGTACAGGTGAGTTCAGGGCTGACAGACATCTCTTGTGACAAGCCATTATATCAACAGTAACTAATAGTACAGAGAAACGCAACCATAGTTGGCACTAAGCTTCTTAGCTTACACTTAGCACTCATTAAACAGGAATGGAGCTTCACCAACTCCGTCACATGTAGCTGCAGACCAGATGTGTCAACGCTGCTATATCCAAGATGAACTCCCATAGGAAAAACAGTTGTGTCTCATTTCCCCACAGCAAGTTCAGGGAAGGAGGGAAATAATTAAATAAGCAGCTGGTGAAACGGGACGAAATTGCTTCCGGAGAACAAGACAAAATAAAATTTTGAAAATGTATCTCATATGAAAACCTGACAAAGGTTTTAGGACAACTGTAGTTTCCTTAGAACCAAAGAGGTCACAAGGAAAAGATGAAGAGCTTCTCAAACGGTTCATACAAATATTAGGAAGTATCTTGCAAATGTAATATGTTTGTCTTAAAAATTTGTCTAGTTTTATGTGCCTAGAACTTGACTTTCAAGTGAAAAACTTTCAGTCCTGCAATCGTACTGTGCAGAGGAAAACTTCAATACTGTGAAACTTATCCCAAAGAACAGAGCAACATTCGATTATCAAATCATCCAGAGGTAGAGATAGGCAAGTACAGGAAAAGCAGACAGCTGTGTGCACCTGCCTCATTCCCCCTGCGCCAAAACACCCACAGGGAGAAAACCAGCTGAGCTGCAGAAGGGCAAATTCTGCTTCCAGCCTATGATTTCAGATGGGTCCAGCAACTAGTCTGTGTTTCACTAAGTAATCATTTTCTTTTGCAATCATAGCTGACTACTACTTTTACCATCTAGAGGTATTTCCTCCTATGACAGCTAAGCCAACACAGGTAGACTACTTGAATACAAGGTTACCAAATTACTTAATTTTACTATTAGATGACATGTAGCCTGTAGCCTTCTTGTTATAACACAAGCATTAAGGAAAAAAAGAAAAGTGCCTGCAAGTAGCAAGATTAAAGAAAGTCATCTAGGCAAGTCTGCCTGAAATCCTTAACATCAGAGTTCAGCTGCCAGGAAATATTACAAGCCATGTACAAAATGAAAACATACCTCAAGGAAAACTGTAAGCTGAACAGAGCTTACTTGGAAAGAAAATAGTTCTTTTGACTAACAGAAAGTAAAAGAAGTAATCCTTAACCTTAAAACCTGTCAGAGTGAGAGAACATGAGTATGTGAACATAAGAAAAGGCAGAGGAGCCACAACTCCGTAGTAAAGCATTCCAAAAGCAGAATTACACAAGAGAATTTCAGATTACACAAGAGAATTTCCTAAAGGGCAGCTCAGACTAATAATCAAGGTTGTGACTGATAATAAATCTAGACAATGTGTTAAAAAACCAACAACAAAAGCAGATCAACAACAACAGACCCACTCACTGGCATTATTGACTACAAATCACAATCAGGAGCCTTGAATTCCCAAGCATTAACACTGAATAATACACAAAGGTGCTAAACAGCAAAGTATAAAAATAATAGTTTCTTGTGTCTAATACTTTGCCACCGTAAAGTCACAAGATTATCTAGGAATATGATCAAATTAGGGTAAGTGTGAATCTGTATTCAACTGAAAAAAAAAAGGAACAGTGATGGAACATATTTTGGCTTTTCATCATAAAGTTGCTTGAACTTAAGCACGGCATCTGTAAAATATTGTAAGGCTGTCTTCCATCTGACTGCACAACTAAAGTGTTTGCAAAACCATTATCTTTCCAATGGAATTTCTCAAACTACTATGTAATTGTTGTGTACTTGCTCTATTTTCAAGCATCTAAGAACTCTGAAGAAGTGACAAAAAAATATCTATTTTCAGTTAGCTCATGCTAAAATTGTACTTACTTGGACCATTGTTTTGTCAGAGTACATCAATTCAATTGTCCGATGTATCCTAGATATACTTTCTTGTAAATCTGAAAGAAAAAAAGAACCTCTCTTCCATAAGGCTGCATAATTGCACATGGCTACACCTTTATCTCGCTAAAAGACAAAAATGCGTACGTTTCACATGTGGTGCATGCTGATCTATCCACATGCCAAAGACTAAACCTTCCTCGATGAAAAATTACCCCCACTTGCACAAATGCTTTCCAACAGCAAGTGCATTCCCCAGGCCATGGCATTACCTCTCGTGTCATTCTCTACTTCCGTCCTCCAGCGATGTAAACAGCCTTCCAGGACAGAGAGCTCCTCCTCGGTGATGTGCCGCGGTGCCGGATGCATCGGCAGATCGGGAGGAATTCGTGATTGTGTGAATGGTTTGTGTATTACTGATCTTTGTACAGGAGATGTGCTTGGAACATCTGAAGATGAAGGCCCCTGCTGTTCTATTGTGCTGCATTCATTCAAAACATGAAATACAAAAACAATCATCATGTGCACAAACTAAAAGCTACACCATAAAAGTACGCTTTTCCTCTAAAAATAGGAACTTTTAAGGTAATAATTTCCTACAATGCAATCAGGAAAGGTACTTACAATATCACTGTGTAGATATACACATATATATACACACATATATATATACAAATTACATATTATAAATATATTTACATACTATGTAAAGTATGTAAATTCTAAAAACTTTATGGTGCACTAACATGTTAGTGCAACAACTCTGGCTGCCATTACCAAACAAAGGAATCTAGATTTGGATTGGTCAAGCCATAGTTTGCTTTATTTGAAATGCTACTAAACACTTTCAAATCACTTCATACACGTAATCACTGTGGTTTGAAACATTTAGCGCCAAATGGCACAAAGAAAAAATCAGAGCAGCTTGTCTTATGACCCACTGACCATAAAATCTAAGAAACACAAGTTCTCTGTTTAATAACTTTTACATGTGTCCTATGCCTAGTAGACATTCTTTTCCTGATCTCCTACCTACAAACTTATCTTTAACTGAGCAGACAACAATGAAGGGACCTCTGATATTTACAGCACACTGGAAATTTAATGCCAACCCATCTAAATTTGCACCAAACGACTAACTCAAACTGCTGAGCACCCATCTTAGAAGAATTCTACAAGAGCAGTAGAATAATAGAAGTTAAAAGCCGTAACAAATTTGTCTCTTTTCATCAACAAGACCACCTATATATGATTACATTGCATAACAGGAATCTGAAGATCTGTCTTGCAAGGCACCAATTTTTTACTTTGTGTACCGCACCATGATACAGTCTGAGGAGCCTGGATTCTTCAGTAGTTTAGAAAGTCCTGAGAACATTAAGAGCTGAAAATGTGACTCCATATAACATGCTGTGGTGCTTCTACAGACAGACAAAAAAGTCACAATACTTACATTTTTACATAACAAACTTCTTATTTAGGAGTTTGAACAAAGGATATTATTTTTGATATTGTATTTTATGTAAACAATGGTAGTTTTTTTAAGTTTGTCTTCTCTCATCCTGATTTCTATTGGTAATATTATCAGTTAAAACATTTGAAATATTTTTAAAGTCTTTTTAGATTCATGTACTTCACTTCTTTGAACGACTAAGTTAATCACCTTGACTGGTCCAGAATCCTACTTCCCAATGCAATATAAAAAGCTATGCTACAAACCATTAGTGTCCACCTATCCAAGTCCTATCTGAAGCTATACTCTATTACCGTATAAGCATTTAGGTTGGATAAGACTCCTAAGATCAAGTCCAACCATTAACCCAGCACTGCCAATTTCACCACTAAACCATGTCCCTGAGTGCCACATCTACACACCTTTAAATGCCCCCAGGGATGGTGACTCCACCACGTCCCTGGGCAGCCTGTTCCAATGCTTGACAACCCTTTCTGTGAAGAATTTTTTTCTAATACCCAATCTAAACCTACCCAGGTACAACTTGGGTCCTATTGCTTCTCACCTGGGAGAAGAGATCCATGCCCCATCTTGGTACACCCTCCTTTCAGGTAGTTGTAGAGATCAATAAGGTCCCCTCTGAGCCCTCTTTTCTCCAGGCTAAACAGCCCCAGCTCCCTCACCTGTTCCTCATGGGACTTGTGCTCCAGACCCTTCTCCAGCTTCGTTGCCCTTCTCTGGACATACTCCAGCCACTCAGTGTCTTTCTTGTAGTGAGAGGTCCAAAACTGAACACAGGATTTGAGGTGTGGCCTCATGAGTGCCAAGTACAGAGGGGCAGTCACCACTCCTTCCTGCTGGCCACACTATTGCTGATACAGCCAGGATGCCATTGGCCTTCCTGGCCACCTGCGCACACACTGGATCATGTTCAGCCACTCTTGACCAGCACCTCCAGGACCTTTTCTGCCCAGCAGCTTTCCAGCTGCTCAGCCTGCGGCGCTGCAGGGGGTGGTTGTGACCCAAGTGCAGGACTCAGCACTTGGCCTTGTTGAACCTCATACCATTGTTCTTAGCCCATGGATCCAGCCTGTCCAGATTCCTCTGCAGGGCCTTCCTGCCCTCCAGCAGATTGACACTGATGCCTGAACTGGTGTGCTCTACAAAACTGACTGAGGGTGCACTCAAACCCCGATACTGAGTTACTAGCTTAAATAATAAGACAAACAACACTATTGGACCTTTGTCTCCCTTATACTTTAGCTACTCTGTATTTAAAAAGCCACATTATTAGGTTCCTGACAAACTTAGTGAGAAGTGTAAATTGCAAAGCAGAAAAGGAGCTTAACTCCCAGGCAGAAACTAACAGACAAATTCATCAGAATAAATACATCCGAAACCTTAAAGCAGCACATACATGCCACCCAATTCAGATTCTTAAACAATATTCTTAGGAAGCAGCGACCTCACCAGATATTGCATCTATTGGGAATTGTATGTGGAATTGGGCCTTGTTTGAAAATGGAAGTTCTCTACCTAAAGACATTTTTATAAGCACATGAGACAAACCCATGTAATTAACATTTTGGGTTTTTTATTTAAGTCTCTCTTGGCTGAAAAACACTTTTAGGAAAAGAGCAGAGATTTTACACTACAAGCCATAGGAGATGCCTGGTTTTATTCACCTGGTGAACAAAGCATAATAACTTCCTCCCTCTCTCTCAGAGGCTGGTTTGCACTGGGAGAGCAGGAGGCAGCCCTTACCTGGGAGAGGTCTGGGCTGCCATCGTGCCGCTTGCAGGTGCACTTGCACCCAGGTCATCGACGGGAGATGTGCACACCGGCTTGCTTGAGGCAAACTCCAAGGCATACTGCAGGACATCTACCAAGGGGAATCGTTTAGGACCAGAACCATAGCTTAAATATCTGTTAACCATAAAATGTATTAATGCCATGACTCACAAGTACAAAAATAAAAGAAAAAAAAAAAAAAGATTTTTTTTTTCTGTTTGACAGCAATTAAATAAAGCAAGCCTCTCCTAGCATGATTCACACATCAGATTTATAATGCTTATACACAATTCCCAAGGAAAAGGGTAAAAGAAAAGAGATACAGAAGAGAAATCTAGAGTAAATAACTACACAAAAGAGCTATTTTATATAGCCATAATATTATTTGCATTTACACAGTTATCTATAGTACCGTTCTAGTCTCTGTTGTAAAACTGTGAGGTACTCTTTGAGTCTCTTGATTTCATCTCGTTTAATTCTTGTTATTTCTCTGTTTTTGTGCATATACCTGTAAAACATGAAATTGAGAAAGAAACATCAGCCCACAGTATCCCAACACTGAAATTGAGGTCTGTACCCACCAGCCATAATCACCAAAGCTTAGTGCTAATAAAAACTCACACTCTCTCAAATCTACAACATCTAAAACAGCACTGAGAAGAAAATAAGCCATTAAACCTCCCCTTCCACAACTTTCAGAAGGTTCTTCTTCCCCAGAGTCAAAAGCTCTGTTCAATACCATGTATGACAAACATGCATTAGAAAGCTACTATTAGAAAGATTCTAAATGAAGTGATTGGTTTACATAGCCACCACATAGCAATATTCCTGTTTCATTATTTAGGTTCACAAACAACATCCAGCAGATGACTGAGTCATCCTGGTATTTCACCTCGACACATCAACAGCATTGTACTGATGCTGAGGATACTCTTCAAATCATGCAGTCTATATGGAATTTCCTGAAATAGCTGACTTGTCACCCTCTTTCCCAAAAAGACCCTTAAACAGTGTGATTTTTCAGAGTATTTTGCCTGTATACACAACTACGTAGCAATAAATGGAAGTGGAAGGAGGTTTTTGACACAAAGCAGCACTGTATCTTAAATTGTTATCCTTGTGTACTTTTTGAAACAGATGAGACCCATGAAAAACTAACTTATAGAGTTAGAACAGAAATTTACCGTGATTTAAGCAAGTATAAAATTCATCAGCAACTTTAACCAACTCGTAAGATTTAATTTATATTCATACTAGGATTTTGTTGATAATATTATACTGTACCTGTCTAGATACAAAATTGGAGGAAATTCTAATTTGTTGTGTATCTTCTCTGGTCTCCCCAAAGCCTGATTAAACTCAAATCTTGATAGCTCAAAAGTTAAGACAGGAGGAAGCTCTGTGAACCAGTGCTGGACAAAAGAAAAACAGAAAACCCCACAATGAATGCCTTCCAATAGCAGTAATGCAAATTAGTAATAATGGTACAACACCTGCAGATCAACATAGCTGTGGGAGAAACTGGTTTTAGGTCAGTCAGCATAAGCTTTCTAAAGCTCCTATCTTTCCCCTTCACTGTAAACACATGTCCATGCTGCATCAGAGCTTTTCAACTCACCCATTGCTATCTGTGTTAAAGCAGAGGAGGCAGGAGGGCTTCATGTCACATTTGTCTCACTCGTACTAAAATCAGACCATGCTTGAATCTACCTGCCTTGCCAACTGTCCTGTTCTCTTTTAACTCCCTAATGACGTTCAAAGGGTTTTTTTAGACTGTTTCAAGTGTTCTTCCTGTTAGTTCTCTCTGGCTCAGGTACCTGACCCTTTCATTCACCCGGTATCTCTCAGTTTCTCCTCTGAAGTAAGATCATCAAGTGCTCTGGGCTGGGCCAAACAAGCACTCTCAGCACCATAAAACTGATACTTTTTCTTGAAATGTGCTATACGCTAACAGGCTAAAGTTTCCACTGATGTCTCTAATCACTGCTAATCACCATTGTCATTACCTCATCCCAGTTTTCTTTGAATACTCAGTAGAGGTCTATCCATGGTGCTCATTTTTTCTATACATGTATTGTTTCTCAACTACAACACAAATCCAGCTCTAGTTCCAGCATTTTTTTCCTCTCCCTTATCAAACATAACTATGGTCTATCCATTTAATAAGTTTTGGATATCTAACCTTCAACTCAAGCTTCCCCGACTGCTGCAGATGCTATGGCCATATATTTCTGACATCAGTGTCATATCCCAGATGTGGCATTTGACTCAGGGCTCACTTCAGGTTCTCCTACCACCCAGCCAAATTGTCTTTTCATACAATACCTCGCAGACAACCTTTTCTTCCTGTGCTCATGGCTAAACTTAGGGTATAGGTTCTCATCACTCCACATCTTAGTGCAATGCCTCCTCCCTTCTCCCCTCTCCTGGCCTTAACACAGGTAACCTTGTAACAACAACTGATTCCCAGGATGTTGCTGAATTTTTCTAGTTCTTTGCCTTCACCATCACTTCTCTCATCTATTTACACACAAAGTGAGCTGCCTTCCATTTTCTTGCCTGTATCAGCCTCCACTAAGCACTGATTTTTAAGAGACAACCATGACTTCTCTTGCAACGCAGCAGTAAAATATCAATGCTAAAGTCAGCAAAGCCACACTATAACCCTTCCCCCTAAAACCCTTTTATTGAAAGGCCCCCAAACCACTTAATGATGACTAAATTGCTGATGTGCTGAATTTCATCAACCATGATGCTGACAAAACAATGTCTCATTTTCCTCACACTTCTAACTCCCAACTACGTGCATTGACCTCCATCTTCTCTTGAAAGTGGATTTAAGTTCCTCAGGACAGGGAATATTTTTTCTGTTGTTCACATATTATCTCGCCCGCTGACACCCCCTCCATGGCTGAGATTTTTAGGCATTGTGATAATAAGAGCAAAAATAATAATAGTAAACAAGCAGCTAAACACCCCTAGAGGCAACAGTGGGAATAAGTTAAAAAATAGAATGCTGCTTTCAGGATCTTTCAATATGTGTATCACAGTAATATTCTCTTCAGACTTCGATATCTATCAGCTCAGATGAATGACACTAAGTCTTTGTTCAGCTTAGACAGACTTTGTTAAAACTACAAGAAACTGCAATTGCTGTAGTACTTCCAAACCTTCCAGTGCACTGAAACAATGCAGGACCAGGGAAGTGTTGCTTCCCCTGTACTCAGCACTGGTGAGGCCACACCTCGAGGGCTGTGTCCAGTTCTGGGTCCCTCAATCCAGGAAGGACATTGAGGTGCTGGAGTGGGTCCAGAGAAGGGCAATGAGGCTGGTGAAGAGACTGGAGCACAAGTCCTATGAGGAGCATCTGAGGGTGTTTAGCGTGGAGAAAAGGAGACTCAGGGAAGACCTTATCACTCTCTACAACTACCTGAAAGGATGTTGTAGCCAAGTGGGGGTCAGTCTCTTCTCTCAAACAAGCACCAATAGGACAGGAGGGCACAGTCTTAAGCTATGCCAGGGAAGGTTTAGGTCGGACACCAGGAAGAAGTTCTTCACAGAAAGACTGACTGAGCACTGGAATGGGCTGCCCAGGGAGGTTGTGGAGTCACCGTCCCTGAGAGTGTTTAAGAAAAGACTGGATGTGATACTCAGCGCCATGGTCTAGTAGGCAGGGTGGTGTGATCTTAGAGGCATCATATTTAAACGTAACTACTAAAAGCAGCAACACCACTATAAATTACTTCAGGGAAAAATAATCAATTTACTTGGTCCTGGTAATAATGCAGTAGTGTTTCTTGTTTTTTCACCATTGTCAATCTGTCATGACTTTCACTTCAATTTCTACATGCTAAGAAGCCATGCCACTCTGCAATTTCCCAGAACTCAAAGCTTAACAGTCTAGGCCTGTTCACAACTATCCTTCTGTTTCCCACAATTTCCCAACATTACAGGTTAAAAAAACCCCAAAACAAACAAACAAAAAAAAAAAAAAAAAAAAACACAACAAAACCCCCCCACCCCCCCCCCCCCCAAAAAAAAAAAAAAAAACACCAACAAAAAACACCCCCAACCCAAATCTGACATTTCTAGCCGAGCATTTATAACAGAACAGACATTTTATGCATGAATACACACAGGTTTTAACTGCAAGACAACCTTCAGTTTGTAAGATGAACAACCACAATTTTGTAGTAAGTATATACACAATTTCACCTTGAATGAAGACACCAAACTTTGGATTGTACCAAGGAATTTATGAGATTTTGTTTTCTGCCAGTTATAGTCCATGATACATGATCATTATAAAAGGGCTGCTCTAAAACATTTGTTGCAAAACAAAGTTGGAACTAGAACTTCAGACTGGAGGATGATTTCAGTGTGCATCACTAAGCTTTGTAATTAAACCCTGAGTGTATGCCGATATGATTAAATGAAGCCAAAGTACATTACTTCCAAAGATTGACATCAAGGAAGAAATTACACCTGAACTTTTTACTTAATTAGAAGTAACCTCCCAAGACGTCACATCTTTAAAATAACTGTGGAGAAACACAAACAGCTTTGTGAAGAGAAAGTAGTTCATTCCTTAGAGGCAATGGGGATTCCCATTTTTCCACATCAGTAACCCACAGGTTATTAGAGAGAGCTCTGCCAGAGAGAAATGCTGGGCACACATATGAATGCCAGCAACAGGAAGAAATGTTTTAGAGCACACCCTCTTTGTTCTACAACCACCAGCTACCTCTTTCCCTAACCTGTGACTTCTGCACAACCTCATTCATCACCTCACCCCAACATCATACACTGCATACCCCACTGCTTACTGGGCTCCATCTGAATCCCTTCACCCACTCTTCCAGAATCTTCTGGTATGTGGCAGCCTCCTGCTCTAATGAGCTCTTCTGGAACAGGAGGAACAGCAGCCCAGAGAGCAGGTGGTGCCTGCCCAAACCACAAGCAAAGCAGAGAACTGCCCACTGTAGGTGGCAAAGAGGAGGATGCATGGAAATGCCAGTAGAAAGGAGAGAGGCAAAGAAGGCTAAGGTGCTGAGGAATCACATGACAGAGGCACAAAGGAACAAGAATGCTGTGCAGCAATGGCAAGGGCACAGCTCACAGATGCTGTTCAAAACATGGCCCAGAGCAGCAGTCAGGTACCACAGGACATCACAGCCATGACCTCTCGTGGAGATCAAATTGCAGCAACAGGTGGGAACCAGTCTGGGTAAAATCATCTCTGTAAGCACTTAACTGTGCCAGCTTTTAATAAGCATGAACTTCCTATCTTAGGAAAAATACAAAAATATTACATTCTCAATACAAACCCCCCAGATAAACATTATGCCAGACATCAGGACCTGCACAGCAGCAGGTCACATAAAAACCAACCAAGAACCCCAATGGAAAATAAAGAGCACTATAACAACATCCTGAGAGACGACCACAAGAGGATTTAACTCACCTCCTGACCAGACTTGGCAGAGTTTTCTGAATGGAGGGATTCAATTTCCCCTTCGATCATTGCAGCTTCGAGGCACTCATGTAGATCTTTAAAGCCATTAACCTGTAGTGGATACTGGCCAAACATTTCTGTGTTCTCAAATTTTTTACCTTCACATGAAAATTGAAACAGTTCATGTTTTAGAAACAAGCATGTACCTTTTTAAAAACCTAACAACCCTAGGTTATCTGATCTAGTCTAGTGAAAAATACATTTTCTTATTGAGCAATTCAATTATATATACAAAGAAAAGTTACAAGTGACTCAAACATAATATTGAAAAATCTCTGTATTTTCTTCTCCAGCCCATTTTTTATATTGTTTTGGCATCTACTGGCAAAACTCAAAATGACTTGGCTTTACAGATGTACAACAAGTTTTACACATATGAATCAAAATCCCCCTCCCGCAAACAGCAGCTTAGTAATACAACTGTACATTGTAGCACCAAAGTCAGTGGAATTGCTGGTATCAAAGACTCCTCTGTATAAGTGCATTTTGCAAAAACAAACCACAGAAGAAAATATTCACGATTTCTGCCCTGAAAACAAGATTATAATTTGGTAACAGTGTAAAAAGATGTAACTCTAATGTGAGAAGAAATATAGGGGACAAATGATTTTAACCTAGAATTTCAATTTATTTCCTCCTCAAGTCAGTAACAATTCATCTTACATCTGCTAGTTTCCTTCCATTGGTTTAATTTTTACATATCTCCTCAGTTAAGACGAGAATGTAAAGGATCAAAGTAGTTAAATGTAAAGGAGCAAGAATGGTAGCTAGTGGCAAGAAACGTGCAGAACGGTTTTGAATTCTGACAACAAATCCTAAGATACACCATTTAAGGTCGAGGAAGCCACTTAAAAGACTGTAGATGCTTCTTTCAAATGCCAGTCATTAATTTAAGATGGGGGGCAGAATCACCAACATTAAAATTACTAAAAAATGCTTTCATAGCCTCTTGGAATTAGAGAACACTGCAACCCCACAGGGCTAATTAAATACAGATAAGATAAAGGGAATCTTGTTGTACAATCCCTTCCTCCTTAGCTCTCCCTCCAACACTGCCTTTGAGCAGATTTCCACTGACTAGTTTTCATCAAACTGTGCCTTTTGAGAGGGCGAGTTTTCCAGACGAGAAATCATGCAGAAGGAAATGCAGTAACTGAAATTTTAAATTGCATTAAACAAATATGAGAGAGCGTGAGAGACTAGCTCAATGAAATACAGTAACTTGCCTTCTGTATACCATTAGTAAGTGGTAAAAATGCCCCGATAACTTCTTCCAAGCATTTTCCCTACAAAATTCCCTCAAAATTTCCCATCTCGCCCGAACTTCTGCTGCACTACTTGTCACAGACTGAGCTTGTATTCTCCAAGTGTGCTTCTGCAGGAGTACCTAAATCCTACAACTGCATCATTACCCATGTGCTTGGACCAGCACTGAACAGACACAACCACAGATGTCCAAGTAAGTGCAGATACATACCTTCAAGTACACCTACTGCTAGAAATCGTCCATAGAACAACTCCACCATTGGGTTCTTTGGTTTCTCTCCATCCCTAAAAAACACAAAGCATGTTAGTGAAAAAAAAAAAAAAGTAAAACACAAAGCTACAAACTTTTAAAAAACTATGAACAGATTATTCTGAATCATTATGGAAATGCTACCTATTTTACTCAGTTAATGTTAATTTATATTTGTACTGTTTTCTAATGACAATGATTCAGATACTTGCAGTGACAAGTATGTTCTGAAAATTGTTTCAGAAGTGCCTTATTCGAGGAAAATCTATGTAAACCAGATTCTATTCATGAATGGTTAAATTGTACAAAACCCTCATAAAAACTGTTTCCTGCAACACTCTAGAAAAAATTATGTATTCAGAAGACAGTTTAAAGATTTACACTTATATAAACAATGAGTATTTACTTCTGAGATGACAAATAGGAGCAAAGTTTTGAAGTATTTCAACTACAAGATCAAAAAGCAAAACTGTATTCATATGAAAAGAGACTAAGTGATTAGGTACAAAACATGTCTTCTTTATATACTTTCAACTCCATTGAGGTAGACTTCTAATATGAAATAAGAGGGTGAAAAAAGACAATTGACAGAAAAATCCAAGATATTGCCATGTATGGGAAAAACCACACTGGAACTAAAATGAGCTACAGAGTTGGGTCTTTTTCAGCCATAAAGAGGATTTACGGTTATTTGATTTGCTTTTTTCTCATCCAAATGTTCAACATGTAGAGCTAGAAAAAAAATCTTACCTCTCTTCTTCAGCTTTAATTTGGAAGGCATCTTCTAGCCAATCTAATAATTTGTGTGTAAATTCACTAACGTCTTGCTGTTAAAAAATATAAAATGATCAGTGTATGTTCACATATCATAACATCATATGATATACGTAACAGAACGCAATGAAGTGTCACCTTACAAGATCAGTATAGCAGTATTCCCCTCCACAAGTGTTCCAAAACCACACTGTGTCTATGCCATGATTGGTTTTTGTTTTATGAGTGACTCTGGTGTTCTTCAGCCGTGACACTGTCCTGTGATCCTTATTACTTGGGCTCAGCTTTCACACCATGCTAGTCCAAAGGCATCTTAAGAATCCCATTGTTCAAGCCCTTTGGTATCTAACAAGTGGTGACTAATATTACTTTCATCAAGTACTAAATTCACTATGCTGTTGTAATTAAGCACCTCAGGCACATAACCTCATGTGAGAACAAAGTATATGAAGAAAAAGTGTGTCTCAAAAAAGCAGAATATACTCACTATGATTTAGGTAAGAATCTTGAATAGGAGTATTTGGATCCTCCAAAATAATATCTACAAAAACAGTATAACAGGACTGTACCAGCCCTGGATGTACTGTTACATCAGATAATGCTCTTTCAAAAACCTCATACTTAGAACTAAAACCCTAAAAGCAAGTATGTGGAACTATTAGTTAATTTCTAAAATAATAGGAAGAAAGTGCACTGAATAAAATAGTCCTGATGTCTGGAATATTTTTAAAATTTTCATAATAAAAGTGACTAAAAATCACATAATATTTGAGGAAAAGCTCAAAAACTGTGATAAATAGAAGTTTCTTTTCTCTGGACGTCTTTTTTTTTTTTATCCCCCCACCGTAAATATTTCCTTCTGCCAGATAGCCCCAGATGACCATATGAAAACAAGCACAAGCTCGATTGAAAATACACAGAAATTACCTGTTGGGAATCATTTGATTTAAAAGCATCTTTAAGGATTTCAACTGCTCTTGATGGGTCAACGTATTTTCTCTTTGAACCAACTAGAAGTGCAAATAAGTACCTCAATTCACGCATGAAAGGCAGATTCCTATGTTCCTGTATGTGAAGAATCAAAAATATTTAAAGTTATAACAAAAATCTACTTCACAGAGGCGTTACCCAATAAGCTAAGTATGTAAGTTACCAATCATCATAATAATATATAAGCTTACTTATTGTACTACAAGGTAGTGTTGCATGCCTTTTGCTTGTCAGCTTTATGAAATAATGTAGTTCTTGGGAAAGAAAATTACATTTCCGAAACTAAAAGCTCCCTGAAATTATACCTAGAGGATGTTGTTTGTCTAGAAACGGAGCTAAATTGACAACTGGAAAAACCAAGTTGCAAGTAAGACAGACATACTTCTCTTAAGACTTACAAAGTCTTAAGTAATACAGTGCAACAATATGCATTGGTTTTATTGAAATTAGTACTCCTCTATAAGTCTAGCAGAATTTCTTGTGAGCCTACACACGTCAGTACTTCCTTAAGCTTATATTTTACTGAAGACTAAATTTATAAAGCGTACATAAATATTATTTCTCATGACAGAAGTATGAGAAATAGCCTGCTCTTCTTTGTGACTATTATTTAAAGTACAGTTCATGGGACTATTCTTTTTCTGGTTTCCAGAAGAGAAGCAGAAGAAATACCTTCTGCTTGTATAATGAAAAGCAAATGAAACACAAATCCTTCATACCACAGAACAAACCACAAGTTACCAATGCTGTAGAGATTGGATATCACTCATGCTCCTGAGCAGCTATCTGACAAATACTTGTGAAATTAAACCCCATGTCACATCCACTTGTATTTAGAACAAAGTATCATTCAAAGGCATCACAGATATCAGATGCTGGTCAAACTGGAATTACTTGATGACAAACTATTTCACATGCTCATCAAGCAGCAGACTTGTTCAGTCACTCCTATGTCAAACCAGTACGGACAAAGCTTTTAATATATAAGTCTGTTTTACTTCAACTTTAAAAACTGTGCAGTGACTTGGAACATGTTCTGCCTAATACCTAAAATTACTTCTAGTCACATAAATCTGAGTTTAACTTGCTCTTCTTGTCCACCCTGCAAAATACCGGCCAGTTACAATGCTCACAGAAAAGGCTGAAAACTTCAAGTGCCACCCTAATAATTCTGCATTAAATCATCCTAATTTAAGGACAAATTAAGTCTCCCATTTAGATATTTAAAGAACTATTTAACAACAAAACAGGGAAAGAAATTGCAAAAGAGATATTTTTCTTACTGTTTTATAAAGTGACCTATTAAAAATTAACAGAATTTCAAATTTTAGATAGAGATATAGATATATTTTATCAAAAGGCTTCAATACCATAAATTCATATGCGTAATATGAATTATTAACCACAGAATACTCTAGATCTTACCTTTTCTCTTTTTTTTTTTTAAATCTGAAGTATATAGGCAGTATGGTTGCATTACCCAAACTTACACTACTAATTTGGCTGAGTTTTAAGCATACTTGTAGCTTTAGGTTGAACAACTGGATACTATTGTCAGTAGGATTACTCAGAACGCGTATCTTTATTAAGGCTATCAAAGTTCTCTAAAATCAGAAAAATCCTTGCTGTTTTTTGAAAAAGCTCGACTTAATGCATTAAGCATGATCCTTGACCAGATCCTGTGGGAATTACCGCAACAAACAGAGACTCTGACTGAACAAAGCCTAGAATCTTCCAAAGAACATGGGCCAGTCCCCAAGACAAGGTACACAGTTCCAAAGAGGACTTGCACAGTAAAACAGAAGGACTAATAAAGTGATCACAGCATAGCATACAGCTCTCCACTTCAAAGCACACTGTAGGAACAGTAACACCAAAAAAAAAATAAAAAAAAAAAGATTAAAATGAGCTTTGAACTTAAAACTGCATGAAAAGTACATAACCCAAAACATTCTCTATTTTATCACCTATCCTGCCTGCATAAGTCATTTCTTAATACATATTGGAATATATTATGATTATCAATACTACTAAAGCAGTTTGCATATTTAATACATAGCAAGCATTGGTTATTGTCAATCAGTTTCCCAGGGCAGTGACATAATGATAATACTGAAAATAATATCAAAACAGGTGGAAGGATGTGCTAACCTGTAGCACAATAACCCATTTCCTCTGATAATAAAATGTTTCCTGAAGATATCACTGAAGCCAAATATTTAGCTGGTGTCACTGTGTACAGCAAAAAGATCTGCTCATGTGACAGCAAGAGGTAAGAGAACTGGAAGAGCAGAGAAGCTGCAGTAACTACAGAGAACAATATCTGTGCTACAGATAGAAATCAAGGAAGAAAAATTAATTTCAAATTAAAAAGAACAAAACCAGTCTGGAGATGTTAAATATATGTCCAAATCCAGAAAAAAAAAGCCCAATTAGCTGAGGCAGATGGGACGAGGCTGTTGTTTGTTTGGGACTTTTGGGTTTTTTTAAGTTAAAATTTATACCAATGACCTCTCAATTAAAAACTCAACATGTCAAATCATTCATAGCATTTCTATTCAATATATCAATGGCAAAGAAAAAACATCCTTCTATGCAATATTCCCTGAAGTACAACCACATACTTTTAATTCTAAATCAAGAGATTGTCATGATCCTGGAGTTAAATAAGTCCCACCAACTGGAAGAACAACCGGATGTAAACAGAAGTATTCAAAATCTTGGCATTATTAAAACTTGGTCCTTATTAGTAAAGGAATTTGATCCTAGGGAATGTCAGTCACGTACAGTTATTAATACTAGAATAAAAATTAAAACAAACCCCGAATTAAGTCAAAATAGTTTTAAAACAAGTAAGAAGATGGAAGTAAATTCCAGGGCTTTTTTTTTTTTTCTCCTGTTGTCAGCTGGCAACTTGTATTACAACTTGAAATCAATTTGCCTCTTTCCTCCACTTATAAAGAAAGAAAACCACCATATTTGGGGACATGCATGTTTATTGCTTCTATTTGTCAAAGTTCCAACTAGTGAAGTGATCTCCTTTCCTAAACTCTTCCAGTTCTTTTTCAGCTGCAGATAAGACAGATGAGTACACCAATTAATATGTTATTTCATCCTGGAATTTAAGTTAACAAAGAAGAGGACACAAACTACTGCCAGAGATTCCTACTAGCAGGCCTGCAGAAAGCAAAGTTTCTGCACAAATCCATATCCTTGCCTGGTGTCACACCATTTCACACAGCCTTAATATTGTCTGTCACGGTCAGAATTTCTGAAAAATAGCACTTTGGAACTGCTAGAGGCATTCAGCTGCAAGTGTCAATGCTTGGGCAAGATGTTTTTCAAGACAACAGCTTGTTATTAGCTATTTCATACCACCTCTTAGATACCAACTGCTTTTTACACCCTGAAAAATGAAAGGTAAAGAACTCTGAGTACTGGAGGATATTACTAAAATAAATTATATGATGAATAATTAAATACTAGACAGAAAGTCAATCTAAAAATAAAAAAAACTTCAGTACAACTCTTTGGTAAAGCATGATTTATCTTTCTTACTAGAATACAGTACACTGTCCCTGCCTTGTGCCACGTTCCCAACACTACCCATGTAGTATTTGCACACCATTTCATGACATAATGCAAACATGCTTTCCTACCAGAAAAAAAAGTGACTCCTTGCTATTTGAATATTGGGGGAGGAGGAAGGGAACGAGGTAGGGGAGAAATTATACAGTTCTGATTGAACATTCAGCTTCCCTTTCAGGGGACATACCCAGAGGTTTAGAAAATGGGCACTATCTTCTCTTTGGCTGTTTTCTTTTGCTGTTCTAATTACAGCTCTTGCTAGTGAACATTCCAGTGAAGCCTGAAGTGACAAACAACTAAGAACAGGCTGACAATACGCTGCCTTTTTTAAATCTGAAAGAAAGGGGCAACAGGCAATAGTCTAATTTACTGTGCAGGTGGCGAGGCACTGGCACAGGTTGCCCAGAGAAGTCCTGGATGCCCCATCCCTGGAAGTGTTCAAGGCCAGGCTGAATGCAGCTCTGAGCAACACGGTCTAGTGGAAGGTGTTCCTGCCCAGGAGTTGGAACTGGATTACCTTTAAGGTTCCTTTCAACCTAAACCATTCTATGATTCTAATTTCTGGATATGCAAAAATTCACTGCTCTGTAAGGGTGCCAAGTGGCTTCACACTTCATAGAGCAACTTCCTTTCCCCATTTCTACCTTTCCAATTCATAGCAAGGAAAAAAAGAGGCCTCCATGTGTTTCTCCTCAGAGGGTGTCCACGAAAGAAAAAGTCCCTCAGTCCATGACCATTCCCCCTTGCTAGTCTGAAGACAGAAGAAACCTGAGCCAAGGCCCTTCCCTCCTCATTCCTATGAGAGTACCAGGATACATCTGAGAAAATTTATGCTTACAATCACCTCATGAAAGGCCAGAGGAGACAAGCTAATAACCAAAAGCCTAATCTCAGATCATGAGTGTGAGAGAACTGGAATAAAATGTTTGCTAAGACAAGCTACATTCACATGAGAAATGCTTTGCCTCTCCCAACACCCTGCCCCACACTCTACTGTGAAGCTGGTGCCAGCTATGTAAGATCCACAACAGGAAGCTCAAAGGACTGTTAATTGGCATCTTTAAAATCCATGGTAATTTGAGCTAGAGAACAGTGCAAAATTCACTACAAGAGAGAAATGCCCTTAGTCATGAGAGGAAGTCAGCTTCTTATTTTTACCTTTTGGTTTCGAGGCAAGTCTTGAGCATTTGTGGGAGGACTGAAATTCAAAACTAGTCTTCGAAACTCCAGTAGGTTAAATAATGACTGGGAAAAAAAAAGTAAGAAAACCATTAAGCACTTCTACAAACAATACAAAGTTCTTCCAAAGAAGCAAAAGAAATGGAGTGTTAAGCTTACACGATGCTAACGTTTCATTTCAGAAGGCGTATTATTTATCTTAAGTTTGCTAGACATATTTTCACCAGAAGACTATTTTTGACAAGGAAACAGCATAATAAAAAAAATTCTTTGCACTTAATCACATAAATGGTACACCAGTTTTGAGTGATAGGCAAATTACTTTCTGCAACAAGAATTTTATTAATTGTAAAACTATCAGCTTTCAAATTGAAATGAAAGCATGTTTAGCCATCTAAAATCCATCTTGTGCGCTCTCCATCATCCTCCTCCTCAGTGCAGAGAGGATACATCTCTGTATATGCAACTTAATTCCACTTGCAATGAGCTGTACTTTTTGCATTCTGTCCACTCCTCCCATTATTACAGGATTTGAAGGATGTACATTTGAATAAGAAATTGGGTTATACACCTCTGCAGTAAAGAAGTGATAACATTCCCATTTTACAGACACTAAGACATGAAAACAGGTGTCTACAGGCAGACCCACAAAGAACTGTACAGTTTAACACTGAGCCTGGAGCCAAGAGAGTAAAAGAACAAGACAATTCTGGGCTGCAAAACTGAAAGTACAAAGCAGTGGCTAAGAACTGGAGTCATGAGCATTTTTGTAGCTCCATCACTGCTTTCCTGTACACACAGAAAGCATTTTAACTAAAATTCACTCCATTATGACATAATAGCATTTTGATGAAGACAGGGTAGCAGAAAAAGTCTGAAGTATTTTAAACATGCTCATCAGAGAAGCACAGGAAAGGTATGCCCTACTATTCATACCTTTCTGGTGTTACAATCTATAATTAACTCTCCCCTCACCCCATCCCATATTAATTATTTATTTTGGAAAGGCAGAGCTTGCCTACCCCAGCAATAGATTTTGATCCCGCAACTTGTTCTACACAAGGAAAGACTTAAGTCACAGACCACAACAGGTTTAATAGGATTTCAACACCACAGTGCCAAGAAAGTGAAACTCAAACTGTGAAGAGACTTTGCATTTATTCTAATACTTTAGAACATGGTGGAAGGAAAAAAAATTACTTTTTGAAAAACTCCCATGTTCCTGACTCTCCTTGTAAAAGAACATGTACAGAGTTTAACCTTTTTCCATACCCCACAGTATACAACATTCCCAGCAAAATGGAAAGGCTAGAGTTACCTTTCGTAATTTTTCTAGATTTAAAAATAATTCTAAAAAATAAAATCAAAAACATCAACCAAAAATACTTTCTGAGCTTGCTAAATCAAATCGAGTAGTCAAACTTCGTTTTCTGTTTTGCTGTTCCAAATACACATTCCCCTTTTATCCATCACAGCAGAGAAGAGAGATTAAAACAGAGTCCTTTGTTTACTTACTCAAAGCAGAGAAAATGTTAATATTTAATTCAAGTGTCATTCTAGAAGCTGATACTAATTGAAGTTATATCTTATGATGTAACAGCATTCCACTGGTGGGCTCTTCATCAAGCAAAACATAGCAATGTCTTACATACAAAATAAACCAGCTGCTGAAATACAATGTCCAAAGGCTGAATTTTCTCCATGACTAATCCAAGTGCCATCAAAATGCCAAGCAGCTGAGCAGGCCAATTTCATAACACAAATACACGAATTACGTACAGAAAACTGTACTCAAGTAGCAATTTTGCCCAGCATTCAATCCACAAGTTTTTCATAAAAACTCTACTTCTTTAATCCAGAACTCTAAACTGAGTGCAAAACTCTTTTTCACTAACCTGGACGAACCTTTTTATGCAATCTTAATTAAGAGGATTGTCCAATATACTCTTTTCTTCTTTGGTTTTGTTCTACTCCAAATTTCTCATGCAAGACATTTAGCTATTAAACTTCTCTCCAGAAGAGCTCACTCTGCACGTGATTGCGCTGAGATGCAGCAGAACCCTCCCAGTTAATCTGCTGCCAACACCACTACTGCTAAGGACAGTGCCATGTCGTAGCTTTTCTATGCAGAGCTAAGTCAACTTCAGGAAACTTCTGAAAAAGCTAAATCAAATTCAGGAAACTTTCATTAAGAAAAAGATAATTTCCCAGTGTAACAAGTGCCAAGATCAACCAATTTTTGTGCCCAAAGTACCTCAGTGAGGAGTCTACAGTTCTTCCTATATAGCCAAAGAGCTATAAATGAACTCATGTAAGCCCTGCAGACTTCCCATGGCCAACCACCCAGTGCTTCAGAAACGGGCAAGGCAAAACCATTTCCACTTTGCTGAGCCACATTCTGCCCAGGCTCCCTGCACTCGGAGTAAGTGGCACCTCCTCTGCAGACACCAGGAGAGACACAGCAGAGACTGTCCCTGGCCTGAGTGCCACTCACCGGCCCCAGGCTAAAATTCTGGCCTTTCAAACACTTCACATGGAGCAGCACTTCACCTCTTACCCACTTGGCTTCACCTGCAGGAAGGTGTCAGGAGCGCCAGTGCAAGAAAACAGGCTGGATCCAAAAGGTGGATACTTCATATCTACTGGCCTTGATCTAGTAAGTTTACAATTCACCAAGCATGAAAATTTATGCATGCAAAGAAAACTCTCTAAAAGGTGGGTTTGTGGTTTTGTTTTGTATTCTTTCCCCAGTGTATTCAAACCTATTTAAAAGCTGTCATCTGGAAACTTGACCAAGCTATGGCTAAGTTATATCAATTCAAATTGCCATGAAAATCAACAGATTTTTAGAATACCTGCCTCCTATTATGTCAGTATGGGGGAGGGAACGAAAATTGAGAATGAACAAGCAACAACAGAAATCCAGTTCCAGTTTAGGTTCATTCACATTAACAACACAATGACAACAGACAGACTGGCTGTCCCTGGCCATAGGTGGTGATGATGCAGATGTACTTTCTGTCACGTCAGAAAGAACTAGGTAGAGCTGTAGCTTCAACACTGTAAGGCACTAAAGCATTCACTTTTCTGAGTAACATTTACCTGCATTGAGTCCAAATGCAATTTCTGAATATAAGTTGCCTTGGTCTCACCTAAAACACCCTACTTATCCCTTTTCCCCCCTTAAAGTCTAGGATTATGAATCCTAAGGACCTTGGCAGAATTTTGATTGTCTGAGTAAAGGATTAATTCTTAACATTCAAGAACTGTGACGCTGCATTAATAGCGCAAGAATATAAACTGGTCAGCATATTAAATCCATAAAAGCTTAGCATGCTACACAGGTCACTAAAAACCACTGGCAGAGTCCTAAATTAGTTAAGTTTACTAACACAAATAATACTTAGAGTAGAACAGTACTTCTGAGTCTAGATAAAAAGATGACCTACCAAGCTGCCACAGAAAGCTTTAGACAGGCTCTCTGATGGATTTTTGCATGTTTTGTAAGCACGGGGCACTAAAACCAGCTGTTTCACTAACAGACTGATGAAAAAAATCTTTTTTTTTTGAATAGCAATTCTGTATTTNAAAAAAAAAAAAGAAAAAATTTTGCACAAGAACTGGGGAACTTTTAATAGGGATCAACTTTATACAAGTTCAAGTGAAAACCTTAAATTCATAATACCATGAACACAGCCAGCTTCCTGTTCAATTCACAAAGGTTAAGCTTGGAAGGACAGAAGGGACAAAACCAAAAACTAAATGTATATTACTAGGAGAGGTTTAGCAGGGAAAAAGGAGAGTATGCATTCCTACAGAGCACCTAAACAAATTTCTTCAGGTACTAGCATTTAGCTAAAACATGGTCTTGTGTAAATTGAAAGCTTCCATACGCATTAACACATCACAACACCCATTTGCTTTGTTTAGTCATCCGGGACCTTTTAGGCATTTCCAATTTGATATTTATTCAGACATTAAAGCCACAAAGCAGAGACCATATCTACCTTCATTTTGTATGGCAAGCAATCTTAAACAAGGAATACATTATTACTGTCCTAAAAATAAAAACCAAAAATAGAGCTCTATGTCAAAGCATATTATTGGGAATAGTTTGTCTCTGCCAACATGGCAAACTAGACTGATTTTTCTCACCTTACTTTATAAACAATTTTGGTTTTTTATGGTACATAGACCTAGTTTTAGTGAGGTAGATTGATCATTATTGGGGTTGACTTTTTTTTCCTGGTAATAATCCAAATCAAAGAAAAACACAGAACTATGGGATATATGGTCCTACCTGCATACATTGCCATATGTATCTTCCAATAGCATTAAGCACTTGCAATGTACTAGTTATCAATATTTGACGTCCTAAGAGTTCAGAGTACGTTTATTAGTGATTTAACACATCTGCACACCTCAAATTGAGTATTAGCGTCCAAAGCTCCATATTGCAAAAACATAAGCAACTTCATTGACAATTAAGTCCCAACCTCTCCAACTTTCATGTCTTTTGGACTCTATATCCCTATACCCTGAGGGTTTGTTCAGCTTGGAAAAGAGATGACTTCACAGTGCCCCAACTGTGGCTTCCCAGTACCTAAGGGGAGCCTACAAGAAAGAGAGAGACTATTTACAAGGGCATGCAGTGACAGGACAAAGTGAAATGGCTTCCAACTGAAAGCGCGTAGGTTTAAATTAGATATTAGGAAAAAAAGTTCTTTACTGTGAGGCACTGATACAAGTTGACCAGAGAAGCTGCGGCTGCCCAATCCCTGGAAGTGCTTAAGGCCAGGTTGTCCAGGGCTTTGAGCAACCTGGTCTTAGTGAAAGCTGTACCTGCCCAAGGCAGGGGGTTGGAACTTGATCATTTCCAAGGTCCCTTCCCAACCCAGGCCATTCTATGATTCTGATCTGGGGGGATCACTTCTCTCTTAAGGCCTTCCCCACTTTTTCTATTTATTGTTCTTATTTTTTCCTTTTGGTTTACATTCTTGAACTCACTTTTCTCACAGTGAAGTCCATGAAGTGGCTGTTTGTTGCCACTGCTGGCTGCCCTGCTCAGCACTACACTCCTTTCCGCCCTGCTCCTCCTCCTCCTAACTCACACCAGGGCTGCCCCCTACTCCACTTGTGCATGTCTTATTCATGTTAAGTGGTAAATCCTGTTTCCAGAATAGAGACTAATGATAAGCATTGAGAAAATGAGGAAGTCACCCAAAACACAGTCATGATAGTTCTTCTTTACATACACTGAGGATTTGGCACAGTCCAAAGCCTTTCTGGCATTCCTTAGAAAACTGCATGTAAGGAAGACAAGAGAAATGAGGAAAACCAGGACTTGAGCAGGTTCCTGTTCAAACTTCATTCTGAAAATATAGCAACAAGAGTTTCTTCCCTCTGCCTCTCTGAAACAAAGACTCCAACAGACAGATACGACACTGTCTCATTGCTGAATTTCAGCAGAACCACCTCACAAGTACTGTGAAAGCAATCAGTTAAACATTCAGCAATTTCAAAGTCAAGGACATTCAATCCCATATCCCAAAAGCTTTGGAAACTACCTCTAAAAGGGCATTTTTATTTATAAACAGATAACTAATCAGCATTTCAAATTGCTGATAACTAAGGTATAAAATGCAGTTTTAAGCGGTCATGTCTTGCATTTCCAAAAGGCTGAGGTGCAACATGGAAGAAGATGGAAAACAGCCTGCATATTGTTTGATTTAGAAAGTCAAACTAACTTAAGACTGCTAGCAGACTTGTGTTAAGTCAACATTTCAAACAAACAGTTCACCATGGTATTACCAGCCTGCATTTAGAGAACATTTACTTGTTTATAGCAACAAACTCAGAACATTACTGCAATTCAGAAGACAGCTTAGTATGATATGAGTCCAGAAGAATTCGCTTTATGCTTCTGCCTTGGCACATACTAAAAAATGCCATTCAACCACTCCTCTATTACATGGTCAAAGTAAGAAAAAAAAGTTCTGTTAGGACATAAAATAACAGCCAACATTTCCTTACATGGTTACAGTTTTCAACTTCTGCCATAAATGAAATGTGTGAAATAAACTTCAACAACACACCTAAACAATGCAATGCCCTTCTACATCTAGGAACTGCATATAGGATTGCAGCTTAATACTTCCCCTGTATCCTTTATTTTACTTCCATGAGCAAGTATTTATGACTAAAAGCTAAAGCCATCATCCATTAAAGCTTTCCAAACCTTCGCAACAGAAATGTTTGCAATATTATGTATCACTAAATGTAGTGAAAGAGTTTGAAAATTACACAAGCAACCTGAGGAAACTGGAGACCACAGAAGAATAAAAAGGAAGAAAAGGAATATCCTGTAAGTAAATATTATAGGATGACTGAACTTGGAAGTGACAAGCCAATCTTTACAGGGGAACAGACGGAGTGATGGGAAGCCAGAAACTAGATTTCCAACATTATTATTCCTCTGCCCATGAAACACTGCAGAACAGTTTATATTATATATCTCCCCCAAACACCTGCCCCAGGCCACTCCACAGTTAAAACTGTGGAAAGAAAATCAATGACTATTTTAAGAGATTGAGTGCTGGATGTTCTTCATGCAACCTTCCACTGCATGCCCAGGGTAGCAAGGGAGTCATGTACAGTGCGTGCATGTATGTATGTGTGTGTATATATATACATATATGCAACTTTTATTATATAATCCCAGGATTTTTGTTATTAATGCACTGCCATATCATCCATCCCAATCCTTTCCACACATCATGACAAATAAGAAACATGAAATAAGGTAAAAAGTTAGATACTTGTGCTAGGCTGCTTCAAAGATTGTAACAATGGCCGAGCCACCAACTGGGAAGAAAATACTTGCTTCATTCTCACCCACCAAGCTGCCTCACTTCTGCCCAGAACTAGAAGCTTAGGATTGAAGGAGTTCCTAATCCTGCATGTATTGACATCAGGAAAGCAAGAAGGCTGCTCCCAAACACAATGAAACAGACTAAAATGCCACAAGTGGTGGCAGCAACCCTGAAAATAAAAGCCAAAGAGCAACCATGGAGATTTATGCTTGTAAGACAGTAGTTTGTTAATTCTTTGTTCTGCAAGTTGCATACTTTAGGAGTTAAAAAAAATAAGAAGGTCTCATTTTTTTAATGACTAACCAGACCCTGAAAGACTCCCAGAGAAAAGAGTGCAGAGATGCCAAACCCCAGCTGTCCTGTTAGGATACTTCATTTGGTAAAGGGAGTGGCTACAATTCAGACAGGCCATCTGGAAGTCATGGGACCCAGGAAAACACTGCACTTTGTACTTTAGGCATGGGACTGGGGGAAGGGGAAACAGAGCAGCATTTGCAATACAGTTTTCATTGATTCCCCACACACTTTCTTCCTTCCATCAAATATGTCTTAGCTCACTGAATGGACAACATCCACTAAACGCCAACTACCTGACATTTTCCACAACACCTTTTTCAAGGAGTAAGTCCTGCATTAGTTCTCACAAACAACCAAAACCCTATTTAGGGACTACAAAAGAGAAAGTTAGTCTTGTGCAATGTCTTAAAGCAAAACATCTGTGAGAACTTGTAAAGGCAGCAAGCCTAAGACATGATTCCAACAGCCTATCTGTATCCTGTGACTCACCCACCTTCTACTTCCCATGTCCTGCAAACACTTAACTCATGCTCAGCCTGATACAAAGGAGTCGCTTCACAGGCTCCATAAATGTATTATTTATAAGCCAGTTTCAGACTATAAACTCTTACAGCCAAGGAAAACTGTGAAGTTACCTTTTCACAAGGGAGCCACTAAAATGTACTGCAAAGAAGTGAAAACATAGTGCAATATTCGTGTTTTGTTTCTTTAAAGAACTTGGCATCTTAAGTTCCATTTCAAGAGCAGACATATGCAGTTACAATAATGAGAATTTAAAAAAGAAGAACAAAAACAACCACAGACAAACAACCTTCTAGAAACACTCTGAAGCTACAAGATTTAGGGGTCATTAGGGGTCCTTCTATAAAAGTTAATCCAACTAAACAGCAGCAAAAGTATGCATGGGTGAACTCTTGTCAAAAATGTAGGTTTATTACAAGTTCAAGAGGAAGATGGAAACTCATTGAGGAACTTAATTCATTTCTTGGCAGATAAGGAAGAAACGAGCATGCTCTAATGTAGTTTTGTTTTGACATACTGTCTTGGGAACACAGTTTTAAATACGAGTTCCCATCAAGTCAATAGTCTTCAGCAACAGGGCAGATTTTTAGAAGTTACACTGTGGAAACAATATTACTGCTCATTCTAATGAATGAGTCTGAATACAACTGTTAAAAGCAAAACTTTATTTGGGAGCTCTCTGAAGAGAGACTCCCTTCTTCCCCTGCAGAAGAAGATGACTTCCACATTTGAAAATTTCTCTATGGCACAAATAAATGCAGGTTAAAAGGCAGTATTTCCAGCAATGTTTGAATCTTGTTAGGGGTTGCTGTCACTCACTGCAAACATCTATTTAAAAATTTCACGCAAATACAACAAACCATTTATGACTGCATTTGACTAAGTCAGTTAATTGGCACGTATAAAAAACAACATTCACTGTATAAGAAAACTGTCAAAATGTCAATCTTTTTTTTTCCTTAACAAGCACCCCTTAAATAGAAGGAAGATTTTTCTTTCTTTGCAATTTAGTTTTAGCTTATATTACACCATCTATCATTGTGACTGACAGTAGTTAACATTTAGATACTGTTGACCTATATGATGTGCCAGCTTTCAAAAGACTCCCAAAGAAAGCAAGAAAATACTTCTACATAGTCAATGCAACCCAAGAAGTCAATCTGCCCTGTGGAAAAATAAATATGGCATTAGCTAATGTTCTAAATTAACATGCATTAAATTTCCTGGGATGGTTGTTTGAAACAAATCTTCCAGGCTGATAGGCAACATTAATAATCTAAATTTTCAACCAAGTGAAGTTATAAATGTTTCAATGCTTTACTTGAATTATATCCCATGGACATAATTCTAGAAATTTCACTATCTTTTAGGATCAAACTATTATAATTCCAGACACCACAGACTTTCACATAGTATGGCTGGGGACCATAAGCATTAGCTTGGTCTCTTCATAATCTGTTTTCAAGGTATAAAGTTGCAGGCTGGGTATAAATAACATGAGATCACAGATCTTGCATAGGTTTTTACATTCTCTGGCCTCTGTTCTTATCTGTTAGTGAATTAAAAATTCAAGTTGCCATGAAAACATTTATTTAAACATTTACAGTTTCCTGTGTATAAATGTCTTTTACAGAAACGCACATACACATAAAATCAGTCATCTTGAGATTTGGGACTACTATGGAATGTAAAATCTGATTACACAACAGAGAAAGTAAAACACCAAATCATATTAGCTCTGTGAAGATCTCTATGGAAATAAAAATGTTTCTTTATATTAGCACTAAGACAATGTTTCTGCTATTGCAAAAAGAGCTATGCATGTGATGGAATAAAGAAAGGAGGAGAGATGAACAAGGGAAACATGAAAGATTTCTAGGAAAACAAAATTCAAACATCTGTTAGATTACTAGATGCTGAAAGGAAAGAGGCCTAAGAACAGAAAAATCTCAGCAGGAAGGAAGGTCACAGAAGAAAAAAGAAGTCTTTCTATTTCATTATCTACAGCATTGCCTACAGGTAACCTGTCCATAGATCCTTCCCATTAAAAAATCAAAAACAAATAAACAAAGAGCCACCACAAACAAAACCAAAAACCCCCAAGAAGTCAAACAGTACACAGATAACCATAACCCAACTTAAGTAGTCTCCAAACGAAAAAATGGGCATCTGTTCCAGTCTGAAGGGAGGTTAGTGTAAATTCACAAAGTCTGCGCTGGTAAGCAAAACTCAGAAGTGATCTAGAAAGAAGAGTAAGTTTTGACCATACTTGCCCAGTAGAGAAATATACAACGTTGTAAAAACAAGAGCTGGCAAAGATGAAATGACAGAATGGTCATATGAGATTGAGTATCTATATAACAAGAAAGCCAAATTCAACACTTATAAGTGTACAGTGAAGTACATGGCACAAAGTAACACTAAAATTTACAGAAAATGTGCTAGCTGGTACCAGTCAAAGCTTGGAATTTATGGCATATAGTTCCATGAAAGTATCAGTTCCACACATGAAGCAGAACAAAAGTGGAATAAAATAATTAAGAAAGGAAGACAGAACAAAACAGAAAACATTACTATATAATCATGAGGTAACTCAGGTCAGAACAGACCAATGGAAGTCTCTTGTCAAGCCTCCTAACTGACCTCAACCTGTGAGATCAGACGAGGCTACTCAGGGCTTTTTTTCAGGCATGTTAAAAGCTTTCAAGGTTTGACAGACCCTGCAACAGCCTCCCTGGGCAATCTCCACTGCCCACCTGTCCTCATGGAAAAAAATGCTTCTTATATCCAGGCTGAATCTTTTTTCTCTCAGTTACTCCCATTGCCTCTCATCCTCCCAAGTATGCACTGCTGTAAAAAGCCTGGCTCCAGTTAATCAGAAACCTCTTGCATTTTCCACGATCTTTCAAAGATGAGAGACTAAGACTTTAAGATGCTAAGACTTTTCCCCACTTTCTCTAAGCACCACTGGACACAGCTCAGTGGATCCTGGACTTATTATGTGTGAAGATTCCTCAAGTAAACTCTGACTCAAATCCTTAACCTGTGATCAGAGTTCTCCCAAACATCCATGATGGTCTTGGAGACCTCATTTGTGAAGGCTGAGGCAAAGCAAGGCACCAAATACCTCACCTGCTCTATTCTGCAGCAGAACCACATTCTCCTTGCTCAGCCTTCTATGACCAGTGTAGTACCAAAAACCTTTTCTTATTACCCTGGACATCCTTCGAGGCAGCAACTCTAAGATAGTTTTCACTTTCCTGACACCAATCCCTTCATGCCTGGACAACATTTCCAATCTCCTCCTCAGTGGCCAGTCTGCCTGCCTGCAGCGGAGCTTAGCCATGAGTTCCCTGAGAGCAGACTCGACCCTTCTGGCAATCAGAGGATGCTCTCAGCCTCCTGAGAAAATCTGCTGAGCTGCCTGCTATAGAATCCCATACATATACCAACATCCTGAAGAAGACAAAGTCTGCTCTCCTGAACTCTGAGGTCTGGGTCCTGGTACTCCTTCCTTTCTCCCATCAGGATCTTGAACTCTACTATTTCCTGGTCCCTGCAGTCAAGAGTACCCACATTATTACATCTCCAGTTTTCTCATTTTAGGGAACAGCAGATTTAGCTGTGCATCACCCCTTGTTGGCCCATCAATGCTTATGTCAAGGAGTTGTCTCTAATATGCTCCAGAATTCTGGTTTGCTTGTGTCCTGTTATGTTTGACTCAGCAAGGGTCAGGATACTTATTAAAGTTCCCCAGGGGAACTAAAGACCATAATCCAGAGATTTCTTTGCCTCTGAAGAAGGTTTAGTCCACATTAACACCCTGAGGAGGGTAGTCTGTAACAGAATAATCATGCTGCATCCTTTACTAGCCAGTCCTCTGAACCTGATCCACAAACTCATCTTAAACTGTCACCTTGTCCCACAAAACTATCACATACATTTGAGCTATTCCTTCACGAAGAAGTGCCTGTATCCATCCACAATACCACCTCAAATTCATAGCCCACTCACACCTTAAGAACTTCCCTAGTTCTCCAACTAAAATGCTGCTCGAGCTGGAAACGTGCACCAAACAGCAACAAAGTGGATCAGAAGTTAGAACAGAGAGTCAGCCTGGAAAAAAAGAGACTACTGAGGTGTTAAGAGTAGAATAGCAGACCACAGAACTGTAATAGCAATCAACTTCTAACTTGTCCACATGGACGGCACCAGACAAATTTAGTGTGAACCAGGTTCAAAAAACAAACAAAACATGGCAGTTCTTCACACAATAGGGAGCACAACTATGGAATTCCTACCCAAAGGACCCCATGGGTACAAGACGTTCGCAAGGTTCAAGGAAGACAAGTACATAAAAGAGAGGCCCATTGGGGTTTACCAATGAAACAAACTGCAAAGGATTAAGAAACTCCTCCAAGGTGAAAGTAGTTGGAGGCTCAGGAGTGTTTTACCAGAGCAGTATCATGCAAACTGCTTGTGCTCCTCTGTAAGTATTCATTTGTGGAAATTACTAGGCAGAACATTGATCTAAATGGACTCAGCCTGAAGTACATCAGCCATCAGTATAAAAGCAACAGTATTAGTTTACCTAAAAGTGCTTCAGCCTGACTGACAGTAATTTGTTAAAAATATGTATTAAATATTTTATTTGCTTCCTCTCAAAATGCCAGACTATAAAAAGTTACATTATGCCAAATTTACTTCTAGTACACTAAAAATAAATTTCCTCCTATTGTATTCCATTTTCACCCACAGTTCTCTGTGCATTGGAATACTTTTCAGTAGATCTACAGATTATTTACAAAAACATACACAGATTTAGAAATCACTCCTAAAAAAGAAATCTCCTCAAAAGATGGATCCATAAAGTTTATGTACATGAATTATTGATATTAGAACATTAGCTTTCACTAGACAAGTTGCAGTATCTGTGCTCATTCCCCTATTTACCCTATCTTTAAAAAGAAAAGCTAGCTTTTAATTAAGCTACATATACCCAGAAACAGACTAAGAGTACACACGTTGGCTGTATTAGGTAAAACAACACAAACCAGACAACTGCATCCGTATCAGACCTTCCCTTTCCTCCATTTCAGGTTTCCTCCTTTATCAGTTATTCCTTCTTTTACCCTACCCAGCTATCCATCCCCTTGATGCTATTCTAGTAAGCACTCCATGATTGATGGTGTCTCATTTCCTCTACCTACCTCCATTGTCAGCCACCCCCTTTTCAGATATTTGCATGCGCTCCTTTTAATATAAAAAGTCGGTTCCACATCTGTAATCCAGTTTTCACATGTTTTTAGGCATCCACAATTGTCACTGATGTCAGTATGAGCTGCAGACGCTCAGGATCTTCAGAGACTCAACTCCCTGTCTTCCACAACTTCTTAATGAGAAACATTTTGAAGCTTCACTTAGTTATGCTACCAGGACTTTCTACACTTCAATCAGACTAATGGATGAACATATTAGGACATGCAATAAATAACGCTCAAAAACATCTCATGCAGTGGACTAAACTTCCCAGGAAGACAGATATTTTAAGTAATTCACCTAAAAAAGGCTAACTCACCTGACAACAGATACAATGAAGGGTATACACAGCTAGCTGCAGAGGGTGCTTACCTGAATGACAGCACTAAACCAGCACGTGTTGCCAACATTCTTTAATCCCACTGGACAGTTGTCTTGCCGCTTTCGATCGTAAGGGTTTGGAGAGTCACTCCATACCTCTGGATGCGTCCTCTTTAAACTTGCTTTATTTTCTGCAATACTGGCTTCTAGAACTCTTCGAGAACAGAAGGGAGGGAAAAACGTGAGAAAAAAGCAAAAACCATCACAAAACCTAAAAAACCATGTACTAAAATACCTTCAACTACTAATACAGACATCTTAATTACATCATTCACTTATTGTTGCTGAGGTGGTTTTAAACTTAAATACAACAATACGTCTTCAAAAGTAAGACGCTATTTTACTTTTAGCTATGTTACCATTTTCCAAAAGGTAATGGAATTACTGTATCAGTGAGTACATGAATCTCCTGTGAGAGCTCAAGATACAAGTGCCATGTCTGCAAGTCATCAATTATTTAAGAACCAGATTCAAACAGGATGGACAAATCTTAGGCAGCACTAATAGCGCAGTGCTTTCATCTACAAATGCTTGTATTGCTATGCAAAGCACAAAGTCACCAATCTTTCTTTTACTGACAGCAAGCCAAAGCTGGCTAGGCAACTTTCAAAAATGAAAGCAGTTTTCTTAGTTTCCGTTTTTATAACTTATGCAACTGCGTTAATCACTTTACATAGCAAGCAATTACTTTATGAGCCACCGAAAGACATCTCCCCCCAATTTTTCAAATACCACCTAACAAGTTAATTGTATGCTTCACTTTGATTTTTGAATCCTAAGTGATTTATGCTGAATATCTGTATTTCACACGACAGTAAGATATGATGGGTATGAAGCTCTAAAACTCAAGCTTCACTCAACACGGTATTTGTATATCAGCACATATCCTTAGCCTGGTGACAAAGAACACTTAAAGGTAAGTTGTGGTGAGGCATATTCTAAATAGAAAGATGGACATGGATAGATTCAGGCCATATAATAGTGGGTCTAACTCGTAAGCAAAGTTGCCTCGCACATGCACTACTGACACAGTGATCACCGTTCCCAACCATCCAGTCCAGCTGTCATAAAGGCTGAGCTGCTTCCCAACTGCTGCATTTGCCAGGCATGGGATTCCAGGAGCTGCATGACAAGCATCTAAGCAGTCTGAGCAGTGTGAAGGATTACACCGCTTCAATTCTAGACTCACTAAACACCAAAGAAAGGCAAGTTTAGGCTGCTTTGTAAACAGAGCTCCTAAAGGACAAAGTTCGAACATTGGAGAGGGAAAAAAAAAAAAAAAGGGACACACACAATGTAATCCCTCAGTTTCCTAATTACATTTTTGTTTCAAGCTATGTTACTGTCAAAGAAAGAAAAGGTATGTTACCAAGAACTATGAAGGATTGTATAAATTTATTGCAGGTAACTGCTCTGGGCAACATACTAATTTGTTATTGATATTTATTTTGAAACAATAAAATAAAATAAAAAGGAAGCATTCTGAACTTGAGAGATCATTTGGTACAAATACCACCTTTGTATCAATGTATCTCAGGGAAAGCCACAAGCTGGCAATTTCCTAACGATTTATCAATTACTGACATTTAAATTTTGACACAAAACCTTGTAAACAGCACTGAGGGACAGGCTTCTAATCCTCTAAGACTTTCTGCTCTGACATCTCTTCAAACAATGCATAGGGACGGAACTCTTCAATAGTTGATGATTCTAAGAGTCTTTTGCAATAACTTTATCTCCTAAGCAAATCCCAAAATGTAAAGAAACAGTCAAATTTAATTCTCTTCTCACCAATACAATCCTCCAAAAATGTTAGATGACCAGTGTATCACTGCTTTGGGAGCAAAAACTATTCAATGGGGACATTAAAAATCAATTTAAAAATTGTCATATATAGTTCAAATAATTTCTCAAGAATTACTAAAAATCTTGTTTAAACTAAATTGAAAGGACCTTTAAAACTGACAGGAAGATTGACAAACTGGAATAAATTTAGAATAACATTGTAAAGGGACTACAATACCTACTATACACTACATGTGTTTCAGGGAAACAATCAAACTTTCTTACCCCACCTCCCCCCTCCAAACTCAAGAATATTTCAAGATTTTCAGAAAAATAAATCTTTTCAAACTGAAACAGTTCCCTGAGCCCAAGGGTATTACCATTCATCAGCTTAACTGCCTACTAAAACTTCTTCCTTGTATTTGATTTTGGGTTTCTTTAGCAGGTAAAGGATTTCCTCATCTTTAGCTCCACCTCAAATATGTTTCCTTGTATCAATAAAGTATTTGATTCTCAAAGCTTCATCATAATTTTTCCTTAATTTTACTTTTAAGATTATCTGTCCTCAGAAAGCACCTGGACTAGCTGCACATTCTGTGTGCCAAATTCATTTTCAGACATCAAAGCTGTGATGTAATAAAATAAAAAATAAAAAGTGAAAAAGTGTAGCAAGCACAGTAAATAGGAACCTAATGAGCAGCTCAGAAACTACATAAATAAATGTATTTACCAGCATAGCGAGTATCTCTTACACTATAATGTTCACTGTATTACATTCATACAGTCCTGACTTGGGAGATTACCTGGATAAAGACTTTTACTCGCACATTGCTCTGAACAAAACCCGCATCCTTCCAGAGAGTCAGCACAAGGGTTTAGCAACTCTGGTGACAGAACCCCCACTTTGGGACCCTTGGGGACGACAGCAGCAGTCGCCAGCCCACGGCCATAAGCGACGTGCAGGGTTTGGCATCTCTCTGGCCTCACGGGACCCACAGCTCCCCCACCTCCGAGCACTGGAATCTTGTTTGGAGGCAAACGCTGTAGCGAGGACTTAGTGAATGCCAGGCTTGGCATGAGACTTGAAAGCAGTGCTTTATTTCTCTCGGTAACAAGCTGGGCATAGCCAAGCAGCTTTACAGAACTGCACAGGGCTCACCAGACAAAGCAATAACCCTCGGGCAAAGCGAGTCCGCGGCACAAAGGTTCAGTTCAACCGCTCTGAGGAAGCCCACTCGACATGCTGCAGAAAAGCCCACTCTGTCGGGTTACTCAGCTAAAAGAACAGGGAAAGGTCTCTGTGGCTGTCTTACAGCTGGACATCCAGGAATACCCCTGACTCTACAATCCTCCTCAGTCTCACCTTGGATGTACTTGGATGCTTAACCACAGCGCAGAGTCCTCAGCAGCTTCAATATAAAAAAAAAAAAAAAAGGCTTGTGGGCTGTGCACATCCCTGTGCACTGACAGTCCAGGCTCTCATTTCTATGTGGATACTACCCCAGGCACAACAGAGGCCAGCAAATTGCTCCATATCTCACTGGCTTCCCCAGTGAAGCCCTATCTGGCCAGCCTCAGACTCCTTCAGTCCACAAAAAAGTAATATAAACAGGGGAAACTTTTTCATATTAGGAAATACAGTGATCATGCTCATTTCCCTGGGAGATTTAAAGAGGGAAGAGCAAAAGACTTTGAACGTGCCATGTGCAAGATGTTCAGCTTGAACACTTGGACATTTCAGCTCTGCTCCTCTCAACACCTACATAGTAATCAGGTCTGTCCTCATTAAGTTGCACAAAGCAATTACATTCAGGGAGACAAATTCTACGTGCATTACAACATTAATTACACAAGTCGAGAAATTCCATTAATTCTCCCTTGGAAATCCTGACAAAATCTGTGCAAGTTAGGTTCCAAACCACTATGAATACCTTTGAAAAAAGTATCCTCCGCACCAAAAGTTATTTAAATACTCACACGGCCCACATTTTTAAAAATGACAGATTTCCATAGTTTAATGTTATTATTCAATTATTTGACTTCTGCTTCTTGTTTCATCTAGAAAATCAAAAGTAAATGGCTGCAGCTTGACTTGTTTACTACCAGTGTTCTACTTTTTGTTTTGAGAAGTCCTGTGCTCTCTATTGGAATGCCAACATTCTTCTGTGGGGTGTTAACTACAAAGTCATTTTTTTAAATTTTATTTATAAAAACAAATTCCATCCTTAAGGAAGCAGATTGAACAGTTTAGATCAAGAATTCAAGAATTTTTAGAACTTCCCGCATTCGTTCAACACTGACATAATTTGCCATCAGCTTAGGGTGCTTCTTGCAACGTTGCTGAATTGATCTAACTTCTCAATGCTGCCAAATCTCCAAGATTCTCACTCTTCTTTGCCTCTGTTCACAAGCAAAGTCCCATTCCCTTTCTTTCCTGTGTCATGATATACTATGGGTCTTTGAGTGATTATTTTTGTATGGCTCTGGGAAGTGAATTTGTGCAACAAATGGTCCAAAGAATACTACAGTAATTATAGAAAATGTGGTACAGTGTACCAAGGGGGATATGGCCTGCAACAAGCTCTTGATTTGGCAAATGTTGATGTGTGCAATTTTGCCCTTGAATACACATCTCTATTTCATCAAAAGACCAACATTTTCTCTGCATATAACTGAGCAGCTTGTCTACAAGCCTTTGTACATACAGAAAAAGGCATATTTTGTTATTTTCTGCAGCTAGAAAAATACACACTGTCATTTAAGCAGTAAGTATTTATAATACAAAGTTATGGCCTAAGCAGGTAAGACCAAAAAACACAAAAGACACTTTTAGTTTGAGAAATGAAAAACAAACTCCTCAGGGGAAAAACCCCTAAATCTTCAAGGCTCCCAGGAACTGAGCAGAGCAGACGCAGTCAAAGCTTGGGGAAGGAAAAAAGGAGAAAATTGTCCATTGCCAGAAATAGGTCCATCTTTCTGAATGCCTGCCTAAATCATAAGTCTGTAATTATGACAATTCTGTCCTTCAAAAAGGAAGATGCAAGAGCTGAACTCTGAAACAGAGCTGGACTGAACTTAAACCATCATCTTGTATACATGCACATACTGAGGTCTTAGAAAAAGACAACCCCTTAAAAGCTACTCCCAGTTATTAATGAGAATACAAAGCCCTCTCAACCTACCTTTCCCTTCTAAAATACATTATCTTAAATTCATACAAGATGGCTTTTATCAGAGATGAGGGGAGGAAGGGTATGTTTACTCTCACAATTATATATTTATTTTTCAAAAGGAGAAAGAAAGTTACTGTGGATAAAGTAATATAAATAAAGTAATAAAATATCCATATTCTCAGAGTTGGAATTTTCCAATAAGCCATTCAGTCTGTCAAATACAGTGAACTGAGAAAAAGAATTATTGTGGTTAATCGCCCCATCTAAATTAATTTTTTCTAAAGCTGGTCTTTTACAAGGAGGCAGTCCTTTACCTCCTGACAATGATCAAATCATTGCCTGCTTCCCTTAGAACAAGGCTAGCCATAAATAAAAAACCCAACATCCCTCCCAAAGCCAGCCACAGATGGAAAAAAAGAAAAACAGAAACAACATCCCTCCCACACAATCCTACAATCAGGCTTAGTTCAAGTCCCAAATATTTCATAATTTGACCAAAATGATGAAAAAAATATACGCTTTACAAAAAGTTATAGTAAGATCTGATCGAAAGTTAACTTACAGACTCTTATCATGCCCAAACTGAAAACTTTATAAAACTTTAAATCGAGAAGTTAACTTCACTCAAAGCTTATAAATCTTATTTGTTAAATAGGTTAATAACATATTTCATCTGCTAAAATAGCGCAACCGCTCTTGGTATACTCAAGTCATAGCATTAATACCCCCTACCTCAATCTCAGCCTTAGCGCAGAGGTAAAAAAATGTTATTGTAAAATGAACACTGCAAAAAACAACACAAATTATTTATTAGCTTCTTAACTAAATTTTGGTTTTGTTGCTTTTTACCTGATACACAAGAGAAACTTCTGGATTTACGTCCTATTTAAATATGACCATATATTCTCTATCTCCATCCACTTCCTCAATATTTAAAAAAATACATTAATATGAAACATATTATTAAATCCTAGTCCACACATAGTAGACTATTTTCCAGTGTAGAGCATACAATACATTAAAGCAAACATCCTGAAGCCAGGCATATCAGTAGCACAAGTGAAAGTAAACAAGTTATTCTTTGTTAAATTAAAAGTTAAAAAAGCAATACAGGCCAATCTCCAACTCTTTAATTTAATTTCTGCTTTATATAAGTTGGTTGTTTACCTGCTAATGGCTTGTTCCTCATCTGTTATTCCAGTCTCCCTGAATGCCCTGTTTGACTCCTCCAAACTCAAGGCAATTGCCCTCTGAAGATCATCTTTATCATCTCCAGTGAGATCAATCACATCTGAAAAGCAAAACTATCTTTCTCAAAATTAAAAGTGAAACAGAAGGAAAGGTAAGTCTTACTGTAGAGGAGAGAGAGCCCACGTGGATTGCTGAGTGCCATTCCAGTCCATCCCTCCTGGTCCTATACTCCTCCAACCAATAACCCTGCTAACAGCTCCCTTCTGCCTTCAAGCCAGATAAAAGCCTCACCAGCTTGCTCTTGCTAAGATATGATAGGCCACAGTCTCCCTTTCTCCTGATGTTCTTAAGTTGCACCAAGCTCTGGGACAAATTTCGGAAAGACCTCTTCCAGCAATACACTTAAATGCATTACTGCAGGTACTGTCATCAGTTGTTTCAGGGAACACATGATGAAGAGAACCTTCCTTAAAAAGGATACCTTAACTGAGAGTATTTTTCCCTCCTCATGAAGGAACGCATACGGGGTTTTGCCAACACAGCCCCAAATTCTACAAGTGTTTCTGGGCCCTGATGAGCCAAATACTTTCACACAGTTTCATAACATGTGGGAGAGTGCCTTACTCAACCTGATTATTTTCTATCCTGTCTATGCGTTCCTTTTCTGAACATATTTAAATTTGATTCCTGTCTACTGGAAGTATCGCACCTCAACATGTGAACTAAGAAAACAAATACTGAAGACAAAATGAGGAACCAGACTTGGGTATGTGGGGAATGCTGAACGGGCTACTAGCTGGGTAATGAACACAACCCTACTGCAGCCTTCAGCTTCTATCACCTAAGGAATCAAATACTAATGTCCCACATAAACCTCCTTGTGTCCTGAGGGCAGCCACAGCACCCCTGCTCCCCAGTAAGGTGGGATTCCACAACACAAAGCACCACAAATCATCCCCCCATCAGGCACCGCCAACAGGAACATCCACCAACTGCACAAGACCTTCAGAAAAGCCAAAGTCATTGGTTATGACAATTTCAAGATGCAAAAGTCTCATTTTGCGAGTCAGACAAACAGAAGGAGAGGGGAAGTGCAATAGAGATTTTTAAGTGCAATTATTAGACAGACGCACAGAGCACTGGCTGATTTCAGTGTCCCTCCTCCAAGGCCAAAGTTTACCCAAAGAGTTATGAAAGGGATTTCTCCAGCCTGGGGTTTGGCCTTTAAAAGCTGCAAGACTCTGGAAGAAAGAGATAGAGATTCGAAACTGTCAGCTATTTACAGAGAGCTGAGAGGCTTGTCTGCATTTCTCCTTCCACAGGCCAACTCAATTAATCACACCCAAAGACCTTCTCCATCTAGCTTCTGACTTTTCTCCTAGATGGGCTGACTTACTGTACAGACTGTAGCTTCCCTTGTTACCCTGGGCTTTCTCTTTTTGTGACATTTCTCATTGGATCAAAACAAAACACTGAACTCTGTATACAGAAATCATTGCCATAGTTGTTGTAAATGAACCAACAATGGGATGACCTGTCCTTGTGGGAAGCTGAAACTAGAAACAAGTTGTAAAAAACTTATCTGTTAACACCAGCATCTTCAAAACTTAGTTTTAAATTCAGACCTGTCTCCCCCCAAAAAAGGTGGTCAAATGACTACTTTATTTAGTGGGCCTTTAAAGGGAACACTCTTACCTGCAGAGTACACTAGGCAACTTGTCATGATCTCAAAGGATGAAAAACACTATGATCATAAAAGCAGCACTTTTTTATTCTTATGTCTTCTATAGTCAGCTCAGATCTTCCAGCATAAGAAAAAGGGACTTCTTGCCTTGGATGCCTGAAAATGTCCTTCAGAACTACTAAAGCAATTACAACCACCACCAGAAGTCTCACCCATGGAAAGTTTAATACATGAGCTGCCATGTTGAGAACAATGTTGTTTAGGCTAAAATACCACCCCAACCTGGGACACATGCAAGCACAGCTCCGTTCTACAGCCTGAGAGAAGGAGAAAGGCCAGAAAGGTTGGCAGCAATTAGAGGATCCCTTCACCACATACGCTACCTATTATGCTCTAAAATTTGGTGTTTGAGTTGTATTTTCTACACATTTTCAAGGAGTCACCCACAGTACCTCATCTCCCCTTGAAGACAAGCTGTTTTTCTGAAAGTAGTAACAGTGGTCACAACTGAAGATGGAGTAAAGTCTCAACCCAGCAGCCACACATGCTGATGGAGAAGTATGGGATTACTCCAATCACTTCCTTACAGAGAAATATTTCTTTAGCTAGTCTCTGTTCAGGTGAGAGTGATGAAATTTTTATACAACAATAAAGAAAGATTAAGAAGTAAGACCTTTTATATGGGAAGTGTTTTCTAGAAGAGAACTCATAACTTAGCTGAAAATTAAGTGTTTAACAAAACCTCCCAGTGTTATACCAAAATCCATCCAGATCAACTCCAAGTCACACTTCCATTAAAATATGCAACTTCTTTGCACCTCCTTAGCGCCTTAATCTATATTAACCTACACCACCACCCTATGTGTTCAGAAGTTTATTACCATTCATGTTACCAGTGATTATATAATTTTAATAATAAAACACATCTTTGACTTCTGCTTGCTTTCAGAAAGGAGATAAACACAACAAGGGTTTCAGAGCAGGCAATACAGGACTCTCTTTAGAAATGTTCTTTTCACATCCACATTGCTCCTGATTTGCATGAAAAAAAAGACAATACAGTGAAGACCTGCTGCCAGACATTACCACCACATGTGAGTGGTGCAACTGATTTACATCACGGAGGGTTTATCTAGCATAATTTATGTTGGAAAAACAAATTTCTAAATATCAGCCAATCCATGGTTAGCTACTCTATTTTAGTTCATAACAAATATAAAATAAAAATGCTTTTGAGATTTAACCTAATGTATTTTAGCTCACGTTTGCTGTACTTGGAGCAGGTTCAAGGTCTTTTTCAGCATCTCAGCTGACACAGTAACTCATTAAGCTGAAACAGTTCACATATGACTTGAATCCTAAATCACAGATTATAAAGAAGAGATCTCAATAGAAGTCACAACAGAAGAGTAACAGTCTGACACTAAGCTCTTTCTAAAAACACAGAAATAAATATATATATTACCTTGTCTGCACAGTTTGCATTCCTGTCAGATGTTTATAGATTATACAAGTGCACATATACAACATGAAATTCATGCAGAGGTTTTTTCCCTTGTTTTTGTTTTAAAATACCTTCATGTTTTGTAAATTCTAACATGAGGATGTTTATTTTATAGAAATTAGTAGTAAAATTCATTCATGAAACTGAGCTCCTGAAGTTTCCTACCTGACCAACAGATTTCTGTGTTCTAGGTGTGAGTTTGAAGAAAAAAAAAAAAAGATGACTTTTACCCAAAGTATTTATCAGATACATGAGTTTTCTGTGATAGGCTGAAGGATGCACTTCATAAATGTGTAAAAATAATGACACTTGTCCAAATTTATAGTTACCTGGGATTAATTTACATATGCTGATTTTGTAATACTTCTCTCATTTAGGCTGCAGAACACTTTAGTTCTCCCAGGCTCATCCTCATAAAGGGAATTCTCACTGTATGTCACACAGCCTTAGAAAATGCAAACGTTCTTAACCAGGCCATGACTATTAAATAAACAAAAAAGTTTGCTTATGAAAAAATTCTCTATGAATGAAGAAACTGCTCATCAAAACAGTCTGGCTTAGTGCATTCATGTTTATTCAACTAAAATTAACATGCATAATTAATCAGCTGTTTTCCTAAGAAATTTATTCTTCGTTTACAGCATTATTATATAATAATGTGTGTTTCTGGTACATAAGATTCAGAGAGTTTGACATTGCTTGTAATTCTACAAAGCAATTTAAGTCGTATATTGAAATTTGTAACAAATATACTGGTGTGTATATAATAAATGCCCACACTGTATCACCATATATCTTCCTTCTTGTCTAAAATAACTTTTTATTTATCTTTTTACTTAGGAAGTTTCTATCATCGTTTAAATAAATGATTCTAACTTGGTTATTCCCTAGGTCATTAAAATCATTACTGCATTATTGACTTGTTATGTACACGAGGAGGAGGCAGAGAGTAGGAACTTCAGACTTAAGTAGGCTGGGAAACAGCATGAGGAACAGATCTGAAGTAGCAATTGGACCCAGGGACAGGCAATTAACATCCAGTGATGCAACAACTGGAGCAGGAAGAGAAAAATGAAGGGGCAGCCCAAGAGAAAGGTGCCAAGTATGAAAATTCAGCAAGATTGCAATTTCAACACATCAACAATGAAAAAAGAATAAAAAGGAAATTAAGACTACACCCATTTTATTTATGGCAAACAGAGCTAAGACAGATTCCATATTCTACTACCTATTCTATGACATCAAACTCATGATGGTCTTGGGTTTCTACGTGAAGGTTTAAAGGAATTTATGTGGTTGTATATGCCCATTTTGGTTAAAACTGATGACTTTCACATAGACAGGGATGGGAAGGAGACAGGTAATCATGGCACAAGGGAACAAGTGGATCTGTAAGATTAAAGGAGGACCTCAAGGTGCAAGACTCCTAACATTTTGAAGCAGGGACTCTGTCATGCCAAGCTGGAGACACCCCCAGGAACCCATATGGAGATGACTCAAATAATCCCCAAAACAGAAGGAAATGTTATGAAAACCCTGAGCAATGGCTGAGTTAGGTAAGGTGAGAGAAGAAGGTAGTGTCGAATTCTACTCGAAGAAACGATCAATACATAGCTGTAGAACGAGGACTGACTAGGACACGTGCCAACAAGGACCTAGAAGCTACAGCTGAGTCATGTTCAATCTGCAATTCACAATACAGCACTGAAGAAAATATGAAGTGTTACACTTTTGTCAGAGTACTACATGGATATTTATAGAGATTCACCCATTTTTCTTAAGAACCAAGCTGTTTTCAGTGTCACAGTTCAGAAAAAAAAAAAAGGCAGAACTATTAGAGAACACCTAGAAGAGAAGAAAAAAAAATGACAACAGGTATAGGAAATGCATCCAAATACTTGGAAAGAATTTGAGTTGCTAGTTTAGATCTGAGAAAAGTCTTATGACATACTGTCTTCGAGCATGCAACAACTTCATCTGGGATAAAAGAAATGAGATAAAAGGAATGAAGAATACTATAATTTCCACAGGGGAGAGCACAAGGAGTAGAAGATTCCACCTGAAGCAAGAAGGATTTAGGCAAGACATTAGGAGTCTAAAAGTAAGGAAATGAAGCACCAAAACAAATTACTCCTTAAACGTTTCAGAGTCTCTAGAATGGAATGGTTAGAAAGAAATGTTATATAAACATCATTTTGGGAGGTTTTAGGTGCAGTTAAGTCTAAAGTATACCTCATTGCAAAGGACTGACCGAATGACTTTTGAAATCTATGCAAAGGCACAAACTCCAAGAACAGGATACAAAAAGCCAGAAGCAATGAAGTTTACAATCCTCAAAATTGTTGTGTATGGCATTTAATAGTTCCTCTGGACTATGACCTTATGAAATGGCTTGAAATCTTTTGTTTTGGCTATGGAACGTGCAATTGCAAAGACTACTAATTCAGTTTTAGTGAAAAATAACTTGGAGTTTTCAAAACAAGGGAGTGAGAGAATTTGTCTTGACATCTGTTTCATTTGAAGACAATACAAATTCAAAAATACATGTCTTCTCTCCATTCTGGTGCTTCCTTTAACCCTGGGTTCTGCAAGTTCCTCCAATAAGAGGAAAATGGACACACACTTAGCAATGCAGCAGCTCTGTTGTGCAGACATAGAAAAAAAAATACATCAAAGTACTTGAAAAAAAAAGTTTCTAGAGAAATCTATAGTGAAAATATTGGAAAGTACTACTCAACTTCTTTTTATTTGCTTTAAGTGCAATGCCTAGGATTTACTCCACTAAGTGGAACATGCAAGTGATCTTAGATTAAAAGGTGGGCATCTGTACATTGCAAAACTAATGTTTAAGCACCTTCTGCTCATTAACAGATTGCAAGAAGGAAAAAACATCCAAAATACTGAAACCACCTTCACAAAGGATCAGATAAAGTATGCATCACTCTTGATGTGATAAAACTGCATTTGCAGGCGCTTGCACATGCCATTTTGAACAGGCAAAAAGGCAAACATCATGAGCAACAGTCACTGTGCAAGTCAGTCTTTGCTTTAAAGATGGAGCAGATTTGATGCAATCTCATTAGTATTTTTGCTGCTGCTGAAATGTTGCATTCACCAATAAGAGAAATCAGGTTTCCTTTACTTCCTACCATACAGGCTGCAGCTCTCAGCTTATGACCACTGTCATTTTTGGAAGAGCCAGTGCACAATCCAGGCTAATTGCTGCCTGCTAAGCTATACACAAACACTTTTATTTTGCCACAATTAAGAAACCATTTCAAAGAAATTTAGTCAGTCAAGCTTGCAGAACACACCTGATATATCTTTATGTGAGGAATACCTTTGTATTACAATTGTATTACAACGCCTTTGTAAACGGCTGGAGGTCTTCTGTGGCATAAAAGACAGCTCTGATATGTATCTGTGACTCTCATTCCCAGTTTGGATGCTCTACCTTGGCAGGACAACAAAGCTCAGTGACTCACAGCATGGTAAGTTCCAAATGCACAGAGGTAGTTAAGCAGTGAGGGACAGTAAGGGTGAGTTATAATTAATTCATGTAATTACACCTTTCTGGGATAATAAAAGGAGTCAAATTTGAAAGACAAGATACTGTCAGCAACTCAGCACAGTCACTGAGAACTGATAATAATTGCTCTTTGCAGAAGGGAGCATTGATGGTTGAGGCCATCACTGATGAATGCATTTTCTACCTGCGCCCACTCTTCCATTCTCTTCTCACAAGTCATCTGCCCTCTTTCAAGATACTCCCTTACATGACAGTACTGTCTAACACAGGGCCCTGAAACTGGGCCATTTTCAGTGTCCTGCATTTTTAAAATCCATACTCCAAATAATTACAGGCAAGCAGATTACAACAGAATAACTCTAGGTTTCCTCCAGAATCTTTCATTAGATCTCTACAGGGTCCTGGGGGAGCTCTATGATCACACTGGTTCAGACTTCTGTTCTGCTGCAGATGTTTGCTTCTTGCCCTTTAAGTTCTCCAATATGAAGAAAAGTCAGCCAAGATGCCTTTACCTCATAAAGTGTTTTCAGTCCAAAATGGCAAAGGCTGGCAAAGCATTCTCATCTTTGTAGTCAGTGAGGACCTGACCAGACACGGGAGATGTTAAAAAAAAAAAAAAAAACCAACAAAAACTTACTTGCCTCCATTTGGTGCTTCCTGGCTACTGACTTGTAGTGCTGTGTAACTGTAAGGAATTTGGGTCTGCCTGCAGCCCTCCAGAAAAGAGGAGAGAATCCTGAAACGTACCTTGGAATATACAACTCAAGACCTACTCTTCTCAGTTTGACCATCAGTCATGCTCAATGTAGACTCTGCAGGCTTGATTCATATCCCTTGTCACCTCATCTCTTCAGTAAGGTTGCACAGCACAGTAAGTGACAGCAAAACTAAACACTTCTATTAATGGGATTGCTATTAAATCTAATTAAACACAGACTCCAAGAGAATCCAGCTTACTATCACACTGCCATAATAGATTTTCAGTACCAGAGACTATGAAACAGTGGTAAGCTTGTAGAAAATAGTCTCCACTTCCTCAATGGCAATTTTCTGATATTGAAAATTAAATATATGGCACAGGGCTTGTGTGTGTTTTCCTTCCAAGGGAGTGAAAAGAAAAATCATTAAAAAAACCCCAAACCACCACCCACAACTTAGTGCAGGGATAATACAACTCCCTATAATGTATTCAGGGCATTTTATACAGGGTTGCTGGTAATACTAAGAATTAAAATGCAGTTTTCATTATCTGAGAAGCTGAGAATAAACTTAGCTCTAATTTAAAAAAAAAAAAAAAAAAGTTAAAAAAAGTTTATGTCAAGGTTCTAGAGACAGAAACACAATTACACAATTGATAAGGAGATCTAACTAAACTTCTTTACAGTGATGGCAGCATAGCCAGACCAATATTAGCGAAACAGACGTAAAAAAATCCTACTGTGCTAAATAATTATACTCATTTAATAAAATCTACATGGATGTACTAAATACATGGCCAAAGGATCAATACAGAATTAAAATATTCTAATTCTACATTTAGAATTGTGTAATGCAACGATAATATTAGGAAACTCCAATTTTACAGAAGTCAATCCCACTACAAAACATCCTTTGACTTTTTCTTTCATGTTATTTACCATATTTATTTGCAGAACACATTTAACAATTTTTTTCCCCATAAAAATAACTGTGGACTTAAGCAAAGAAACAAAACCTGCAAGGCTCAGAAAAATGCAGGTTGTGGGACCTCCTGTATCAACTACACAAAATTGTTTAAAAGTAGGTATATTTGATGTTCATTTCACACATAAAATGCCTGCTGTTTTACTACAAAATTCACACGTAACCTCTCACTTTTTCCTTCGGGAAAGTCATCCCTATTAAGGAGAAGCTACTCTTAAGCATAAGAAGCTTTAGCATATCAAGACAGACAATGACAGAGTCTTCCTCAATTTTATTTTATTTTGATGAAAGAGTACCCAGCTTTTGCCCTAAATTATTTACTGCATGACCCCAAAATAAATCCTATACATGGGGAAAAAAAGGGGGGGGGGACGTACAGAAGGAAACTCAGTTATTCACCCTCTGATCAGCACCATACATACATGTATACATAATGTTTAAGGATAGCTCAAATTATCAGCAGATTAACAGTCATTTCACAGGCAGAGTTTTAGTTTCTTTGCCTTTAAGCTAAACTTATGAAGAGAAAAAAATACCTACTGGTGTCTGCCTGGCTGCCCACGCTGATGTATCTGTCATTTCCAGGAAGGGCTGTTTGGTAGTAAGTTGCCTCCTCTAGCTGGGGAACCTTGGCATTCTTCGCAGTGAGGAAAGCCACAGCCAACTCCAGATTACCATTGCTGTCCTTTAAGTACCAAAAAAAGCAAGAAGTGAGAGTTCCCCTCACCCTTTTTTAATTTTTCTTAAAACAAAGGACATCATAAGCAATTTCAAATCAATGACACACTGTGCTGACAGGCAAAATACTGACTAGAGAAGTTTACAAACTGGACTTGTGCTTCATATATCACTATTTTTAACCAAAATAAAGATAAAACATCTTATAAAAATTTACTTTGGTAGAATTCTACTTATTTCAGAACAAAAATTAAAGGTCTTATAGTGTAGGCCAACCTCTCAAAAAACATAAACCAGCACATTCACAGACTTCACAGGAATCAGGTGAATTCTTCTGAAAACCTACCATTTCCTTTTTAAAGCCAGAAGTCCTGGCTTTTGAAAAGCAGTTGTGCACACAACTTACGCTCAGTCTGAAGCAAAAACTATCTCTCTTAATGTACATATGATTTAAATTACTAAATCTTCATTTATCATGTATAAAAGGCTAAAAAGTTTAGGAAACTTTAGGAAGACCGGGGTTTTTTTAAATTTTATATATACAGGGAAACAGAACACAGAGAGAGACCTGCTATTCTTTATGAGCATCAAAAGAACTCTTCTGTACTGTGAAAGAAATTACAATGGGTGAAAAAGTAGTGATACAACACCAAATTCGCTAAGGGTGGTAAATTCAAGCAGAATTCCCCATTCTACATACGAAGCAGTGCCTGTGAGCGACGGAAAACAACCACCTTGACAAGAAAGCAACAATTCTTCAGGAGATGACCAACTGTAGTAGCATCAATGTCTTTCAAAACACTTTAGACAAAGGTTAAAGGCAAGTCATAACATCCCTATCTTTTCATCTTTCATCACCTGATTAATTATTATGTCAGATCAAGGCTCCTTCTAAAGTGAAGAAGCCATCATTATTAGCTATTTTTTCCCCCTGAAATAAATTCAAGCTGGGAATGGAAAGAAAAAGAAAGCCAAGAGTTAGAAAGGGTGGGATTTATGGCTTTCACAGGCAGTTAAGCAGTATTAAGATACACTGGGCAACAGTCATCTTACCTTCAGTGCCTGCTGCAGTACCTGGATGTCATTGATACCGGTGATCTCCCTCAGCTGATTTAAAAATGTTTGCTGGTGCTAAAACAAAAACAGATCATCAAAGTAAGTTAATAGCCAAATAACGGCAAAACTAATTACTTACAGGAGTACACTTCTCTACAAACATTAAAAGTAATCTCTATATGAGGTTTATGTGCCAAAAGGGGGTAGAACCTTTGTTACTCAAGTTTGTCTTAGTTTCTGCAACTTGGGCACTTTTAATTCCCAAATGTAATTGTTTTGCTTGACTGGATTTTGGGTTTCAGTGTTTTTTGGTTTTTTTAAACAGTAAAATAGATGATGAGTGAGCTTAAGCAACATAGGTTTAAGAAGCCCATATAAAGCCACAACTGGCCCTTCTAAACAAATAAGACTCCACCGCTTGGTCTTCGAAGGCAATGGGGAATAGATGAGTGAACTCCTACCAAAACACATTTCTTCAACTCAATCCCGTTACTTCCTTAACATACAGAATTCCCAGCCATTCCAACCTCAAAACTAAGAAATTCATCTTTACTGATCACTGAGGTGTTTTAAGAAAAATACTACCAAAATGTCCACACAGAGTTTCCTGAGACTGAAGCAGAATTTTAGGAATATATCTTAACTGCCTTCCAAGGCCAGTTGAATCCAGCTCTCCCAAATCACATCAGTCAGCATCCGCGAATGAGTTTAAAGTAACACTTGGAATTGGAAAAGAATAAGAGGTTCTGGTTCTCTTAAATATTCACTCCGTAAGAATTTTGAGGCTTGGTTTTGTTTTGCTTATTTAAATAAAAATCTGGTCCCACCCCTGCTTAGAGCCAAGAGATGATTCACTCTGCTCATGCTCGGATATCACATCACAGAAGCAAAAAGGAAGGACTAGGCTGGAACAGTCCTTAAACTCCTGTTAACCACTAAAACCATCTTAACCATTAATACCATGAAAACAGAACACTGACCATTGTTCTGTACTAACAAATTCAATTGTTCCTTTGGCAGATGGGAAAAGGAGAAAAGCTTTGTGGTATTTGCAAGTGGTTTTTCGTTTTTATTCTTTGCTTGCCACATCCTGAACTCAAAACAATAATTTCATCTATTAAAGAGAAGATTTTTGTAAAGTACAGGGTTTTGGACAGACAAAAAGCATATTTCCTATTGAAACAAATAAACATTCTCCTGCAACTCTCCAAATTCAATTTAAAATAACTATAATTGTCTTGAGGCTACTTCTAAAATACTTATCTTTAAAACTAATTATTTGGAATCAAATATTCAAATACCCTTATATTCTCTCCTTATCACAGCTTTGTACAGAGCAGGAAATTAAGAACTGCATGAATGCTGAATTCCCCAGTGTGAAATTAACCTGGCAGGCACTACTTCATGCCCTAATAAGTTGAAATAGAAGGCGTATAATTCAGGATGTTTATGAATTACATACACAATCTTGCCTTCATTTATGATCCTAAGGGACACTGCTAACAGTTCAATTTGCCTTTTTTTTTCTTTTCCTTTTAAAACGCCTGTTGTTGGCACAAGAAAAGTGAAGTGATGCAGGAAAACAAACTCCCACTCTATCCACAACCCTCACCCCCTCGTTTGTTTACTCTGTGCATTTCATAGCACTGCACAAAGCCATAACTTGTTTCCTCTATAAAATTGCTTTCCTGCCCCTAGGTTTGGCAAGCAGCAAAGAAAAGAGTATTTGGGAAAAATAGTTATAAGAGCATTAAAATTGGCAGGAGCAATTCAAAGGCATGGCAGTAAAGTGGATTTCTTTTTTTATTTGCCACCAGTGTGATGGTTAACAAACCAGAAAATAGTTTCACTATAAATTATTATAACAACAAGTTATAACAGATTTCTGTATCTTCCACAATATATACAACACTTGGACATGCTGACTGGAGGATATTCACTGTTCACAGAGATTGGAAAAAGACAGAAGAGACAGTTTACCAACAAACAATCTCTTACCAGTTCAAAATATTGGCTGCTAATTTATGAGCACAGCTGTGACTTGTAAACCTAGACAGCTGTAGTTTATATCCACAGTACAGTATTCCAGTGCCAAGCTGTGGTCCAAGGCCCTCTTCCCAAGGATATACACATTTAACAGATCAGAAGTGGGCCCACAGATGCTCCTTTCTCATCAAGAGATGATTTAAGCATCCAATTACACTTTTTTAAGGTCAACAGTTCAAGGTACTCAGCTCCAAACTCATAATTAAGTGAACAACATGGAGACTCTACAAGCATCCTAGTTAAAAGTGACAGAAATTAAGAGAAAAATTAACAGTTATCTTGACTACCTCAAATGGAGCTGAACAGCTTTGAGGGATTTGTCTGGTTTAGACATGACTTTTTCCAGGTAAATGTGGGCAAGTTGCCATTAACCTCTAATTGACTTATTTTAAAGCATGCAGAAGTTAAAGAAGGACAATACACTTCCCTTTCTAAAAGGAGTATAATTTAAATTATTTCTACCTGACCAACATGTTCTCTTAACACCTGCTAATAGATTAACAGGCCTTCAGAAACAATAGTGAAACTGCACAAGGCAGCTAAAACCTCCTTCTGACTGGTGGCCTTCTCACCCACAAACTCACCATCTCCATTCATCCTCTCAAATCTGACACAGCTCCATTACCTTTACTGTGTACAGACCTTTCCTGCAACTGGATGGTTAACTTGCCATTATTCTCCTTCCCTGTTATAATGACACTATGTTATCACACATGAAACTCTATTAACACAACACTCTAATTTTTTCATTGAAAATGACAGAGCAGGCAACTCTCAAACCTTTTCCTCATTCACTATTAGGGGACAAGATTCAATTTTATTTTTATTTTCAATTAATGAGTTTATGAAACACAGTTGCACCCGTCTTGAAAGAACTTCTATTAATTCTTGATGTGACTTTAATTTAGTGCATCTACACTACTCTGAAAAAGTCAAAATGGGCAAAGTTTGTTTTGAGTAATATTCCATTAGCATAGGTTATTGAGGCATATAGGAAATTTATTTTACTATTACCTATGACTGAGGCATATAGACCCTCAAATATCCAAAAACCCTTAGATACTCTAAACAATTACAATCTTAATTCACTCAAAGGCTTACCAAAAATACCCAAGAGAGCTTGCTCTAAACTAAAACAAAGATAAAAAAAATTAAGAAGGCAGCAGACAAGTATTTACAAGTGTTTGAAGTATCTACACTAATGTATGCTAATTAAATTAGATCACTGAGAGAAAATTCAGATCACAGCTAGCAGTTCTAACAAATTTTTTAACATAGCTCTTTCCTGATTCCTTATTTTTTCCAATCTTGCATCAGTAGATGTTCAAATTATGAATTATAACTCACTTTAATTCAGTTTTATAAGCAATTTCTGTCTTCAAATGCAGATCCAAAAAGATCATTTCAACAGAACCAGGTGCAACTACTGGTGCTAAGAAATCCACATCAATTCTTTCAGATTTTCCTGTACCAACATCTGTTTGCCATACTTTCCTCAAATTTACATGACAGTTCCCATAGTTTTTCTACAGCACAGATTCTCCAGTTTAGGGAGTCAAGACTCCAGGCATATCTGCAGTGTTATGATATACATGCACACATACCATATGCAGCTTGAACAGCATTTGACTCAACTCTAAAGAGCCTCCACGACCTGATCTACACCACCAGACTGTGCTGGTACAGCTGCTACAGGGTAACCCAAATCCTTGGCCAGACAAAGGAGACGGTTCACTGATGCTATGGCTGCCCTGAGATGCAGCTGCTCACACCCCTCAGTCCCACCACATCACACAGCACTCTGTTCCCTGGGGATTTCATGTATGAGTTATTCCCAGCCTTTTTCCTTTCTCTGGCTCCCCGAGGTATGCAGTATGTATCTTCAGGCTTTCAGCTCTTGGAAGATTTTAACTAACAGGAAATTCTCCCATTTTCCTGGATGGAAGCCAAATTTACGTATTAGGAATGCATGCCCTTATTTCCAATTCTCTCCTTTTTCAGCCATCCCTCCCTTGCTCTCAGGAAATGCCCAATTAAGATTATCTGGTTTATAACCTCACACAATAGCATATTCAGTAGCTGTGCCACTGTTAGTGAAGCAGAAAAGGATCTACACTATCGGCTTAGAGAGATACTGTGCCCAAATTAGTTCCATGACAGTACTGTAAACTCTGATAACTTCCAAAAATCAGAGCAAAAAGCTGAATACTTCCTTGGACAAGGCAAATCTCATAAATTGACTAACTCTGAATTATACTGCAGATAAATTTGGAGGGAAAATTAGCCACCTTTTGATCTGTTTATTTTCTCATCTCTCTATCTTCTGAAGAAGCACAAGTAAGCTTTGGCTTTATTTATGGCAACATCCAAATATTTGTGTTTACAACACAAGAACTTTCAAGTTTAAAAGATAAAACAACCCTCTTAAATTTCCAAGCACAGAAAAAGTTGTGTGTTTAACAATGAATAAGATGGTCCAATCATTACCAGAAGAAAACAGGACCTACAGCCTCACTATGCAGTTCACATTTCAACAGTATATAACAAAAATGTACTAGAGCCACCAAGTTGATTAGAGGGATGGAACACCTCCCCTGTGAGGAAAGGCTGAGAGAATCAGGATTGATCAGCCTGGAGAAAAGAAGGCTTTGGGGTGACCTAATTGTGGCCTTCCAGTACCTGAAGGGAGCTGACAAGAAAGATGGAGAGAGACTATTTACAAGAGCCCAGAATGACAGAACAAGGGGAAATTGCTTGAGACTCAAAGAGAGCAAGTTTAGATTAGATATTTGGAAGAAATTCTTTCCTATGAGGGTGGTGAGGCACTGGAACAGGTTGCCCAAGAAGCTGTGGGTGCCCAATCCCTGGAAGTGTTCAAGGTCAGGTTGGATGGGACTTGAAGCAACCTGATCTACTGAGAGGAGTCCCTGCCCATGGCAGAGGGGTTGTAATGAGATGATCTTCAAGGTCTTTTCCCAATCTAGGTCATTCTATGACTCTCAAAGGATGAATACTTGTACTAGAGACTAGAAGAAAGAAGGGAGAAAACGCACATGCTGTGAATGGCATCTTGACTCAGTCCTGCTACCCAACTCCTGCTTTACTTTCAGGCACAACACCAATTTATAAGAGTTATTTGTTGAAGGAAAACTCAAATGACATTGCACAATGTATTTTACATTAAAGACAATTCTAATGTATCTTGAGCTGCAAAGGACCTGCTAATGGTACTGCTTGCAGACAAATAGCTAATAAGCTGGTTTCCTCATATGATGCTGCTGTAATGAGCAGAACACTGAGAGCTTAGAGGAATGTAATCCTCTCTAAAAAGGCTTACATTTCTGCTACAAACAAAAAGACAAAAATATTTAACATACAAAGGACAAGCATACTAAAGACCCTCAATTACTACTGTGAATGTCATCTTCTGCCACATTAATCATATCTCCCAGGAATAGTTAAAAAGGCCCACAGACACTGCTGAGCATTATGGCTTCCAGTGACACAGATACATTAACCATCTTCTAAATAAGCTGTTGGTCAAGTTCCAAATAGGCAAACAAAAATTAACTCCTTCCATGAAGATATTAAATTGAAACACAGGGAAAACACTCAACTCCAGAAGGCTTTGTTGGATGTCTTGCTCTTGCCAGCTCTGTCCTCAAGAGTTTTCTCTGTGTATGTGAATAATAAAAAGTGGGCATATGTATACACATATTTTTAAAGCAGTGCTTTGCCAGTTTAAAGACAGAGTTAAATCTCTGCACTGGATGTAGGGTGTTCATTTTTCCAGCACCTCCTAAAGCACAATGGAATTAGGTTCCCTTGCCCAGCATCTGCTAACTGGGTTTCCTTTTATTCAGGTAGGAAAAAAGAAACCTCTTACATACATTGTATCCTATGAAAAAAGTAGGTAAAGATATATTTTTATACACACACAAATGCAAAATGCACCTCAGCTTTGGCTCAGACAAAAATCACCTGTGGAGAGCAAAGGACATGCACACAGACAGCAGATTTTCCGTCAGAGACTGCTCTGCACAGGCTGCCAAAACCTGCCAATTACAGCAGCAGCTTGTACAAAGTGCAACTGGACCAAGAGCAAAAACTTACTTCAAGGAGGCAAAAGGACATACTGCATGGCAGGAACTTTCAGCCAACCACAGCCTAACCCAAATAAAAGTTTAACAAGGAAAAGGCTTGAGCGCATTACTTAGGTGCACATAGTCCCCCCCTAAAAATTAAATGAGGGATTCTACTGAATCTTAACTTTATATAACCTGTATTCATCCTAAGACAACACTCAGAATACTCTTACATGTCTATGCTTTCCATGAACAATAACAAAATTGTACTACTTCAATTGAAAATGCTTGAACAGTGACTTTTCAATGAATTTCAGTATTTGATATTAAGGATTCTAAACAACACTAGATCATGTATTCATGGAAACACTCACTATTTGGACCCATATGTGGCCCAAAAAAAAAAAAAATCTCATTTACTCTCAATACATAATCCTTAAATTTATCTTTATTCAAGCTAATATTTAAACTTTTTGAAATGAGATTTTAAAGAGAGGCTTGAGGAGTTTGGTCTGTATTTTCTCACACTACATATAAGGGAAACCCACCCACCTCAGATAGTTACACACATTTACAAAATAACACCCAGAAGTTAAACATGAGCTAAATCATCACCTGCATGGGGAATACTCTTGCAATGAGCAGGAAAACCTGTCAGTTCACAGGGGAAATATTAAAATTAGTCTATGAACTGATTTATGAACACTGCTGCTTGAGTGAAGAACCATGTGAAGATTGTTTACTTCCACATTTCTAGCTCTTACTGATAGCTACTCCTAAACAAGCTTCAGTGACAAGATGATAATCAAGAAAGGATAGCAGCCTTACTGTTTACTGAAAACATAAAAGGTGTCAGAAATACAAAATTACTGAGAATTTTGACATCTGTGTGTTTTAAATCATCATCATGATTTCTCACATTCTGCCCAGCACAACAGTGAGCTTCCCAATAGTAATGACAGCAGCTCCAAAATTAACTAACTATGGTAAAACCAATGAGATCCTGAGTTTCATTCAACTAGATGCAAGCTAAACTTAGGTTGTATTTGCTGCAACTGCCATGGGAAAATTTGCTTCACAGAAATTCCTTTTGATTCTTACATATTTCAGTATTTGTGACAGTAATTAGCAAAAATATCTCAGCTCCAATTCCAATCTGCTGAGTGATTAGATACTGGTGGCAGTAGGAGGGGTCATTGAAAGCACCAGCACATGTTATATGCAAACTACACGTAAAATTCAGAAGGGTTCCTCCAAGAGCCCTCCCATGAACAACAGCCGGGCAGTGCCACAGCACCAGTGGCACTCCAGTCCTGGCTCACACCCCTGTCCCATCACAACACATTTGGATCCCAGCACCAAGAGACCTGTCAATAGCATGGCAAATTAAAGCCAGTGGGTTCCATGATCGTCAACACCATACAGATAGAAAGGAGACGGAGGGTGCAGGATGATGGATATACACCAAAATCCGTATGTATATAAATATACATATATGGAACCACAGAATGGTTGGGGTTGAAAGGTACCCCTGGAGATCATCTAAGTCCAAGCCCTCTGTTAAGGCAGGATACATATACACAGAATTTTCCAATCACTCCTGGCTACTTTCTGTTTTAAAATTCCCTTCTTAAGGGTTTTTATTCTGTTCATTGACATTTACCACCACAACTAAACTTGAAATTTTACAATGTCTGCCCAGGTAGCACCACCAAGACACAAGTTTTCTCCTCAAGGAAAGACTATTGACTAAGGGTATAATTTTACTGTAGCCACTACTAAAAATGTCCAGTCTTGTCTTTCTGAGGTCTAAAACAATGTTGCTACAAGACCCACTTTTTAACTCCATGCTTTATTTTCCTTTGCATCCCAATCACAGTTTAACCCATCAGGCCAAACACAAGCTATTCTGGCTCACTTTGAGGCTCTTCACCGTCCTTTCATCACCCATTTATCATGTCACTGGGAGGTTAAGGCCTACCTCTCAATTCAAGAGAACAGTCCAAATGTTTAGCATATTTAAGGGGTTGTTTTTCTCCAAAAAGCCATCACGATAGCCTCACCCTGCTCCGCACAATACAGAAGAGCTCCCAAGGAAACAACACCAAGTTAGCCCCTTCCTTCTCCTCACTCTGCCAGTATGATAACAAGGACAACAACCATAGGAGCAAACAAACCCACTCTGGAAATACCAAGTGTCTCAGATCAGTGGGATCCCAGTCTCTGCAATGCTTACAAACAATAACAGTTAAAGGGGCTGTCAGACCACAAGCTGCTTCTGGCCTGTCAGCTCCTCTTCCCAATCAGCAGCTCCTGCCAGTGCTGGCGTTGCCAGATGCTACCCGCCCTGGCCATGAGCCACTCCTCCCCTGGAGCCAGCACCACAGCCCGAACCTCCAGCAATCCAGCCCAGGCTCTCAATAAACCAGCAGAGTCGCTGTGGACATTCATTAATTTACTGCTGCCATAGTGATATCCAGGAGTAGGACAAACGAGAGGACAAGACACAGGCTGCACCTATTTCCACAGCAGCCTCATGAGAATGAGTTGTTTCTCTACCATTATTTTCATACTATTTTTATCCAGTGAGAGAAAGCAAGGGGGATAAAATCCTCCTGCAGTCCTCATCCTACTTAGGCACTATTGCAGAAAACTTACTTCAACAGGAGATAAATTTAAAATTCACACAGTGACAAGGATGTGGTGCTCCTGGTGTTACACTCCACGCAAATGAATGTGCACACTCAGGCCTGCTCCTGCACAGACTGAAATACCATAAACCAGGGAATGGAGAACAGTGTAAGTGTGAACATCCAGAAGGATTTAATTCACTGCAGCTGTTAATGGCACAGAGATCAAAGATCCCACTGCACCTCAAACAACTCCACTAAGTGCCCCAGGTAAGTGATAGCAGGAAGATTTCACAAACAATTTTTCCACACAAAATTCAGAATAGTAGAGCTTGGAAATCTTAAATCAAAGTTAAAGTGCACTTTTTAGAGACAGGTCTGTATTACAAAGAGTCCACTGTTCAATAGAAGGGAAACATTTGGGCAAAGAGCTCAGCTGTCTGTTTTGAATAGGAAGGGGAAAAAAACCCCAACTTAACAGAAAGCCTTTCAATAAAAGCTCTTCCGTTTGGTACAATTAAAAAAAAAAAATTAGTAACATGATTTCCTAAAGAAACAGGTCCTGTGATCACAGAGTGTGCACATACTGAGGCACGTCTGCCCTCCTGTCTCTCAAAAGCAGCAGCCCCGACAGCCCAAGGCCACCTCAAGCAGCTTGGCCTGACCCCAGGGATCCCCAAAACCCCCAGCAGCACCCCTGGGCTTTCCAACAGCTCAGACGGCCAGCGTGTAGCTCCTGATGACACTGTCTGCTGTCACCCACTCCTTGGGCCAAAACAAGTTAGATGAGACAACACAGGGGGCTTGGGAAGAAGAACAGAGGGCGAGCACCTCCACTCCAATGCAGTGAGGTCTTCCAGAGGTGAACTGACTCGATCACCCTCACTCCAACTGTTAATCTGAGGTGTGTTACAAGAAGAAATTCGATCAGAAAAGTCATGCACTTTTATTTGCAGCATTCAGTAAAATTATTTGAAAGCTTATCCTGGCCTCTACTAATCGTTTAAACAGAAATCACGTGAAGAAACACATGCATTTATCTTGGGGAACAGGGGAGAGGTGGGCAGGGAGGGACACAGGACACAACTCTGCAGAAGAACGAGACTACAGATAACGTTAAATCACCTAAAATCCAGGGCGGTGTTTAACAGGTTGCCTGCAAGGTGACAGGCTTCCAACAGCAGTTCCAGCTTCTGGGGTGAGACAGCCTTTCCTGGGTCAAGCACCAGGAAGGCACTGGCACGTGCTGTGTCCCTGCGGAAAGGCCACCACAGACTGTGAAGGTCAGCGAGCAGCTTTCACTTTCATTAGGTAATAACCTCCACGGATGCAGATGTCATTAGAACTGAAATGAATCTCAAACACAACAGAGACTAGCGTATTTAAAAATGTGGTGAGATTTGTACTGGGGATCAACATATAATTTTACTACTTTGTAATTGAAGAAATAGTAAATTCAGCATTGCACTCCACAGAAAGTAAATGAAATTTTCTAGGCAGGTTTCTTTCAAGGAGAAAGAAAAAAAACAGGTAATGTTTAGAATCTTTGTGGGTTTTTAATGGACTTTGAATTGCTTTATATTGAAACACAGATTTGCCTCAGCTCCAGAAAGCTGAATGTGTTATATTCTAACATGTCTGGACATGATCTCAAGAAACTTATGACAACTTTGGTTTATAACCACTATTTGCCATCATTCAGAACTGCCAGTCTTCCTTTTGTTGGCAGTGTTGTAGCAGTATCACCAAGAGTGACTTTCTGCCATCACCATATACCTAGCTGAAACTTCACAGGCTGACTTGAGTAAAAGGGGTATGAAATACTCTTCTAAACAGTTTACATTTTTGGAAAATAATTTGAAACAAAAAAATGTAAGTTCTGCGCTTCCTTCCTAAAAAAATGTAATTCTGTGCTGCCTGCCTAGCAGCAGCATTATGCCAACACGTTCCCCATCAAACAATGGAGATAATAAGCTCTGACAGAAAAATCCTCAACCCTTTCCTGCTCAGTAAAGTCACAAAGCCCTCAGCACCCTCCGTGGCCTCTGAGAACACAGCACAGCCTGGCGCTGCAGACAGCCCACTCAGCAATAGCAGGAGGTGGCACATTTACCTGTTGTTCTTAACCTAGCCCCAGAAACACCTTCAGGGCAACACACCAAGTTAGCAAGAGCTGAAACTTGTGATGATGGGGATATCTGTCTTTACCATTAATAAATCCAGAGGTTACCCAGTAAACCAGCAGGCTGTCCCCAAAAAGGCAGCCCAGTCAGTTCAGGCAGGGGGACAATTGTGGCCCAGCCATGAGACATTCTGTGGCTTTCTGCACCAAGTCCTGTAAAACAAGTGCAAGACCACACTGAACTGTTAAAAGCAGCCAGTAAGCTGTTGGTTATTTTTTAATTTCCAAACAAGTAATGGAATACAGACAGAAAATTTCTTTTTCAATGTAACTAATTCTCAGAAGAATAAAATGAAACCAAGGACAAAAGCAAACTGGAGTAGGTAGGAGTCTCTTCCTGCCATCTCCTCTTCTGAAAAGAATGAGGAATGCCATGTGCTTGTGCATACCCAGCCTTTTCCAGCTTCTTACTTCAAAGAACTCTCAAAGCATATGTAAATGTAAATGAATAGTATTTTCAATGGTACTATTTCCATGTGGCACTTTTTTCCTGGCTTTTTCCAGTAAAAGCACAGCTAAGTTCAATTTCTCAAAATTATTGTTTGCTTTAATTGAAGTTTTATTGAAATTTAGAATAAATAATTTTTGGTTTGAGAATAAGAATAGACATTTGAGCACAGGCACCTGACTTTCCTTAGTCATACAGCTATCACATAAACCACATGTGAACTCAAGCCTAGCATTTACTATTCACCAAAAATAATAATCAGCATTAAATATAGCTACACAATCCACAATTTGAAAGTTTTACATCTCAGACTCAGACCCTAATGTAAAGTGCACATCCTGTTTTCCAGGGAGCCCTCTGGATTTGAAGATACAATACCCATTCAATGATGACATGACAATTGGTAGGAAGAAGCCAAAGAGGGATATAATGCCATTGTGTCACAAGAATTCTTTTCTACAAATTCTGCCTAGACCACTATAAGACACAAGGGTCAATTAAATTTAAATAGCTACAGATAATGCCTTGAAAACACTAAAGCCTCTCTGATAAGCTTTTATTAAACACATTATTCTGTCTAAATGTGCTTACCGTAAAGCTTAAAAATATGCTTACACCTGATGGCTAGAAAAGCTTTAGTCAAGAATATTTTAAGTACAATCTGCATGTGCTTGGTACCTAAATTTTGATAAGCTTGACTGTTGCCAATTAGGCAATTTAAAAGAAACGTTGCACAGGGTATAATTTTTTTCAGCAAGAATCCACCAGCTAAAATAATTCATAAACCAGCTATAAACAAAAGCATCACGTCAAAGCTGAGCATCTCGGAATAAAACCTACTGGAATTTGCATACCAATATTTCTGCTATTTTACCTACACAAATCTGGGTCAGGCGATGTTTTCAAAGTTAACACGGTTGCTCTCCAGCCTTCAAGCTGTTCCACATCACATGTTCTTTATTTTCCACTTCTCCAATATTCTGTCTTCCGAGAGCTACCTTAAAACTGTGGACACTCGGTGGTGCTACTACTCACAACAGTGCTGCTCCTGTTAGAGTCCCATCATCAGGTAACATCAGATTTCAGGGAAACTCTCACGCTGATGGCTTTCAACACAGTCCTGAATTTCATCCTTTATGACAAAGAAAAGCTAATGGCATTTACAAAAGAACGAAAACTAAGAAACCTAACTGAAGAAAATTGAAAGAGTCTAAATAGATTAATTATTTTCATTGTGATTTTCAAATGGTTGGAATGAATGATGTTACTAAATACATGAGAAAAAAAGTCTGTAATTACACAGAAAAAACCTCACAAAGCCACAGATTACTGAAGTCACCACAGTGTCCAGCTCACCGCATTTTGTGTCAATCTGTCCTTTACACCATCTTATGACTCAGTTCTTCCTTCATAGCATTTCATGGGACTCAAAATGTTGCTTAATATTTCATTCATGTCAGAGCCCAAACCCATAGATTCTGCACCACATTCACCAGCAAAATGACTGTGTAGTTCAGTATGTTAAAACCACCCCTCTACCAGAAGATACAGCCTGGCTGTCAGCAGAAGGCTGCACACCCCCACAGCCACTCCAGAACACAGACCAGGGTACTCGCCTCAAATACTGGGGCAGGGAGCTGTGACCTGCAGCAGCAGAGACAGACTTACATTCCCTTTATTCACTTCTGAAAAGTGGAGTGGTAACAGGGCACAAAGGCGGTATGGACAGGCTCACTCCAAAAGAAGTTTCATAAAAATTGTCCATTAATGGTCTGTAGAGCCCTTAGTCAATTGCAAGTTTTTAAGTACTACAGGAACCTAGAGATAGAGATTTAAACCCTGCAATACAATGACAGAGTGCAAATTTTAATGCTGGAAATGAAGGAACATTTTAGATGGTGACTGTGCTCAACCATAGCACGCACTAATGTTGCTCTCCATTCTACCTGCAAGTCTGGCTGAGGTGTGTTAGCAGACTACAGCTTATAACATTTACATTCAGCACAGTATTAACATAAGGTAACATGGAAAAATCTGATGTGCTGTTCAGAGCACACTGTATTGACAAATTAAGAGTTACAAGTGTTCACAAAAAACAGCAAGAGATGCAGGAAACAGGAAGAAGTATTTCCTTATACTTGGCAGAAAGCCTGAGTTTGTACCATCAGGCAAGGTATGCTCTAACTATCCTGCTCTGCAGGAAAGCACCTTACCACCTCATCTTGACTTCAGCCTCACAGCCTGACAGCTTTGTCACAGTATATTCTCCCTTTTATTAATAATAAAAAGACGAAGAGTTTATTGAAAACTTTCAACTGGGCATAGGTTTACATCCAACTAACTACTGTGATCCACAGTTCTGACTTCTCCCTATTAATTATGCTTGACCACCCATTAACCAGAACATTGGACATACCACAATCCCAAAGTGAATGGAGGGAGTTTCCACCCCACCTACCACACACCCAGGCCTCCGGCAGAAGTCACACACAAGTTACATTAGTTTCACTGAGCTAATGAAACTGAACCCACCTTCACTCCAGTCAAATACTTTCTACTCTTCGTAGATACTGACTTCTCTAACAGCACTTCAACTGATAAAGGACACTCTCCCACTAGAAGAAGCCATCTCTATTTCCTAATGGGAAAAAAAACGCTGAACTCTACCCTGAATTCATAAAATCCTTTTGAACTACATTGCCGCAACAGCCTCTCCTTCATTACACACCTAATACTGTAGCCTGTGATTTGTCAGGATGCTACAACGCTCCCCCCAGGTATGAGACAACAGGACCCTGATGAGAATCTGAATTCTCTGAAATTACAGGCGTCGACCTGGTGACTAAAGACCATCACACTGGTAATTGGGGTTTGATGGGGAACTTAGCATAACCCTCTGAAAAACGCCTCCAAAAAAACCAAACAAAAAACAACTGCACAAAATAAAACAAACACACACCCCCTCTTCATTGCAACTCAGGGCAACCTTCCTCCGTTTTAAAATAATCACATATTAGCAAAGGAGAACTAGAAAATGAAAGTACTCAGGATACTTTCATCTCCCAGAAAAGCAGCTTCACACCTGTGGCTTACTCAGCGAAAGTAGAAAAGACTTTTCCGTCTCAGTCCAAGTCCCAGCAACACAAACACACACACCCTCATTATTAAGAACTTTTCCATAATAAGTACAAGAAGCCAATAATAAAAAAATTTAAAAAACACCCTAACAAACAAAATCAAAAAGTCAGGCCTTTAAAGGAATTTATTCCTACATGAAGAGGCACAGCTCTTAAGCTTTTTGTTTAGTTTTTATGCTTTAAAGGAACATTAGGAATGTCACGTTTGACTCTTTGCTTTTGCCAGATGACCAGCTGGGAATTGCAAATCAGTATCTTCACTAGAGAAAGCGAACGGCAGCAAAACATTAAGGATGCCTGGAAGCACCTCTGGGCAATAATCCCCCCATCACTGGCACTGCTGTAAGGGGGTGACTGATCCAGCTTCTCAGAAACTCCTAGCACAGCTGATGGGTGAGGGTCAGACATCTGAGGTTCTGCAAAGATCTCAGCCCAGCCTGAACGGGCAGCCTCCAAACTGAGTTCAACAACTTGGCCACTGTGCTGGTTCCCCCCATGCAGGACATCACTGAAATTACGGAGTCAGCTTCTCATGGACTGAATGATCAGACTGTCAACACTCAGGCAAGTTCTTCATCCATGAAGAAGAGAAGATTTAGCCAGAAACTTTGTAGAATTTCTATCTTTCATTTTAATTTTTATTCCTCTTCAGTTACAGAAGTCCAAGAACATCAACTGAATTCACAGAATTAGAGAGATGCTACTTGCAGCCCAAACATATCTTCTCAGGCACAAGAGTGCAAGGAAAGCAGCTGTTCAATTATCTTCCCACTTATCTTTACAAAGCACTTTTAAAAATGTGAAATATTTTTATATTTTGAGATGTGCTTTTTTGACCTTTTCATAGAAGCTGATGGGTTTTGTCATCTTTTGTAGCTGCTGCTCCTAGTAGCTGTCTGAATAGGGTTATCCTAAGAATATATTGTTGTTGGGTTTTTTTTAAGGAATTACTAAAGATATTTTAAAAGAATATTACAAAAGGTTACCAGGAAAATATATAAACCTTAAGTTTTCATATTCTGAAGCAGTAATTTTCTTTCAAGGCATGGACCAAAATATATTTAAAGACACTATTTCAGGCAAATTCTATTTGATAGCACTATAGCTGTAAACTCCTGCTACCATAATTGAAAGCATTCCTGAACTTCTGTGAAAGGTTTTCTACTGCTGTTAAAGGTTTCAGAAAGGTGCTGATTCATATCATATTATACCAATAAAAACAACCATCCTAGATTCAGCAGGCTTGCATAGATACAAAAAAAAAAAAAAGAAAAAAAAAGAAACACACAACAAACCCAAACCTTATTACATACACACCCCCATCTCACACCAAAACCCATAAGAACAGTCACAAAACCAGAAGGCATTCAGCAGACCAGTCTGACAAGGGCTTTCAAAATCACTTTGAAACACTGACCTGTGCACCTTGTTCTAGCTTTCAGAAAATACCAAGAGGAATCTGTGTTGAAGGTGTAAGTACAAGCTGTATAAACTTTTTTTAAAAAATACAGAACAAGATGTGTCTATTTAAAAGCATAACTCCATAGCAATTCACAGGATTTTTGCAAATCCTTTCAATAAACCACTCTGGTTATTCTGCTCCCCCTGACCAGAAGAGCTTTGGGTACCAGCACTGGCAGGTATAACACACCATATTCAAGCCCAGTATGCAAGGAGCCCACCTGACACACAGTTCAAACACAGAAATATGTAATCCACCCTCATTCCATGAGCCAGAGTGCATTTCCCAGATGCAGGAGGTCACCTACATGTTGGTCACAGCCAAGAGCAGCTCTGGCCATGCGCTGAGAGTGGAAGCCACAGCCTCTTGGATCCACCAAGCAAATGGTCCATTAGGCAACCCTAAACTCACCATTAAAATACAGATCTTAAAGGCCTGGATTTGAAATCCTTGGAAGGTTGCCACCTATGGAGATGGAGAAAGAGAGCACACAGCTCCCAGGATACCTTCCTTGTGTACCAAGTGCTTGGTAGATACACTTTGCAATCACTTCCTGCCATTCAGGGCTGCATCAACATCCCTATTACAAATGCTGGAGACAGATGATTGTAACATCTTCTGCATGAAGTGGCTACTGCTTTCAGCAAAGAAAAGCAGTTAGTGCTTTTTTAGTAGCTAAATCCTTCAATAGTAAGTATATTAAAACCATGAGACAAGCAGAGCAGAAGCCCACACATGAACTAGCACAACTTTCTCCTTCTCCCCTTGAAAAAGAGTATGGGAGAGGAAGTAAGAAGTATCAGACCTTGCTTTAAGCCAGACATTATTTCAAGTGGTAAATACCCTTAAAAGTTATTGCTTCTTTAAAAGAAAAACAAAACCAACTAGCTGAGCTGACACACCTAACTTTATTCTACTATTCCTGAGATTACACTGCCAATGCACTGCTGAATCACAGGTCTGAAATAACAGCAGGTGTGGGAAACCAAAGGACAGCTAAAACAGCATTTAAACACATCTATGAACCAACACTCAGGCTCTCTCCCGAAGCAGCAGATCTTGATAACACACACGGCTGAGAGGCCACCTAAGTGTCATGCTATAAAACCCAGCTTCTTCAACCTGCTGTTCTGAGATGACCATCACAATCGTTATCAGAGCTGAGACAATACTGAAACACGTTTGACTTCTCTGCATAATTACTTGAAAAATCACCATTCCTCCCAGACCCTGTTCCTGAACCCGTCTACAGGACACTGGCCAAGTGAAGGGCCTGGCAAGCACAAGCGAAGGTTTTCCTCCAGGAGGAAAATCCATGTATGCATGCACCAACACTGCAGGACTGTGTGGAATACAGGGAGTCCGGCAACACACATGCCTTAGTTCTTCGGCAGCCTGACAAAAAAAAAAGGACTCTACTGGACAGAAATACAGATGGGACAAAACAAGAAGGTCCTTTTTCTGAACTTCCCAGGCCATTTACCTTTACTCACATGCTTTAGTTTTAATATGAACATTATCTGTAACCTCCAGACACCTCACAATGTAACAGAAGCACACAAGAGCTGTGAGCAGGGAGAATGACGTGATTAATTATTTGCTTCAGGAGACAAACTACAAATTTTAATTAGGAGTCAAGATGACCAGTGGAGATGAAAGAAAAAACTTCTCTGGATGCAACACAGCTGCTTTTACTACACAATAAACTAAAGATAGCTTCAGTGGGAAACAGGCTGTTTGTAGTTAGAGCATTTATTAATACAAACCTACATCTCCAAGTGCTGCTGAAGTTTGACACACACTTCCTGTATGACAGTAAGAAAACATCTGATGAACAATGTTGGGAACCACAGTACTGAATAAAGTAATGCTGATGACTCAGGCATCTCTTATAAACCAAATATATTTCTGCTAGTATGTGGTTTCTTCACGCTAACAGAAAATAACCATAACAAACTTTGAGGTCTCCAGAACAAACTCTCATTATTTGTGGAGCTTGGGATTTTCCTCTTTTGAGGGAAGATGGTGAGTTAGTGGTATGGTAGCCTCTCCACTTTTCCTCCATCCATCAGCTCACTAAATCTTCCCAATTCTTCTTCTTACAGGCAAATAACACGAACAATGTTAAAAATTGTAACCTTATTAGCTACTCATTAGTCTCAAGAAGCAATGAGATACTCACTTCGGAGGCAAATAACGCTTTTTTGAAAAATACTCTCAAGATTTGCCTTTTCCTCACTCCAGCATGCAATTAGGGATAAAGCAGGTAACAAGGAATTTCAGGTAATAATCAGAGGCTTCAACAGAAATAAAAAAATGCCTGCCATGAAAAATAATTATTTTACACCATTTCTCTGGATGCTTAGAGAAGTGATCATCACCCACAGGTACTGACCAGGACTTGAAAATTATTGCTAACTTTACTTTTTACTGCAGTGTGTGTTAGCTGGCATCTGCCACAACCAATCTTCAACCACCCTTTAAGCTTACCCGTGATCTGAACTAAAGTAGCCCCTAACTACTGACCCACAAACAGTTTAGCTGAAAAATGCAGGGTTTCTTCTAGTTTGGGTGAAAACTAACATTTCTCCTTCAGGATTATTGACAGGCAGCTCTGATCAGCTTGAATGAGGTACTATGTAACAGAGTATCTGATGAGATAATTATGGGCTATTTCCATAAACCATCAGAAATGGATTTTTCAACAGGTAAACTCCCTCAGGAAAGTTGTCAGATGCGCAGCAGCAACAAAGTTTTGAAACACAGAAGTCACATGCAGCAGTAAATCTGCTACATTAACCCGGGAGCACACCCCAAATGAAAGCACTTCACTGAGGAACAGAATCAGTGCATGCAGCCCTTGCCTGCTGAAGCAGCCAAAAATCATTGCTAAGTACTTCCAACTACGATAACAGCCTCGGCCAGACACGCCTCCCCTCAAACGAGCTTCTTGAACGTTGAGTTGTACCACTTTAACCAATTACACCTTAATCAGCACATTCTCACTGCCCACTCTTACGACTGCAGCCATTTAACTTCCACACTGACTACACCAAAGCACAAATACCTTTATCCTCTTATAAAAGCAGCACATGCCATTAAAATAAATAAATAAATAAAAATCAGGGAAGAGGCGGCAGTCATATCAGTAAGCAGAAGAGTTCTGTTAACCAGCAAGTTACCTTTAAAGCATTTAAAAAAATATTGTTTAAAAAGCACAGCAATTTAATTTTAGGTATTTCTCAACACAGTTCAGCTCACCGGAGGAGACGAACAGCTTTAGAAGGCCCCTTTTTTTTTTTTTTTTTGACAGAGAAACATTCTCCATCAAGTCCCGGTGTGCAGCAAGGGATCGCTGAGCGCCGTCATTCCCTTAACCCCGTTCCGCGATGCGCCTTAACACGAGTCCCCAAACGCGGCACTTTCCCACTCCAGCGGGCGAGCGTCACTCGCTGGAAATAGCGTTCACCTTTGGCGGGCGGCTCGGCCGCCGCGGGGTCACGCCGGGCACGGGCAGGGGCAACATCTCCGGGCGGGCCCGGCCC